>JAPDSC010073189.1:195562-261639 GCA_026290005.1 Latrodectus geometricus | reverse complement strand
TATATATATATATATATATATATATATATATATATATATATATATATATATAATATTTCATTTTTCGCAAAACTCCATTTTAAGGCAATATAAGATAAAAGAAAAAATTGCCCGTTTCTTCCTAGAATAAATTTATACTATATTCCAAAACTTTTATACCATCACAAATCTAAAGCAATTGTAAAATATTACAAGACTCTAGACTACATAACATGACAAGAAGTAGAAGGGTATTTTATTGAAATAGCTCATACATCTTTACTTGAAATAAATTTTCAGGAATGACTCTATATCTTAGAACGATTCTAGATCTATACCTGAAACAGCGTCAGTTGAGACCGGAAAGATATCGCCACATTTTCCAGACAGATTTGTGGGAGGTGTTACCACAAGAGAATCGCTTATGTCCTGTCACTGGATATAAGGGATGATGAATGCAAGGCAGATTTCCTTGTCTGTATCTGGCAACACGGATCAGAATGGCATACCATACGATTGAAATGACGGATACCTTAAAGAAATTTATACGTTACGTTCAATTCGCAAACTATTCGTTATATTCTTTCAATAAATAACACATTTATAAATATTTTAATCTGAAGAAATCTGTACACCAAGCTTATGATCTTCAGAGTATGTGAAAAGATATTGAAATCTTTAGAATTTAAAACCGAATATTTTAAATGAGAATAATTCATCACAGTTTTTTAGTAAATTGTTTTGGGTTTTTTTATTTAAATGATTACATCTTTACAAAATTGCTTTTAAAATTATATGAAATATATTTTAATGTTTTAAAAATAATGAATCGCAAGCTATTAGAAAAAATTAGTAATAATGGTATAATATATAAATTTGCTTGTGTCTTGTTCGGACACATTCCAATGTGAAAATAAAAACTTCTTTTTTTGGATATTTGTTTTTTAATATCCATCTGATCCATCTATAATTTCAATGCGAAACAGATAATTCCAATAAACACTTTAGATGACTTTATATGTATCTTAAAAAAATGCTTTTCTTACATAAAATTGTAAGTGAAATGTATAATTACATCACTTTATAAATTTTATCTTCCGTTCAACACATATCTTGTATTTACTTTTGAGAATCATGTGTATCTGTTGCTAAACAATGGCAGAAACTAAATTTTATCTATTTATTGAGTGACATTAAAGTGTCATCATTTAGCATGAAAAATGATTCCTTGGAAATGTGTTTATCTATTGCCAAGCAATGGGCTGATATACAATTTTAAATAAATTTGAATTAAAGTAAAATTAATTTGATATGATTTAATGTACAGAGTTTTGTAAAAATCGATTCTGTGTCATGACCACTTTTTCTGTTATCATGCGATATGACAAAAGATTTAATCAGAATTTAAATTACTTGAAATTAAGTTAATATACCTATTTCGTCATCACTAATTATTTGAGGTTCATAAATATGGAAATGAGAAATCTTTTGGAAATGTTATTTTTCTTATACATCCTTATACATATTTATGTTTTAATGCTTCCCTCCTATATAATCGGAAATAGATATTTTTAAAACATTAAAAGTAACTTTGTGTCTAATTTATTAAAATATTCAATTAAAATATAAAATTATGCCCAAATACATGAAGACAATTTACGCAATTAAAAAATAATCCAAAATAAGCATTAAAAATTGCAATATTCGTTTTATTAAATCGATAGGAGAAACTTATGAAATTAAATTTTCTTTCTTAATTTTATCATAGTTTAATTTTAAAACTATTCTTTAAATTTATAAATGTTCTTTGAAATAAGTTTATTTGAAAACGAGAAGCGTTCCATAATTTGTTAAAAACGAGAAGCATGAAATTTGTTAAAAATCATATACAAATATCTTACACACGTTTTATTGATTATTACATGGAGGTTATACAACTTGTCAACTCAAAAAACAAAAAATAATATGGACTGGATATTTTCCTATATTCTAGTCCAAAGTAATATTTTATAAATCTATTATAGATTAATAAAATAAAGAAATGATTTCGTTTTGAGAAAAGTCCATACAGTTTTAGAATATTGTAAATGTTATTTAAAAATTTACTAATTTCGACATATTAAATATAAACATTTTTTCCATAAGCATACTTCAAATCTTACGCAATTTTACTTATAAATAAAAAGAACTTTGCTGATCCGAATAAATTGACAAACGAGTCATTAACTACATGCTAATCTGTGAACAGTAAAGAAATTGAGATATGGTTTTAAGTTATTTATATTCAAATTAATTAAATCTGTAAGCATATGATGTTGATTCCAAAATGCGGTTTTTTTTTAATTTTGAACTTGAATATTTTTTTTATTTCTACCTAAATTGTACACATTTTTATTTTCGAAATGATATAATGAATTGAAATGTTGTTGCTACAAAATTGAAGTGTGAAATGTTTTCAGAGGATAGTAAATTTGTTTGATATTGTAACATTGATTGCCTTTAATATTTAAAAATTTAAAGCTGTTATTTTTACTTATATAGTTTCAATTTGTAGAAAATTTTATTTAACAAGAAGCAAGCTAAAATAATTTTTTTTGTATATAATGCTAAGTTACCTAAAAAGTATGTCAGACAATTCTTTAACTAAAAGCAATTGTATTTAGTATTTTAAATCTTAAAATAAATTTAGATTTATATTAAATTATTTTTAATTGATTTCTCCAACAGTGATTTACCTATGACCTACAAATTTAGTTTATATTAGTCAAGCATCTTATGGAATTTATGTGAACTTGTATATTTGAATTAAACATTAATCTGTACGCTCATACTAATTAAAAAAATCTTATGTTTCTATATTGTTGATAATTGTTATCAAGTGAATCTAGAAAAATTTCTTTTAATTTCAGAGAAAAACAATACAAAATATATTATTTTTATTTATATCGTAGGTTGCAATGAAGTATTATTTTACACAAAAATCACGTTTCATTATTCATGAAAATTATGTATTTTTTATGCACCCTAAATGAATATACCAGCTTTGTTGCGTTATCTTTGAATCATTTTGAACTAATTAAATGAATTATTTATGGTTGACACTTGTGCAAATGCATATTTACATAGTTCAGATTTCACATCTGAAAAATTTTATATAATATTTGGCTGCCACAGAAATGAGAAGAATAATATTAAATGAATGTAAGAAAAACAGAATAAACATTGAAATTTTTCTGTTTAATTCATACATAAATAAACAAAACAAAAAAAAAAAAACTCTGACAGTTTTTCAGTTTAAATATAAATTTTGCTCTTATATTTTTACTACGTTACTTTGCATATGAAAGTATAAAATAATATTTTGATTTCTTATCTAGTTGTGAACTGGAAAGACAAACATTTATGTAATGAAAACAAGCAGAGCTCATATTTGATTTTTTATTCAATCTGTCATACCGAAATAAACACTTTCAAAGTATTAAAAAGATAACTTCTGACAAAAGATAATTTCTGACTAAAAATCGAAAATAGATTAGTTAAAAAATGAGTTGTATAAGATGCATAGCAATAAAGTTAGGATTCCTTCCAATCCATTTACAATTGGTGAACTTTTGGAAAAGGTAAAATTCCATATACTACTAAGAGAAAAAACAGTACATTTCAAAAAATGGGAAGGTTTGTGGCTCAAAAACCAAAAATGAACAAGCTGATCCAAAACTATGGTTTCGTGTATAAATATTATTTCAAAACCCAAGCAACATTAAAATATTAAAATCCAAAAAAATTGTATAAAATATAATTAAAATCGAAGTACATATAAAATAAAATAGGAAATGAAATTTAAATAATCTAAAATTCAAATATAAAGTAAATAAAATGCAAGAAACCTATTGTTCTCAAAAAGGCAAACAGGTTTCTGTGAGGTGACTCGCCCAACAAATCAGGCATAGTTAAAATATCAGTTTTAAAAAATTGTAAACGTTGATGGTTAAAATAATGACATGAAATTAAAATATGATAAATTGTATATGGTTCATCACTCCTTTCATACCATGGATTTAATTCACTTAGAAATATATGTCTGCGTATGAAACGTGTCTGTCCGATATGAAAGCGAGTTAATCTAACATCTGCTCTTAATAACAGTAAAACTGATGATGGAATGACATATGGAAAAACGGCATGTACTTTGTTGGAGATTTGCATGTTAAATAACTCCTGCCAGAGAGAATAAACAAATATTTTAATAACCTTACTCACGTCTGTAAGATGGACAAATAGATAAAATAAAGCTGATGCAGATTTAGCAGCTACATGAGCCTTATCAAAGTCCTCAAGACCTACTTCACTTGGTAACCAAAAGAATTTGTGATATCATATCCCTTGCCAGCAAAGGAATCTACGGTTTGGTAAATTTTAGGTGCAACAGGACGACATTTGTTTGAATTTTTCAACGCATCTGCAACATTCAAGCTGTCAGTAAATACGCAAATGTTATAGATTTTCTGTATTCACTAGCTGAAGAGCTTGGTATATTGAAATAACTTCAGCAGTAAATATGAAGCAAGACGTATGGAGGCTGTAGATCTAACTTGCATTATTGAAAACAATGATAACACTGACATGTCCTGCAACTCTTAGATCAATCCATAAATACAAGCGTATAAGAAGAATATTGACAGAAATGTGATGAGAAGAGCTGCTTAAAAATTGTTGGACCTGTATCCGATTTTCTAAACTGAGTAAAAGTATTAATAAAAAATATCTGTGGATCATGCCAAAGTGGATGTTGTGTAAGAGTAATTCCATTTTAATTAAACGGACACCAACTAGGTCTGTCAAGAAAAGAAGAGATTTAGTTCGAGTGAGAAAATGTTGAATACTATAAGAGCGAGCATCATATAGTCTCTTTAATGCTGGATTAAAAGCCAAGGTACATTAAGGGTGTTGTCTGTGACACATAACCTTAGCATAATAATTGAAAGATAGCTGCATTCATCTCAGGTTTATGAGTAATTGTTGACAATTCGCATAAAGACTCTGGAACGGGTGATGTGCAGAATGCTCCTGAACATATTCTCAAAGCAGAGTGATGCACAGTGTCCAGTCTGGGTAAAACTGAAGACCTAGCAGATCCAAACACAACACATCCAGGGTCAATACGAGATAAAATAAATGACAGGCAGAATCGAAGGAGTGATGTGCGATCAGCACCCCAAGATGTATTTGAAAGCACCTTGAGGATATTAAGTGATCACTCACACCTCTTCAGCAAACGTAATATATGAAGAAAGGTTAGTTTTTGGTCAAATATCACACCTAGAAATTTTATCTCATTGACCACAGGTTGTTTAGATGTATGTCAGGATCAATGTGAAGGCTGGTCTTTTGCAAAAATGGATACATCCACTCTTGCTAGGAGATATAGTAAAGTCATTCTCTGCACACCATGCAGCTATTTTATTAACAGATGTTTGTAGTTATCTCTCAATTAAACGGATGTTAAATCTTAGGCAAATATTTCAAGGTCGTCCACATACATCGTGCCATTAACAGAAAGGTAAAGATAATGAAGGATGCTACTTATATATAAATTAAAAAGTGTAACACTTAAAATGCTGCCATGAGGTACATCCTCAGACTGAATAAAAGCATTGGATATAAAAGATCCAATCCATATTTTAAAAACATGGCAGCGAAAATGTTTTGGAATATCGGAAGATTACCCCAAAAGCAAAAATCATATAATGAACAGAGGATTCTATATCGCCATGTTCGGTTGTATGCCTTTTCGATGTCAAAGAAAATGGAAACCAGATCTCTTTCAAATCAAATCAAAACTTTCGCACAAAAGCGTTGTGAATTTGGGTCTCCAAATATGTAATACTATCAAGAGTGGATCTTCCTTTACAGATTTCACTCTGATTGACATGGGTACATTTATATTTTTCTAAAACATACACTAAACTGGCATAGGTTCAAGAATCTTACAAAGGCAACTTATCAGAGCTATTGGTCTGTAATGTAAAGGTTCTGAAGGATTCTTACCAGAAATAAGGACCGGAATCACTATTGCTTCGCTCCAAAGTGATTAGGAATTCATTTATATACAGATTATATTGAACAAAAGCAATAAGTTCGATAGGAAGTCTAGTCTTCAATGTTGAAACATGTAATAGCTGATTCCCTCAGGTCCTGGATTAGTATTATTGTCTTGCTTCAATGCTTTCTTCAATTCCAACATTCGTAATTCACAGTTATAAGGTAAGGCTTGCCTGTGGTTGAAACGAATTGGCTTTCGCTCAGCTCGACCTTAAAAATAAAGGGCTGTTAGAGTCGGTGCTTGAGATATCAGTAAATGTTTCACCAAGGACATTAGCTATATACTTAAGAGAAGAGTATACAGCAGCTCCGGTTTTAAAACCGGAATAGGAAATTCCGTATAAATGCCATTGGCTGCTTTCACTTTTCTCCATAAATGCATACTAGATGTAAAAGATATAATCGAAGAAACATAGTGAGACCAGGATTCCTTCTGACTTCGAGCTCTACTAGCTAAGACTTTTTGCTCTCTTAAAAGCAATGAGATACTCCGTTGTGGGGTATCTCCTAAACAAACCCCATAACTTCCTCTATTTCTTGTAGGTATTTTAACATTCTTCATTCCACCAAGGTTTTCATCACCTGTGTATTTTGGAGGAAATTTTAGGAATTTCAGTATCAGCTGCACATATAATTGTCTCAGTGACCTTTTGAACGTCTCATCAATACGTTCGATCATGACCACGGTATAATCAACAACTGCCAACTGTGTGAATAACGTCCAATCTGCCCGACTATACACGTAAGTAGGTAAATGATGTCGCTCACTATTATTTCCAGTTTGTGAGGTGACGAGTGTTAAATAAAGGCTGTTATGCAGATCATTCCCTACAAATAAATTTATCAATAGCATAAATGTGGGGGGGAATGACCTGATCAATCGAATGAAATGTCCTTGTGGGTACGAGGAAATAAGTTTTCTCGTCAGTTTTTTAATCAGACAGAAAAAATTATCAGTTACTTACTTTTCCATCTGACGACCATGAGAATTTTTATTACTACTTCCCCACAAAGAATTATGGCCGTTCAATTCACCTAGTAACAAAAATGGCTTAGGCAGCTGATCCACAGTCACAATGCATCGAGTTCCTCTTGGCGAATGACATCAAGTGGTAGCAAATACAGGTTACAGACTGTAATCAAATATCTTGTGTAAATTCTCGAAGCTACAGTCTGTAGAGTAGTGTTTAATGAATGGACAGCGCTGAGGAAGTCATTAGATGTTAATATACAAAAACACCAGACACTACACCATCGTCACCACTGTCAAGCAATTAGATCGATGCATGTTAATGTTATTGGTAGACTTTATGGTTCCTGAAGTGCCAAACATGTGGGCTTGTGTGCTGAAATTAGAGATTTTATGCCATCTAGAAGCAAACGCAAACCACGGCAGATCCAAGAAACAAAGATAATTATATTTTTATATTAAAGTGCTCCTTTCCCGGAGCTGGAAAACGGGTCTTCTGCCATATCCCTGAACAGTATATCGTCGTCCGAGTGATAAAAGAAAACCGCGGCAGTCTAAAAGCAAGAGAAAGAATTACGAATGGAAATAAGTACTTTTTTTAGATTATTTTGAAATTTTTAGTTTCAAGGCTTGCTTGCCGCTTTTGATTTAGTAAAAGGTGAATTTTTTTAGATGTAAGAGATTTTTTAAATTTTGGTTTTTCAGATAATTGGGATGAATTTAGCGGGGGAACAGAGAAGAATTCAGTTTCAGCGTTGCTTGATTGGGTGATTTTTCTGGCAGAAGCAGCATAATTGACTCCAGATTGAGGAGTAGTGAATTGACTCATTTCTCGACATGATATGAACATTTTTGTTGAACCATTATTGTGGTGATCTTCCTTACCTGTAAATACTGATAACAAATTCCAGAATAGGAGAGATAGTCACCATCACAGTTGACACATACCTCCTACGCTCCGAAGGCGAGTTTGCCTCTGCAAGATTTCTCGAGTGTCCAAAATACTGGCATTGGAAGCATCGCAAGAGATTTGGCATATACAGCCTGACGGATAAATTTATGTACGCAGCTTTTATGTACTTCGGGAGGTCTGGTGCAGCAAAACTAAAAATCAAATGTTTGATATCAATTACCTTTCCATTCCATCTGACTGTGTGCATCTTACGCTACAGACCTTCTGATTTTGTAAATTTTCTAGAATTTCTTAAATCGCGTAAATAATAAATCCCTTGCAGAGATGACACCACATGAAAAATTAAGGTTGCCGTGATGCGAAATGGTCGCTTCGATGTTATCCAGAGTTTTCATGCTCACCAGAATCTTGCTTCTTGAGAGTCCGATGCAGCCTCTATGAGCAAGTGATCTAAGCGCATATTCTGAACTTTCTTAACTTCTCCAACTATTCCCAAAGTTTCCTTTGACATTAAAAAAGGAGACATTATCGTGAAATTTCCCTCCTTTCTTCACTTTAAAAAATTTTGGTTTCAATGTTTCTAATTGCTGCTCCCGTGGGAGAAAAGTGAAATTTTTACCTTCCATAGATAAGAATTTGAAAATTCGAAACCTGACAGCATTCTTAACCATGGAGTCCAACAAGTAGAAGCAGACCAACTGTACTAAGTCCTATACACTCACAATACATGTCTGTGATGTCCTTCCTTAACGAGTCATCCAGCAGATGTACCAATTACTTGATCCAAGAAGCCGATTAATGTGCCGAGGACCAAAACACACCTTCTGCTTATTTGAAGCAGAAACCAAAGTAATGTGTTAGTCTTAGGGGGCCTTAATTACCAGGACTCTCCTTTCCAGGGACACGGGTCTCCAAGCACAAGAAACAAGTTGGTTGTTTAGTCCCCAAAAGAAGCTAATAACAACAGTGTTGACACATACTCAAGGGGAGCCCTCAACATCATGTGAGGCAACCACAATGGGGGAGAAGAGAAAGAAAAAGTAGAAGGAGCGTGAAGAGAAGAAAAGAAAAACGAGGACAGATCACTGGGGTACCTGTCGATTATGACACCCGTCACAATCCTGAGGTACCCCACAAAGGCTTCTATTTTTAGTTAAAGAAAATAAAACAACGGAGGGAAGAAAGGAGAAGAAACACAGCAAAAAGGAACAGTTATTAATTGTGAGAATGTAAAATGTGTGTGTGAATAGAGGATCTAAGCCGTACATATTTTTTTCTCTACTTCCATTGGTAATTTTAAAAAAAAGTAGAAAAATATGAGTCCTTTTATTGATGTGTCAAAAGTTATGGGTCAGTGTGTTATATGGCTTATATTAGTTTCATTGTGATATAAGAAATTTTTAGGTTCAAATCCACATTATTAATTAAGTTTTAAAATAATTACAAACTCTGTCATCAAAATTTTGAAACGGCTCATAATTTTTATTTTTATTTAGCTAGAAACTGACATCCTGATGAGTTCATTTTCATTCGGTGTTTCTAATTCTACCCTGTATGGAAATAGACCACAATTTTAGATTGACACTGAGAATAGCAGATTGTTTTGCCAAATAATTCCGTTGTATGGAGTGATACCAATAACCAAGCCAAGTGGAATTTAGTAATATTCTAACAATGTATACTAAGATAAAATTAGAATTTTTTCAGCAATTGTTATTTGAGATTGTAAAACACATTAATAAAATGTTTCATGCAATGTAAATAAAACAAGAAAATATTTTTAAATTGAGCGTGAAATAATCAGATAATTTGTATAGAGATATTAATAGATAATGAAATACACACACACAAAATTTTGCTTCAGTATGATCCAAAAAGATATTATTCCTTAGTGTAGATTCAGTGCAATCGTTAATTTCATCCCTAACTACTCATCAAATTTTAATAAACCCAAATTGAAAATCCGAAATTTGAAAGTTTATTATTAGATTAGATTAATATTGCAATTATATAAATTCCTTGCTGTTTAATCACAAAATTGTAAAACAAATATTTAAAAAAATTCTGGACTAAATATTTAAATATAAATTTAAAATAATTTACTAAAAAGTTAGAAACATAATATGATAATGAAAAAAAGCTTCTTACAAAAATACCCTAAAAAGTAACATGTCAAATGCCGAAAAGAGTATCTTAGTCTGTAAATTCAACACAAATCAAATATATTATACTCAAAATATATTATCACACAAAAATTATCTTCTTTATTATTGATTGAGGTGACTTATGAAATTTAAAAAACGTTTCATTGCTTTTTTAAAAAACGTCATTTATACCTAAATGCTGATAGAGAAAAAAAATATGAATGACATTCGATCCCAATCCTCCCTACTTTATTACAATTGTTTTAAAAAAAAATAGTGGTATTCCTTTTTATTTTGTAGTAGCCTGGTTGGTTAAGGCATTGTTTTCGTTATCGGAAATATAATGATTTCGAATCCGACTTAAACGAAGACTCGTCGTGTTCTCTAAAGACACCTGGATCAAGTTGAATATGTCGTGGTCGCAATATCCTTCAAAAGAAATGATACTTGTTGGGGTCAAGTATTTTGGGATCTTCAGCTTGATCCCTCTCAGCTTCTAAATGAAACAAGCTCCCATTCAGTTGCTTCCATTGAATGGTAGAAGCGAGCTCTGGGCTTGATACAAGAAAGGATGTTCGTGGAACATAAGCGCAGTGAGCCTATTTTTGATTATGATAAAATACGATAATTTTCTGAATCCCAATTTTTATTCAATAACTAGGATCACGTTTCCCACTGGAAGCTAATTTTCGTAATAACAGCAGGATCTGGCTGTGGAATATGTTATAAAATTTGCATATTTTATTGAAAAAAACTAAGTAAATTATGCTTCAATACAAAAATACAAATTCAATTTTATCATTCTCCCCCTCCCCCCCATGTTATTAATTTTTCTTACGATATGTATATTATATAATTTAAAGCAATCAACTCAAATGTATTTTATACTAAATTTTATATTGAACTTTAAATTTTAATTATATATATATATATATATATATATATATATATATATATAGAGAGAGAGAGAGAGAGAGAGAACATTTTTGTATCCAAATTTCTACTATCAATTAATAGGATAAATTGAAAGATTTCAAACACACATATGATTTCTCGTACCTTTTAAAAACTATTTTATTTTTGTTCGTGCTTCCTTTTCTAGGAACTGTTTCTGGACCGATGGAGAATGATTTATATATCTCTCACAGAAAGCCAATTAAATTTCTTTTCAAATCACATAAAACTGTTATATATTATAAAAACTGTTCGTTTCAATGTGGTTGTACGAAATTGCTTTTAGTTTCTGTCACTTACTTGAGAAGTTAAGATTTCGTTTCATTTATTTTATGTTCACTGACACTGAATCCACGAAATGAGAATATTCTGTTTCAAATATATGTATTTTTTTTAGTATTTATGGTTTTTGTTTGGAATGTCAAGCAGGATTTATATTCAGATGTACTTTCTATGAAATAATCGAGGGAAAATATTTCAATTGTTTTATTATTTTTAAAATTTAATATTTCTAAGTGATGAGTATTATATTTCTCCATAAATTTGTTAAAAAGATATATGTATATATATATATATATATATGTGTGTGTGTGTGTGCGTGTGTGTGATTGTGTGTGTTTTGTATGAATGTATGCGTATAACAAAGCGTAAATAGAAATAGTACTATTACTTACTATTGTAAGTGTATCATCGTGATTTTCTTCTGTCCTGCATGTATTGCAAGGTACTCAGTTTTTGACGCAGTTTCTGGTGGTCTTATTAGTTCAGAAATGAAAGAGCATTGTGCAGAAATGTAGAAAAGTTGCATCATAAGCAGTGGAGCTTAATCTATGGTTTAGCAGATGAAGTTCTGCAGGATCACAAAGCTCTCCTATTTATGCAATGTTATCTGATTCAATGTAAAGAAAGGAAAACAATCAATTGTCACCTAAAATTTCTCTCTCATTGGATTAGAATTCTTATGTCATTCAGTTTAATCAATATTCTCCATCTGTATCTCTCCCTGAGTTTTCCAATACATGCTTGAGAAAAAATTAGTAGAATATCTCTCAATATTATTAAACATTTAGACTCATTCAAATTGCATTTCATGCTGATTAATGTTATATTAGTTAAGAATTGCTATTAAATCCAAAAGGTTTTCCTTATTTTGATAACAGCCAGTGTAAAACGTTCATTCCTTTGCCGTCTGGTGCAAAATTATTTATACTAGCTAATCAAAAATTAATTAAATTGTAAACATAGACATGCGAAAATATAGTAAGAAATAATTAGTTAATATTATCAGAAAATTTTAGATAGGATATCAGAAAGAGAGAGATATATATGTTAGTAATTCGTGATATATATTACCATTTAAAGTAATCATTCCTTATTATCATCCTAATATTAACATTGTATATAAATATATAAAAAGCTATATATTATTATCCAATGAATAAAAAATAAAAATCAATGAATGCTACCACAATACGGACCAATTTATTTTGCCATTAGCAATTTTTTAATAGTTACAAGAATTTAGTTTTAAAGATCAATCTGTAAATTCAGTGTCATTTGTTAATATTTCGGAAAACTAGCTTATTTTTATTCCCTTCGCAATACTTCAAAAACGTCTCTTCCTATTGTAAAGAAAAGATGTTTTATGATTTACTCTGACATGCGGCCCTTAATAGCAGGTTTCGCTCTTAATCATGTCTTTCTTTCTCATGACTTTGGACTGGTATTCATGATTTATCATCTTTCCTTTCTCGTGACTTTTTTTTCGTTAAAGATATTTTGTTACTAGCTCAGGTTTTCAACTAATTTTATCTATAAATATATAATATAAAATAGTACTGCACAATATATGAATACATTTTTACTTTTTATTAAGTTTGGTGAATAATTGAATTATTTACTCGTAACTAGACGATTTTTTTATATTATTGTCAGAGTACTCATTTCGAGTGAGGCAATTAAATTCCTGTATTTTGTTAGCAGAATTTTTGGCCAAGGTTTATTTTTGATCAGTGCTGTATGGAATGGAATAAAAGTGTTGTAAGGATTGTGGACTAACTTAAGACATAATATATTTCCAATCAAAATTGTGATTTGTCAAAGCTTTTGTAATCAATATATACAGTAATTAACAGAGATTTGAACTCACTGTAAAGATACTTTGACCATTTGAGAAATATTCACGCACCAAAAATGAAAGCATGAATTTTTCCTCTTTTTAAAATGTTATCCAGGCATACTTGATGGTTATAGAAAAGATAGTTACAATATCAGATCCTTCCTTATTGCTATAACCCCACAGGAAAAATTTTGAAAAAAATAATGATTACTATCTATTTTAGTTTTTAAAAAATATTTCATTTTACCACAGTTCTGTTTTTTTTTTTTTTTTAAATCTAATATTTCAAATATTTGAAATACATTGAAACGTTAATGAAAATCAAAAATTAACGAATCCGTAGTTAAAAGATATTTTCAAGCACTCCACACACTTCATTCGATTATGGCGGCGTTGGCTTAGTGGGTGAGGCAGTCAAACACATTATCGGAAGGTAGTCAGTTCGAATCCCGACTGATCCGAAGAAATGAAGATTGGTTATCCTTACTACAAGCTTTTAAAACATGTTCAATAGATCGAGGTCACACAATGTCCTTTTAGTGAAAAAATACCTCTATGCGTGGCAGGCCAAGTATTCGGTGGTCTTCTGTTTGGTCCTTGCATTAAATTATGACGGCTTTCAGCCGTCTGCTTCCTCTTAGCTGCTTGAAGCCAATTCAAGACTAGATGCTGGGAAGCTGCAACAACACATTCAATTTATTTTTACTTATTCTATACATGAGAGACATATTAATCGTTTCATAAATCAAAAAAGTTACAGTAATTGAACAGTAATTGTTAAAGGATAGTAAATACCATAATTTTACTAAAGCGCAATTTTTGTATAAAACTAAATACGTGTTTTCTACTTTTAATGACGTCTACTTTAATCATAAGATCTATAATTTATCGTAATAAAGGTAAAATAAATGTGCGCATTTTTTCTTATACAACAACGTAAAGCTCAATTAAAAAATCATTATAAAATAAAAATTAATGCACTATTATTTATTCTATTTCACTAATGTGAACATCGCAATAGAAAAATATGTGGCTGTTAATTTTATTTTGGCAGTAATAATTCTTTATTTATACTGCAACAAATATTTACTGCATCATACGAAAGTCAGACATTTAATGAATTTATTCCATTTTGTGAAACATTATAAACATTTATCCATTATAAACATTATTGCTTTACAGAGTAATAATAACAAACTTTGAAAATATTTTCTCATATCAATATCGCTTATAATCTTACATTAAGTAAGAACTATTGTAATAAAATTCCTTTTCTGAAAGTAATATAGTTGTCACCAATGTACCGAAATAAGTAAATTGCATTATTCAATGTTATTAATGCCATCAATTTTATTATTGAAAAAATAATAAATTACGTACATCTTATTCATTTAAATAGCTTGTATGTTATGAAACATACAATGAAAATTATTGAATCAAGGAGGGGTAATGATATGCTAATTTTATACTGTGCTTGAGCTAGGAAATGGTATCCAACTGACGTCCTTGGCAATTTGGCAAGGCAAGGTATTCTGATTTTCATACTTGTGATAGTTAAAAGCTAAACTGTTAATTTTGCGGATCCAAAAATTTTTTATCAACCACGAATTGTCATGTAACAAGTAGGTATTTTCATTTCAGAAGCGATGTTGGTACTTGGTTTTTCACTCACTGATGTGTCAAAAATGTGCCATAAGTATGCTGATTCCTGTCAACTGTTGTCAGATGGCAGTGTGTGGATGACTGATGTCCTCATCTTCCAATCTGCATTGTAACGAAAGATAAACGAAAAACAGTGCAACAGATTTCTTGTCAATGAACCACTATTGCGTAGTAGAATATACTCTGAAACTAACCGGTCTTGAACTCCTGAAGATGATGTTGCACTTTTTCTCCTGTATTGCACATCCATCTTGGGCGTTTTTTAGATCTCTATTCTTCTATAAAGTCTTCACAGAAGGCAATACATGTTTAATACTGAAATGCCCTACAACTGACTCGGGACATAAATGTAAAAACTAAATTGTCTCTAAGTTGCTTCAGTAAGAGTTCTTAGTATGGCTAAGACAGTGCTTTTCAGAGGACTCCTTTGTATTCTTAAAGGTTCGACTCCAAATGTTGTTAAACAAAGGAAGCTGGTTATTAATGACATCTACATTGTGTTCAGGAAATTCCTTTTTTTGCCCAAGGCTATTGTAAGACATTGAATATCCACCACGTAAATTGCCTTCAGTGAGAACTGTTGATAGATAGTCTGCCATATTTCAGTGTTATTTGTCAGGAAAATTCCAATGCTTCCCCACAGACATAAAAATTAGAAGGTAAAAAAGCTACACCTCTCTCCCGTTGTTCAAAAGTGAGTGTATCTAATCCAGGACCTTTCTCTCTGAAGAGCACTGCCCAACCAGTATGACCTAGTTTGTGCTATGCTTTAATACTCTGCTGTGTAAGAGGAATAATTTCCACTTTCTACGAAACCCTTTTTGGCGGAATTCTATGCGATGCCTTACAGCAGTTGAATGAGTTAGAGTGTACATTATTCAGTGCAACTATGTAAAATCTCCTCCTCTAGGGAACACAGGATTTATGGTCCTCACTTACTGAATGATTATTGATTGAATGGAAAACACATAATTCAAGTAGAAAATAACTTAAAATCTTGCTAAATAATATAATTTTCTAATGAAATCAATTCATGAATCTAGTACATTTAGATAATGGAAAGCAGAAGAGTGAACTTAACGAAAATAATGTAAGTATTTTGAATGAAAGATAAATAAATACAGTGACAAGAAAAATCATATAAACCAGTTCCAAGCTTGGAGCTTGAAAGAAAGAACTAGAAATATAAATTTAACTTGCAATGGAGTAACAATATATGTGAAATGTAATTCACTTAAAGCAATATTTATGTAATGTAATGGGAGGAAATACGCATGAGAAAATAAAATGGCGAATCAAATTATTTGGTTTTTTATTGATAATCTCATCAATATTATTTCAGTTTGATTGAAATTTTTACATACTGCACAAAAATTGCACAAATAAAGAATCGATCAAAAAAAGAACGCAGAAAATATGATTGAGCATTTTATTTGCAGTTTGAATCCCTCCATTTTCTTACTTTTTTGCATATTTTTTTATGGTAAACACTATTTATTTTACAGATCAAAGAAATTTTAAAGCAAATACTTATACAGAAATTATACATTTTTCATTTTAATCTTTATAAGGAATTTATATTTAATTTAGTGTTCCCATTATTGGGTAATCAAATTTTTTCTTAATTTACAATCTTTAGTTTTGGTTTGCTCATATATTTTCATAGCAGAATGTGAAGGTTAAAAAAGGAGTCATATATTTTTTAAATCAAAAGTGAAAAAGGAACAATAGCACTAAGTGTTTTTTCCCTTAAATAAATATAAGAATATTTGCACAAAGTTTGAACATTGTTTGCAGATTAAGAATGTTTGGTGTATTTTTTGAAGGCAATTTTTATGGTTACAATTTAAATACAATAACAGAGTTTTCATTGTTCCTATACATTTAAGTAAGGTTGATAAAAGCGAATTTTAAAAACCCACGAAAATGATTATATTTACATTTCTTTGAAAACAATTTTATTTCAATGGAAAATGTGATTTTGGAAATATGCAGTTCGAATTTAGGTTCCATAACATTATCCAGAGTTTTATCTTTTCTAAATTTTTTATTCTTGCATTAAATGTTTTTCTAATAAGATCACAATCTTATTTATCTTAGTTAACAGGATTTAAGGGTTTTCTTTATTCCACATATCTTACCCTTATCAGTAAAAGAATTTATTTACAGTGATTACACTAAACACGTTATTTTTTGTAATTTAAAAAAAAAGTTCTTCAATAACAAAAATAGGTTCTTGCACTGAAAAGGTCGTGTATTTGTTTCTGGATTGTAATATTAATTTTCATGTGAATATTTCTTATAAAGAACTGAATCAAAAATATATCCTTATTTTATAAGATTCAGCTAAATAAAGTTTTTTTGTCTCTTAGAATTGGACAGGGACTTTAAAACATTGTTCCTTGCGTTTTTCTCATTAATATCAATAATATCTTTTAAATTTTCTTATTGATTCAACATACCTTTTAGTCGCTAATAGATAATTGGCACTCATGAAGCCCTTTCAAATAAAAAACAGTAAGAATTAGGAAAGGTAAATTATACATGTATATTTAGTTGTTATAATACTACAAATAACCTCACAATTTAAATTGTTATTTTAAGCAAATTACATCTTGTGAAATCAATGCTCTTTTATGTGGAAAAATTTTAAAAAATTTAATTTTCTAAAGCTTAAAATTGGAAAGGGAAATGCAAAACAATTTTTTGTAATCTACATATATGATATATTTATTCTGTGTTGGAAAAAAATACAAGAGGCTAAATTCAAACGGCTGAAAAAATTGGATTCCATTTTTACAAGATTTTTATTTTTTGCCTAACTTTTTAACAAGCTATGGTTTTATTTCAAACATTTGATTTAATATTTGTGTCGAATTGTGAATTTATAGTAAAGTTGCTGATGCCTCAAGGAGCAACACACTCCGCAACTCATCCTACTACAAGAAAAGGCGTGAGACTCTTTTTACATTTTTAAAATTCCGTCTTTGTGTAGATGATGGAAAAAAGTGCGATTCACTTTCGACCTTTATTTCCACAATGGAGTTATTTTTTAAAAAAAATAACGATCTGTATCTCAGTTGTTATAAAGTTTTGAAAAAACATTTTTCCTCTCAAGTGAATGCGTTTTCAGTAGTCCTGAATTGCCACTGATTATCATTCGTGAATGCAGAGCATTTTGACTATTTATTAACTTTATATAGAAAACTTTAGTTTTTAGGCATAGGGCTCGTTTCATGAAGCAAAACAGTTAAACGATGATAAGTGAACAACAAAAATAAATTAGATAGTTCTTTTTCTAATTTCTATCATTTTCTGTAAGATTCTCCATATCATCCACTGGAAATCCCTGCCCCAGCAATCAATAATAATTATAGTTATAAAAATATAGTACAAATATGTTATAAAAATATAACAATAACATAAATTAAAAAATATATAACAATAAAATAAAGATAAAAAAAATGTCTAATAAATATTTAAAAAAGAAAAAATATATTTAGAAAATTTTTAGGGGGGAATAATTTACAATTTTATTTTACAATAAAACTTTTGAAATAAACTTAAAATGAATATTAATTTCATCTTGTAGTTTCCAACGTTATTTTGGCAGAAATTAAATTTATTGATAGTTAATTATTTTAATTAAGCACTAAACTTATTACACTTAAATGAAATTAACTACTACTTCATGATACAAATGCATATTCGAAATTATAAATATGTATAAATATTTTTTCTAACTTACTTGATTTTAAGTAATTAAAATATTTAAAAGACATTTTTAATGTCTAATCTAAAATTAACATGCAGTTACATAACATTAGAAAAATAAACTCACTCTTCGTTCAGATTGAAAGCACATTTAACGTCTTAAAAGAAAAAATAATTTACTGAAGCACAATAAATGTTCAACAATTTATCATGACTGACATACTTACAATTTATTTAATAAACTTATTATTAAATGAAAAATTTCCATTGTTTCATTTTACTTGTATGTCTAGTTTACACATATACGTTTCACATTATATAACATAAGCATACATGAAATTATATGAGTTATAAATGGCAGTATTTTCTCCATTATCCATTAACTATAGAAATCGTATAAGCAATCTCTATTTTCACTTTCACTATTAAAAGTAAAAATAAACATTTTATTAAAAAAAAACGTCTCAAATCTGTTTTTTCACATTTTAAAGTTTTAAAATTGATATTAATTGCCTTTAAACCATTACCTAGCCTGTTCTAATAAAACAAGATTTTATCTTTTCAATTTGTGAATGCTAGACTTTTATTTTTAAGAGGTTTATTTTCAATAAACCGAACGATTACATGTATGACAATTGACACCGACATGTTGCATAAGATTCTTTTTCTCTCTTCTCATCAACAATGCCCTTGTCGGGAGAAATTCTGATCAATGCGTAAGCAAACTTGCTGTTCATCTCAGTATCCCTCATAAGTCTGAAATAAACACAGATAAATATCACTTGCAAACTCTTAAATCTGGTCGTGTCATCGCCTCAAAATGAACATTTAACTTTTTTCTCCAATGAAGACAATTATTCATAGGTTAAATATTAGTAATATATAATAATATAAGTAATATTAATAATATAATAATAATAATAATAATAATATATATAATATATATATATATATATATATATATATATATATATATATATATATATATTACTAATATTATTTTATAAATATATATTTTCGACAATTTACTTTGAGATTCTAAATTCTAAATATTACAATCTTGCACCCTTATGGTAGAGATCCATTGTCACGCCAAGAAATCGACAAAAGGTGAAATGAAATACTCAATCTTAAATGATAGTTAAATATAATTAAAATCCATGACAGGAAGAAGCGAGGCATTTATAAGCTTACCTCAACTTTCCTTTGACATCACGTTTCCAAAATGATTGAAAATCTGTAATTTTAAAACTATATGCGCGTTCATATTTCATGGAAATGCCAGCTTTGGAGAAATTATATCCCCAAGAGATTGGTTGAATATATGTCTCGTGATATAGGAAATGAAGATTGTCTCCATCTTGTGAGACCAATTGTAGAAATTTGGATAGAGATGAATGAAAGTAAGATCACGTGACCACATTCGTTCAAAACATTCATAAATTATTATAACTTGTGTTTCGCATATTAGTTTATTTGCAAAATGCACAAACACTGATACGAAAAATTTAAACAGTTATAAAATAATTTATACTTCAAGATATTATATTTTAAAAAAAGTTATTACAATAAATTTATAATGAATGATACTCACAAAAAAATCTTTATTTATCTATAATAATACATTGAGTTGGAAATCTGAATTTATAAAAATGAATTTATTTTCAAGAAATTATAAAAAATATTTTTGAGGAAATAATTATTGAAATTCAAATAAATAAAAACATAAACTGAAATATTTTTTAATTCATTGAAAAATTAAACATTTTGTCTACAATAAATGGGTTTTTTTATAAATTTATATAACCATATGTATATATATAAATGAATTAATTATTTATAAACAAAAATTTAATAAACTTAGTAGACATATATAAATATATTATTTATAACTTTAAGAATACTATATTTATCGTTCAACATGAACTATTTTTGATTTTAATAAGCTTTCAAATTTTGTTGAAATATTTCATTTTATCAAAAAAGTATTTTTATCTAATTCTGCAGATGGGGTTTATATAAATTTAATATTTATGAAAATATTATGAACAACATGGGTGAAATAAGATATGTTTTCCAATGTTCATCAATAGTATTATTATAATATTTTGTGTGATTTAAATAAACATTTAAAATTTTCTTCACTTTAAATGAGAAATAAATGTTTGTTTGTTCAGTTAAAGTTGTGAATAATTATATTGTTAAATAAATCCCGATTGTTAATAGTAATATTTGTGACTGCAAAATGATTTGCAACATTCATAGAAAGTAGTTTAAAAACTGTTATTCAGTCAGTCACTTTATAAACACTCGTAAATAAAAAACATTTTCAGTAATCAATATTGGAATATTTTTCAACATTTCTCTTAAAAATGAAAAAGAAATGAAAATAAAATTTAACGATAATGTGTAAATATAATGAAAAGGAAAATTTTTTAATATTTGCGTTTTATTTTTACATTTACTTTTTTGTTTATTTGCAATTTTTTTTTCGTAGTAACTGAAATAATCTTTAATGCCGTTAAAATATTAAGGAGTATTCTTTGTAAAGCTGATTATTTTTATTTACTCTCGTATATAACAAAAAACAATTGATGATTAATGTTTCTTCATATTTCATAAGACATTCTTAAATGTTTTCTTTATATATATATAAGTCAGAATTCTTTTCCATTAATTTAATTACAACGAATAAATACAGGATTTTACTTTTCTTTTTACATTAAAAATATAAATAATTCAATCATTCGTGTTTCTCAATTACAAAAATAACATTGCCTCACTTTGATATGCTACTATGGGGGGCATACATTGATTAAGGTAATGTGCTTTTTATTTAAAATTTCATGAAAAGAATCTTGAAAATCAATAAAAAAACACATTTACCATATATAATTTGATGTGAATTAAAGCTTCAGTAAAATATTATGTCAGTAACTATAAAAATATTTTAATTTTTTAAAATTATTGTTACCTATCAATTATTTTTATATACATATTTGCTATATTAAATCTCAATATATGTGATTATAATTCTCAATTACCATATTATTGGTAAATTTATAAATAACAAACTGAATATTTCTCTGGGTTATTTTCTTAATTGTTAACCTATATATTAAAATTAAATATGTATTCAAAGTGACAAGGATTGTAATAATAATTAAAAATTAAAATTTTACGCATATAAAACTACATTTTGTAGTTTATTGAAGAGTGATATACATATTTGCAAATATTAGTTGGGAGTAACAACGTCATGAATAACGAATCCCACACACGCGGCGCGTAACATAATTCAACTTCTGATGATAGCCGCGCGGATTCATTCACGCTGAAAGGTTATGATAATATCATCTGTCTTGCATCCTCATTTAAAATGCTGCGGATAATGATCGGGACAATGGATTAGCCATAGTTACTTCCACTTCTATTAGGCAGAACACTGCTAGATTTATGAAGACACAATTTCAAATGCAAAGACGTTAGTGTGTTTTGTATAAATTCTTAGTGTATATTATAATATGACTAAGAATCTTTGAATACTTAATAAATTCTGTTGTATTTATATACTATGAAATATCTTCCATGGTTCTTACGATTTAAATAAATTTGAAATAAGATAGAGCTTATAAAACTCACTCAAATATATTCTATGAGTATTTTCTTATTGATAAGCTGAATCAGATTCAGGGGAAAAAATATTTTAAAAGATAAAAATATATTACATAATTTCACACCGTATTAAAAAAAGATATCCATTTCGAAATAAATTTTTCTGTCTTCCAATTATATTTATTATTTAGAAATGGAATATATAAAATTGAAGCCAATGAAGTTTTCTATTTAGTTAATTAATTTTAGCTTAAATTATGTATAGTAAGAAGAAAATGCTCTGGTAATATTTAATATTAGACAAAGAAAAATAATTCCTAAAGTATTCATTTTTACATTATTTTGGAAAAAAGTTGTGCTTATAGATATATTGACGAATCTTTTTGCTTTTAAATATATGACGATTTTATTATTTTGAATAATTTAGATTTTAGTGATATTTCTAAATCATTTTATTCTAAAGAGCTTTCCCTAAATGTTGGTTATCTTTATATATATATATATATATATATATATATATATATATATATATATTATTCGTTAAATTTAAAAAACAGTATCATCATAAAATACTAAAATTAAAATAGTGAATAAGTCAAATATTATCATAATCCACATATTACTTAATTGTAATTTTAAATTATCTTCTCAAAATGTAAGTGGAAAAGTTGTGTCAAATTTATGGAAATTAATTTTATCTTAATTAAACACATGAAGTTCCTCAACTTGAAACAATTTATGTGCTTAATTCTTTCCGGAGAGCATTTTATTTATTTATAGTTCACAGAAGTAAGCTGTGTCAAATGAAGTTAACTTTAATGATGGTATTGACAGTTCCAATGGTAAAATTGATTGATGTGCTGTAAGAATGTGCAAGACATTAAGTAAATTAATCAACTTGGAAACATCCACTTCTAAGTAAATTCTGTTCTAGGCAGCAAAACTTAATTAACAAACGCAGATATTCACGAGAACTGCCATTGAATGATAGAATGAAAAATGTGAACAAGCAATAACAAAATGCTACAATTTCTTTATTCTTTTTTGAAAATTAAAAGAAATTCCTTTTTTAAAGTTCCCGTTAATAAATTTGCTTTCAGTTCACTAATGTTAAAGTATTTAAAGAATGTGCTAACTCATTACGAAAATTTATATTTTATGAAGGTAATTTATAAACACAATTTTTGAAATTCTTACATGAAAGAAGTCTCTGTTACGAAAATTACTTTTGGATCCCCCTTATGTTTATCATTTTCAATAATTTACGGGAGCACACAAATAACGCTGTGATTGTCATCATAAATATTTAAGGTAATCAATGATAATTTCAGATTATTAATCAATGATAGTTTCAGTTCATGTATTATTAATGAATATGTTTCATTCAAGGAATTTTGCACTATTTTTTTAAAGTGTACGCTTTTCATAACAAATTAGTGTCTGTTATTATTTTTATTAAATTACATTATTCCTGATAAATTTGTACACGCACTGATTTCGAAAATTTTAACAACAAATTGAAAAATATCGAAACAAAATGAGTTCCATTATATAAATTAGGATATGTCATGTTCCATGAACTGTTAATAGATAAAAAGTTTCAAGATAAGCAGTTAAGTTTAAGGTCGAGTCTGTGGAATAACAGTATAATACATCGCTTAAATGAGATGCATCGCTGAATAAGCAACTTTACAGCATACTCAAATTGTCGTTTATTGTATTTTAAGTATGTAAAAAACGATGAAATTGAAAACTCAAAATAAAAATGAACCTCCACTTTAAATGAACTAAAGATTGACTCCCCAGCATATGTTTCATTACATTCAATGTTGCCATTCTTAATTCAGCTCATGATAAAAATTCATTCGACATTGATTTTATTTTTAAGCATACTAGTACTGATATTAAGAATAATTAGTAAGGTCCACGTGGTAGCCTTGTTTGTTAGGGTGTCAGTCTCGGAATAACCGGGTTGTGAGTTTGATTCCCAGACGGCTAAGGACACTCGTATTCACAAATGGCGACTGGGGCATGTAAAATATGTCTTGTTTGTAATGCCCTCTATTTTCCCCTTCCAAATTAACACCTTTGGCGCTGTTAGAAATCAAGTCTTGAGTCTTCTCTGGGTTCCTATCTCTAAATTGGAAGATCAAGATGGCATTACTTAATTTTTCGTTAATCTTAATACATTTTCTATATAACTTTAATCATTTTCTATTCATTTGATATGTTTAACGTTTAAGCAATTTTAGTTCGTTCCATACGTTTAATTTTTTGCAAATGATCACTGTTACTTCTTTTATTGTATATTGTCTTTTATTGTTATTGTAGCTAGTATATCGAATTTTATTTATTGTTTATTGCCTTTACATGTTATAATCATACAATTAGTGAAGATATATTTGTATCTATTTAGTCAAATTATCTATCTATACATAAATATTCAGGTATATAAATACATATAAAGTAATGATAAATATAAATTTAGGAGTTCAATATTTGGTTTGCGAAAATAAATCCATTATTCCTTTGGTAGATGGCTGTGGTGATTGATATCTGTGAGAGTATCGATCAAACAATTTCAGATTTATGTTCGTTGGAAAGGGGACGTTTTACACTAAAAATTCCTTGGCTGTTTTTGTACTTTTAGTTGTGAGTTACAAAGTGTTAAACAAAGACATAAACAAGAAGAATATTCAGTACATTTTACAGTTTTTCTTCAATAAAAGTGAAAATGCAAGCTAGGTTGTTTAAATCGTAAATGATGGTCTTATGGTTCCGTGGCTGCTACATCCAATTACGTGGAATTATCTACACCTTTCATGTATTTTCAATGTTTAAAATGCTATCATTGCTTCTTCCAGGAGCTAAAAATAGTCATAAATCAGTTTTATACTATTTTGGTTGAGCGAATTTCAAACATGTTAAATAAACTTTTGAAGTTCACATGAAACTAAAGTACTTTTCTTTTCTCACCCTAATATATATATATATATTTAAGCGTACATACATATATAAGTGGTTATCAAAATAATAGAAACTATTATTTTGATGAATAAAAGGATATGCGAAAACTATGATATCATTGGATGAGCTTCGTAAGGATTAAAATATGCACCTATCTCCTAGTTCCTTTTAAGGTACAAAGTTGATATCACAATCATATCAAGCAATTTTAGTGAAATTGCATTCATGTTAGATTTTTAAAAAGTGTAAATGCCATATTTCATAGACACCCAATCGGTACAATTTGTTGCAGCATGATTAAAGAAGCAAGTGTGACAGAAATATCTTATCTTTTAAAGAATCTTAGGAATCCGGTCACTTAAAACGTGAAAGGATACACATAGTGTGGAGGGGAAAAACAAAAATATGAAGGAAATAAAAGAAAAAGACCAGGATTGTAATGTGTGAAAAAGTGGTGAAAGCCAAAGTGCGATATTAATCAGCATTTGAATTGATCTGAGATAGTAATTAAAATTAGCATAGTTTCATAAACTATATTAACAGATGTGTATACTATGCATAAATTGTGAAAAATACGCATTATTAACAAATTTAGAGCAGAAATTCTCAAATAACTCGTTAAGGAAGTTGATGGCAAGCTTTCCCTCTTTTGGGGCTTCAACCACAAAATTGAGTCAATTAATGCAAACAAAACCGTTACATTTCATAAAGACAGTTTCATAAACATGTGATAATGAATTCCTCTTCATCAATTGTAAATCTGTTATGGTACGGGATAATGAATTGTTCTGTGTTGTCTCAATCCCAATCCCGAAAGATCAATTACTGGATAGACATAAAGAAGTTTAGGATAACCAAGATCATCCTAAGATTCAGACTATGTGTCTTTCAGGAAGTAATTTTTCAAGCATGATAATGCTTTTCACTCAATAAAGTTTCCAATCTCGGTTTGTTAAGAATGGAAACAAAATGAATCATATAAATTGAACCACACTGCCACCTTCTCAACATAATGAAACTATTGTCATCTATTTCAGAGAGTTCAATCTGCAATTGATAGCCTCAACGGCATTTCTCTCCAGAATTTTGCAATTTTTCATAAAGAATGTTACAATAATTGTTTACATTTCATTCATTAATAATTAGATTTAATTATCATTTGAATCTGAGCTGAAATACATAGAAAAATGGTCAATTTCAATATTATTAAAAAAATTTTATAAGTCTTGCCTATTTCCTTATATTCTATGCGCAATGTTTATATGTCAATACTCATTTAAAAAATAATATCTTCTGTTTTCTCATAGATTAATTACATTTGATAATGGTTATAAATGAATGCTAAACTAAAAAAAGAACAAAATTATTTTTTTCTTATTAAGGTATTTTTAAATCTCATAATCAATGTTAAATCCCATTTCTATTGAGCTATGTATTTAGAAACAAAAAATATTTCTACATCAAAACAACATTTTACAAATTAACTTAATTTGACTTAAATTTGATACTTTTGTATCAATAAAAACTTCTCATTCTGTAAATGATTATCAATAATATTTTTATGTCACTATTATTGCTGATTTCTATGAAATCAATGTTTGGATACAAAGAAAGTTGGAAACAATTGACTTAACTGTTTAATGATTTCCTAGAAACCAACACCTGCTCTTTTCTTGATAATAGCTCCATTCTACAAATGAAGCAATTTACACTTTATTTTCTTAAGATTCTAGAAGAGTTTCAAAAATTAGCTTTTGGATATTATACTTCATATTCTCCAAATAATGTAATATCTTTATTAAAAAAACAAGAATTTTATTCATATTATTAATAATTATTAATATTTAATTTCAAAATGACCTTTAAAGTACTTTTTTTTTCCAATTTAACATGAACTTCTATTTAACTTCTTCAACATTGTATTAATCTGAAAATTAAATTAATATCTCAATATATAAATCTGTAAAAAAATTAAATATTTTAAGCCAAATATGTATTAGCTTGATAGTGGCATATTTATTTCAATTTATTTTTTCCTGATAATCAACACAAATGTAATTATTTCTCTTTTAAATATTAGTACACTTTAGTCAAAGCATTTGCAATTTATGAACTGCGTGTCAGATTGAAAAAGTGGTTGTAATTTTAGTGACACTCAACAACACACTCTACAAATTTTCACTAATTCTGCCATATGAGGCAGAACGGTACGGAAAAATATAACATTAAAATTAAATTTTTTTTTACTTTTTTGAAAGAATGTTTGTAAATAATATTTTTCTTTTAATAAATATATTTAAAAAATGCATGACACATGTACAATTTTAATAATTTAAATTGAGAGGTCCGTTATATTTTATGTTGCTTATACTTTTACATTAATCAATATGTTTAAATTACTTATACTTATAATATATAATAAAAGTTTGTATTCTGTAGACTTATTTTGTAATTATGTTTATATTTCCATGAAAATTAGATTACATCAAATATTTGCAACAGTTTGGCAACCTGAGTGCTATTGGTACATTCGATCGGCGCACCACAGCCAAAAAGTTCTTGATCCACGACTTACAGATTATTATTCAATTTATGTTTAAATTATATGTAAATGGAATTTTTATTTATCTATGCAATAATATCCCATTCAAAATTTTGAAATGTGATTCCCATTGAACTGGATGTGTACATAGTCAGAATGTCATAGTCAGAGGTTTGTGTACATAGTCTGAATGTCTGAACAAATGTCTCATACCATAGAGCGCAGACATTTAAATACACATTTTTATGGTATCTTAGATTACTTTAGCTTTATATTTAATACTATAAATTTTTTATGATAATTTATTAATAGTATGTTGACGACTGCTTAAAGTTCTAAGTCTATTGCAATATACATTAACATTCAGTGCGTAGTTACCATCTGGGAGGACTTTTCATAAACAGTTGGCTGTATTCATTTCTCGCAAGGGAAGAAACCCGGTAAACTCCCAGACATCTATTCTGACAGTTGTGCTCGTACATCATCCGTCTCCAATTATTCAACAGACGGTTAGATTGAATACAGGGTGTTCCGGCGAGCACTGTCCAACCACTAGGCCAACGATTTAATAAAAGGATTTTTCTCTATGTGTAGTTTTTGAAAAGGAAATTAAATATGAACGTTTTCATTCAAGAAAAGAAACTGTTTGCATTCATACAAAAGATTCCAAAATTATTATTAAATGATAAAAAAAATGTAATCATTTTCAATCGGTCTTTTCTGACACAAGGTAGTGGACTGCCTAACAGCCTAAATATGTTGTGACATCCACCACATAATTGCTATCTGGGGGGATTTTTTATGGATAGTAATCGTATTCACTTATCGAAAGGGACGAAACCCAAAACACTCCCAAGCACAATCCCCGATAGATTTGCATACAGAAGGAGAAACGCAACATTATGAACGTCTCCAGTTGCTCAACTATTTGTGGGATGTTTGATTGTTGGTATCTCTCACTCTGTAAAGCGATATCTTCTCGCTAGGCAACTCTGAATCTTTGGATTTCATAGGAATATATAACTAGTTATCAAGAAATAAAATGACAAGTAAGCAATTTTGAAGCTAAACGTAGTTTTTTGAAGACTAAGTTTACTTCATCTCATTAAAAGCTAACGTTGTAAGCGATTGCTTATAGTTTATAATCCACATCATTGCAGCTTACATTAAATATATTTTCGCCCTTCAGCTAGATTTCTTGTTTTTGTTTCACATAAAATTTTTTAAAGAGAAATTAAATTAAAGTGCTTAAAATGTGAGAAATTCAGATTTCCGTGAAATTTAATTATTGCATATTGTATAACCAATATTTGGAAATCTTTTATTTATATTCTAATTCAAAATTGACTATTTATTTATTATACTTTTTACGAAGAAATAGTGAACATATATTAAATAAAAGATGAGAAATTTGTATTTAATGAATTGATTTTAATATTTCTAAAAGGAATACATTGGAAGTTTCCTCTTATAAACTATGAAACATATCATAAATACAGTGAGAATGTAAACATATGAATTCAGTTAGTTGTACTAACTTTATATGCAAATGAACTTAGTTTGTTGATGTATTACGCAAAAACAAATTTTGTATAAATAATTTATTTTCAAACATAGTCTGAAAAAATAACATTTTACATATTTTCAATATATTTAATATATTTTTAATAAAAACAATGTAGTCTCTTAAAAATAAAATTGGAAACATTTTACCTTATAATAGTATTTCCAATTGTTATTCAATAAAATTATGTCTACAGTACAAGTGTTTTTGCATATTGTTTACAAATACGATGATAAATTATTTTTATTAGCATAAAAAATCATTATTGCTTTCATTTACATTTTGATAAATTATCTTGCATAGAACGATGTCTTAAAAGAATATAAAGAAAACATATTTACTGAGAATACTCAGAATTTTAACACAAATAAACAAATATTTAAATTTATATATGTATTGATCCATAGACGTTAGAAACGTAAGTTCTTTTATTTCCATGCTATAAATTAATAAAAAGATCAATATTATGAAAAAATTTAGCAAATATTTGGAAGTTTTTATTAAAGTACTTCTTATTAATTGCTACTGATATTAAAGAATTGTAACATAAATTGAAACATTCTCCTAAAAATTAGCCTTTGAATATGTGTCATAAATTTCATTATATGATTTTCATAAATTAAGAAAGAATCACAAACATGACGATAAAACAAA
The DNA here is from genome assembly GCA_026290005.1 of Latrodectus geometricus. Taxonomy (NCBI): domain Eukaryota; kingdom Metazoa; phylum Arthropoda; class Arachnida; order Araneae; family Theridiidae; genus Latrodectus; species Latrodectus geometricus. The sequence goes on along the minus strand of JAPDSC010073189.1, from coordinate 231,740 downwards.
ATATTTTGTGTTTAATTTAATGAAATACTCATTTTAAAAGGCACAAAAAATCATAAAAAGAAATCAAAAGACAATTATGGTATCATAAAAATTAGATTATGCCTACAATGAATAAATAGGAAGTTTAGAAAAGTACCTTTACTATGGGGTATGATCCCCCCGAGAAGCAATACAGCACAAGCAGCGATGTCTGATGCTCTCAGCTCTTCCAAAACAATTGTAAAGGCTTATAGGGTCTTAAGAGCGGGAGTGGGAGCAGCTGCACGTCCTCCTAGAGTATCCCAAACATTCTTTTTTGGTTTAAAGTCTGGTGATCGAGCTGGCCACAGCATGCGCTCAATTGTTTCCTGTTCAAGATAAGCATCTACGATCCGAGTCCAGCGTGGTCTAGCATTATCACCCTATAACTCGAAAAAAACATCTATTGACTCTGCATAAGGGAGTACATAAGTATCTAGGAAGTATATTCAATAGACCTGAGCATTAACATTTCCACGGGAAAAGTCATGGAGTTCTGTGAGTCCCCAAAAGAGATACCACCCCAAACACAGACGTTGCCTGATACGTATGCATCTCTTTCACAAGTTCTTGATTGATGAAAAATAGTTACATGCTTTCATGATAAATATGCCTCTTGTCATTGTTTTTGAGACTAAACCTGCACTCCTCTATAAAGAGAACTACTCTCCTTTGATCACGTGCCCAGTGGGCTTGTTGACGTGTGAATTGCAAACGTTCCTGCCTATTGCGTTACGTGAGTGAGGTGTAAATGAGTGGTTGCTTCGCATAAAGACCCTATTCCTGAAGCTTTTGACTCACTGTTAATCAGAATACCAACCTCCAGGATCTTGAAACTCACGGGGAATCTGAATTCAGATGGTGTTGCAGTTCTATTGCTTCGTCCACATAATGACAAATATAGATAGATCACTGGCACTCGTGATAGAGCGTAGCCGTCTATAGCAGAACGTCTTGGACGTTAAATCCATGATTAGAAATTTATGTCTAAGTCCATGAATCAAAAACGAACTTACATTCAGCATTTTGTCACTTCTATCTGACCCTGTCTTGCCTCTAATCTCCCAAAAGCTCAAAATCGAAATTGTTCGATTCAATGATTAATAAGGCCATTGCTACAATTTCTCTATACCAGATTTCTAATCTCAGACACGCAGTGACTAATTACCTCTTGCTCTGAGACATTACTTTTTATGTTCCTCGCAAATGACGTATGCCGACAGCAGCGTTACTATTTAATATAATTTTATATTATTCAGCTCCTTTTATTTACCAACATATTAAAACTTTATTGAGATTGATTTTTTTTTTAGAGTTATCGCTATTTTTGTGATTTCTTCCTTAATTTTTTTGTAACTATTGTAAATTTGCTCTTAACATAATTTAATTTTTTCATGAATCTCTTGTTTTGTTGTTGGAAGTTAATAGAAATTTTGTTACCTATTTTTTTGTGAGAATTATATTAAATTTAATAAAGCAAAAAATTAAATGTTTATTTAAATATAAGAAAAAAATATTAATGGTTTTAAACTTAGTCTAAATAACACTTTTAACTATATACTTGTCAAATAACTAATATATTTGCTTATGAATCTATCACTCTGCTGCATGCAAAAAAATAACATGTAATATCACCTTAAGTCAAAAAGATTAGTTTATTTGTCTCTTATTGATAATTTTTCTGCTCACGAGGGCTTAGTATTCTAGAAACAACAGTCCAAAGATGATTTCCAAAGACCACAAATATTCATGACCAAAACGGGATTCATACTTAAAAACTGCTGAATTGATGGCAGTATTCTACTCATTCGACTGCCTGATCGTTTTTGTTTCCACAGAAGAAGATGGTGGATAAACTCAAGAGTAGTTCTCATATTCAAATTTAAATTTTTATTTTATATTGCAATTTAAAATAGATACTGCAGTTCATTTGTGTTTTATAAATAGAATTTAAAGATTGAATTCTGCACAAGTTATGACTTTTCTTTTTAAAATCGTTTAACTAATATATATATATATATATATATATATATATCTTTTTGTGTAAACAGTTTTAAATTCTTTCCAGCCTGATCTTAAGATCTCAATTCTAAAATTACTAACATGCCAGTTAACTTTGATAATTTCTGTGATTTTATCGTCTTTCCCAAAGAATGGTCTACTGTGTGAGGTGAATTTTTAACATCAAAAATACTTGAACAGAATTAAAGAAACCATAATAGCACGTATTTGGCATCAGGACCATGAACACCATTCATAATTTTAGCCATCATTATGGAATTTTTACCTTGATCAACAAAAATATAAAATGTACCGAATTTTCTCATTGTGGACTTTTACTTTCAACACTCTGTCACGCACAACTGAATAAACTAAACAGAAATAACTAAAGCATTTTTACTGCAAAATGTAATATTCCTAAAGAACAGAAACCAGAAACAAGTTACTTTACGTGATATCCATTGCTACAGCATATGTGGAAAAAATAATGGCTTTATTATTTTCCTAACTAATATATATCTCGTTTTCTAAATTCTTTCAAAATAGATTTGATTGAAAATAAGGCAAAAATCAGTAATTTTTCATGATTGTATTTATGCGCACGCGCGTCCATTCTTTCTTCTACCTTTAAAAATTTTTGTTCACTTATTTTTATTATGTATTTCGCTGAACTTCATTCGATTTCTGAGTTTTAATCATACATTAAAATGCTTTATAAACATTTAAAATATATAAGAAAAAAATATGAACTTTAAGGTATGAATTTATTTACCTATATAAAACTCAGATATATACTTTCGAAAATTTCTTTTCAGAACACGTCTTCCCATAAAAAAAATCTGTATATTTCGAAGGCAGTAGAAATTGAAGGACAAAGAACAACTTACTGTGCTTGCTTCGTTCCAACCATTTATCATACAGTACACTGTCAGCCTCTTTGAGAGGGACCATCTGTTCTAAAAATGCTTTTAAACCAAACTGTAACAAATGCGCTTTTGGAAGAACGGGACATTATTTATGTCTTGAAACTCAACACTTTAACTTACGCAACTGAAATACTCCTTTCATTTAGACTTTTCATCTCATGTAATACTTCTGAAAAATAGAAATAACTTTTCTGTTTTTATCCTTTCAAGACACGAACTAGCTTTAAAAAATTATTATGCTTTGGAAATACAAGGATTTAATGTTGAATATCTGTGAAGGATAACTTTTACGCCTCTGTAATGATAGAGTAATGTCAGATTTTTACAATATGATTGATGAATAGAAGATGCTGTATTTTTAACTGAGTGATGGTCTCTTTGGCTTTTAAATTTAAATTGTTAAGGATTTAAATTTATATTACATTTCAATCGACATATTTTCTAAGAATATATTGTTTATTCAATGTTCATTTATTAACATTTTTACTTAAATAATGTTTTGAGATAAATAACAGAACCGCAGCTATAAAGTTTCCCAATTTCAATGTGAACAGCAAACGATCTAGCACATTTTTACGTTCACCATGTATATTTACCACCAGAAGGACTTTTCATAGATAGTGAGCTGTATTGACATATAACAGGGAAACCCAGAAAACTTCCTTGCACTCACCCTGTAAGACGCGTATAAAGACGCGCGCGAGCGTGTCTGTGTGAAATGAAATTTAATACCAAAAAACTAAATGATATGATGTTTAAAATCTCTTCAGTAAAGGTTTATTATATAAGGCATTACGGTGGATGTATCCGTTTATATTATTTTGTAATTGAAAAGTGACTACATGTATGGTTTCTTTAATGCATTAGCTTAATTGAATAAGATTTCTTTATTTGATTCTTTTTCCACGATAGTGTGTTCTAGAGAAAAATGTAATCAAATTCTCAGGAAAGAATTTGGCGCCGTTCGGAAATTCAGTGTCTCAAGACTGGTAAAATTACTAAAGCAAATTCATCAGTGTTGAAAAATTATGTGTGTTCGTGTTTAGAAAAGAAATCTTTGTGTTTATTTTAGACATAAGAAGAGAGAAAGTGTATACTTAACTGAATTATTTCCAGGCTACTATTTCATTTTTCTACCGTGCACGGTGCATAAGCTAATGAATTAAATTTATAATATTGATATAAGTTTTAGTACGTTGTACAAAATACCATTTGCGTTGCTGTGATGTTGTTAAAAATAAATATCTATTAGGGCATATTTTAGTTTGAAAACGGAGACATATACTGTAAAACATTCCATAAAATATTTAATATTTCTCATAAATAAAATCCCCTAAAATGTCTAATAATTCCATAATAATGTGCCTGAATACAACTATTTTATATTAAGTATGACAAATACTTTTTATCTTAAAAAATATTTTAAATATAACTATTGAATCTTACTTACAATTAAATTTCTCTATGTAAATTTTAATAAACATTATATCATATAGTTTTAAATTAAAAAATACTGTTACTTTTAAATTATTTTTCGAAACAGCTAAAACATTTGAATCCTTATGGTTTTTCCATAAATAATGAAAAAGCAGTAACATTTATTATATTATTTTTAAATTATTCATAATTTCATTTTGAATAAATGACATTTCATTACTGTACTTATTTTGAATTTTTATTAATATTTTTTTTTTTATTTTCAAGATATTTCATTGTTTGAGTTGTCATAGGCTTAAAACGCATATTTTACATAAAAAGAGTAATATATAAAAATTTTAGATTTAAATACACAATATTCAAGCAAGAAAAATACAAAATAGATATAGGTAAAATGTATATTATGTAGATATTTTTTTTATAAAAATTTATAAATGAACTATTCTTTAATTCTTGAAGGAAAACATTCAAATGATTCACAACTACGAATTCAGCAAATCGCAGACTGAATTCCCAAAGTAAGCTATTTAAATTAGATCCAATAAAAATAATTTATATTCAATCATTTTGCAATGTAAATAAACATACGTTTTGAAGACGCAAGTACATAAATTTCTTGAATAAACTCATGAAATAATATTTAATAAATGTAAAATTAAATAAAATATTCATATCGAAGTGAAATAAAATATTCATTTATAATATGCTTTAATGTTCAAATACAAAATATCCATTAAAAATCGAAAAGGAAGTTTTTAAATAAATATTTTAACAGGAATAATCTTATTTTGACTTATCATTTGTATTTCTATTACTACTTGTTATTTTGAAATTAATTATTATTTCAAATTCTAAAATTTGCTTTAAATATATATACATGGTAAATATTTATTTTGTAATTTTTAATATTTTCAAGTACAAAATTCACTGCATATAAAAACACAAAATTATGCAATGTATATTGTAAACATATTTTTGTATAAAACAAATATTTAGGATTGAACTATTTTCGAACACTATTGATCATAACAATTTTGCAACAGATGTTCATTGCAAATTTATTTTAGATTTAAGAAAAACTGGAAACATTTGAAAATAATTGCTATTTAAATGAATGTGCTTATAGGTGCATAACGGAGCTAAGCTATCGTACTTGCATAAGTATTTAATTCCTTGTAGGAAAAGTCGGGAAAATTTTGCAATAATTTTTAAAAATTAAATTTATCAGCGTATTTTTAGCCTGCAATTAAAAAAACAATTGTCATTAAATAAAGAAATAATTTTGACTGTAATTATATGTAACAACAAATTCTTATATAAATATATAGTTTGAACTGCAAACCGTTATGTGGTATGAACTATATATATATATATATATATTTTCAGCCATAGACTATGTTTTCTTTGGTAATTTGAATTAAAGCATTCAATTCAGATCCTTTATACAGATATAATAAATGATCGAGCTGTTAATAAAGTTTCTTAATACCCAAAATGCATTTTTCTGGAAGTCTAATTGCTTCGAGAAGAAACCCTTGCGATGAAACCGCGTCTTCTTTTAAAATAATTATCTGCACATAATATCTGGAGAAAGGTAAAACTATCTGCAGCTTTGGATGCATATTCTTATTCGTAAATTTCTTACGAGTTATTTTTTAAATGAATGAAAATAGATGCCATTTTTTAATTTTTAAAAAAGTATTTGTTTGGTCTACTGCAGTAAATGTATTTACATTTTTTCTTCCAATACACAAACGATCAGAAATGGAAAAGTAATTAGATATCAATAATGAATAATTTTGCCACTAAGGGGAGTTAAGGGGAGAATGGTGGGGAGTTCCACCCATCATTCCATTTGTTTTCAGTTTATCTACAAGTAAGAACTTAATTTCTGTTGCAAAATTGCATTTTGAATGAACTGCATAACGTAGACTGTAAACAAATAATGCATATCTTTATTTTTCGAAAATTGCAATTTTCGCTTGAATAATACTTAATTATAAGTTGAAAAATAATTAATTTAAAAAATTTTAAAATCTTGCAGAAATTTTAACGAATTGAATGAGAAAAAATTAAATTGAATTGTTCTACGTAAACCAAAACACTTTTAACTTACGTGATTGTATTTTTGCAATATATATATGCATAAATATATTAAATAAATATTTGTTATATATATTTATGTATAAAATATATAATATATAAAATATAAATTTGCATTTTTACAGAACTTATATTCAATTTAATATATACCTAAAACAAGAGATATATATATACGTACATTATGAATTGTAATATTTTAACTTTTAATATTTATATAGAGTAATTTGAATTACTCGTAAATTTAGCAGCAGTAGAAAATATGGGTTTATTATTATAAAAATTGATTAGACAATCTTCTACAATTTTAAATTTATGTCATCCAAAATATCACAGAGGAAAAAAATTCTCCTTAATTAAGCTACAACTTTCTTCCTGTTCCATATATTGCTCTTTTTCGCAGCTGTAGAAGCTAATCTACTGTATTTTAAATATGAGTTCATGCCTTTATTAATGAAGTATAGAAAAGAAATTCATTAAAGTAAAATAGTAATTTTTTCATTCGCTTTGATCCTAATTTGGTTAAGCATAAAATTAGGAGAAAATTATAATTAATTAATTAACTATAACAGAACTTAGAGTTACTAAAAGTTTTGCTTTTGACTATGGATTTCATTCCTTAATTTTTAAATGATAAAATTTTCTAATGAAAATCTTACTTAACTTCTTAAGTAATATATTAATTAGAAATCGTAAAATTATAATCTATAATAGTTTTTTTTCTAACTTATTTTATAAAGGATTGATAAAATTCTTTAGTCCATCTTGTTAAATTATTTATAAAAATTTTTTCAACTTAGAAGTAAAATTGATTTATACATTAATATTGTTAAAAAATATTTCAGAATAAATTATTTTGAGTAGTTTTTAGAAATAATATTTTGAATATATTAACTGTAAAAATTAATTAAAAATTCAAATACTAAAAACATTTATACTATTAATATTTTTAGAAAATCATTTTACAATTAATATTCTCTACAAAATATTTCCAATACGTTTTTTTTGATGTTTTAGAAAACATTTTCTTATAGGTTTTATGTATCAGAAACTTTTAACTATGAAATAAACTATGAAGATAAGTCCATTAACAAATTTTTCTATTTTAAAAGTTTTTCGAAAAAGGTTAACAATTTTTTGTTTTATATTTCAAATAAAATTTAAGTAACTTAGATGTTAAAAATTGTTTCTGTCTAACTTAAATTCATATACTTTCAGTTATCATCACTATTATCATTTGATTGCAATGTGCTATTTAAGAAATAAATATCTTTATGCTCTGGAGGGTTCTCTCTCTCTCGTACATAAAATATTCTCTTATATCATCGATTCCTTGAGTATCATCATTCACCATTCAGAAGAAAATTTTAAATAAGGATGTTTGTACAAACTGTAATTATTAATATGCTATTAAATTTAATTAATGATTTTTATTATTTGTCAGAATTTTGTCTCACATTCTATTCAATAATTTTTTCTTTGTATCCTTTTTTAATTAAATATTTGCCTAGATTACAGCCTAAGCATTAACACTTGAGCCTTCAGTTCAGTAAAATAGTTATAATGCTCATAACAGACCACTAGTGTGGAGAGTATCGTGCCTGTTCAGGTTTTAACCTTGTCGTTTGGCTCAAAATCACGAGGTGATTGACTACGCTTAGGATTTTTCAAAAATAAGCAAATAGAAACATACTACAAGCAATTAATAACTGTGTCCTTAATAACAATTGTAATTTAACATTTTTTTTTCAAAAAAGAATATTTGTTGTACAACAGTACTCTTTTTATAATAGTAATCACATAATTATTTTCCAATTCAACTTAAGTTAACTAATTGGTAAATTTAAACCAAGGATGGCCAAGACGTCGACCGCGGTCGACTGGTCGACCGTGAAGACATTTTAGGTAGACCGCGTGACCATTCCGATAGTGATCTCGGATATTAACAATTTAATTTATGACTTATGTCATAGAATTAATGAGTTATTTAAAAAAAATTTACTACAGTTTTTGCTTTAAAACCTAAAACAAACTGTGCAAAGTAAGGCACTGAATTTTTCGTTTTACAGTGGAATTAATTTGAAACAATTTGACAAAGTGGAATGCTTAGATTATATCCAGTAGCCGGAGCATGAAAGCGATGCTCCGAGTCGTCTAGTCTAGCCGTCACTTCTGGCCTTGGAAGTTTCACTTCTAAGTTAATCAATCGTCTTACGTGGCAGGTCGCTCGGTTCCTACCGCACTGATACGAATTTGTTTCAAAACTGTTGAATGTTCGAACTGTTGTTCGAAACTGTTGATACGAAACTGTTGAATTTGTTTTTCAACAAACCGTCCAAAATGACTCAGCCAGGCACCAGTGCTAAGAGAAGAAAAACATACCATTATCACAATGAGTGGGAAGATTTCTTTTTTGTTATGGTGAAGGAGAAATGTGTTTGTATCATATGTAACTCAAGTCTAAAAAAAGCAAACGTCGAAAGACATTTTAAAACTATGCACTTAAAATACGCTACAGACATTCCAATCGGCAGTGAACTTCGAAAAGTTAAAGTGCATGAATTAAAGTAGAATTTACATTTACAGCAATCGGTATTTATGAAACCAGGCACCAAAGCTAAAGCAGAAACATTGGCGTCGTTTAAAATTACAGAAGTTTTGATAAAGCGAAAAAAACCATTCGAAGATGGAGAATTTATAAAAGAAGCATTCATTAAAGCGGGAGAAATGCTTTTCCACGATTTTAAGAACAAATCTGAAATAATATTGTCAATAAATAATATTTATTTGTCGCGTAACACTCTGATACGACTAACTGAAGCTATGAATAATAATTTGGAAAATTTATTAATTGACGATTTAAGAGCTTGTAAGTTCCTATCACTTCAATTTGATGAATCCACAGATATTAGTGGCATTGCACAGTTATGCCTTTTTGTGAGAATGGTTTCGAAGATATGACTTCAAAAGAAGAATTATTAACTATAATTCCATTGAAAGAGCAAACGAGGGGACAAAATATCTACAATTCATTTAAAAACTTTATTGATAAGACAGGATTTCCAATATATAAATTGGTCTCTATTACAACAGATGGAGCTCCAGCAATGGTCGGGAATCAAACTGGTTTTATTGCTTTATGCAATAATGATGAGGAAATTCCCAGTTTTACCAGCTATCATTGCATTATCCATCAACAGGTATTGTGTTCAAAAACACTAAAGTCTAGTGATATAATGCAAATTGTTTTTAAAATCGTCAATTCAATTCGTTCAAGAAGTCTTCAAAGACGACAATTTCGGGCGCTTTAGGAAGAAACTCAATCAGAGTACGGAGATCTCTTAATGCACACAGACGTGAGTTGGCTAAGCAATGGTGCTTTTTTTAAAAAGATTTCGTATTCTGTTACCAGAAATAAGAAAATTTCTACAAATAAAAGGAGAGAACATTACTGAATTAGAAGATGGGAAATGGCTCATGAAACTAGCTTTTCTCTGCGATATCACTGCAAAACTTAACGACTTAAATCTAAATCTGCAAGGAAAGAATAAATGTTTAACAGACATGATGAGTGCGATTAAAACTTTCAAAGAAATGATAAAAAGTTATGCGTCTCATTTAAGAAAACGTGAATTGAGAAACTTCAGAAACATGGAGGAAGAGTGCATCCAAACCAAGACATTGAAGATTTCGCTGAACACTTAGATGTTTTGTTTTAAAAATTTGAAAGAAGAGTCACTGACTTATTTAGGTTAGAAGAAACGCTCAATTTTATGATATTTCCATTTAATGAAAATGTCAACATTGATAAAGTATCTGAAAAAATAGGACTTTTAATAGATACCACTTCAGTCACGGTAGAGGAAGAAATTATTAAATTAAGATGCGATCTATTTCTTAAATTCAGAGCATCTATTGATACTGATTTTTGGAAATCAATTTCTGAGGAAACGTTTCCCAATATTCCCAAATTGATTTTGTATTTGAAATCATACTTTGGATCATCGTATCTTTGCGAATCTACTTTTTCAACCATGAACGCCATAAAAACTAAACATCGGTCGTGTTTAACAGATGAACATATAATTTCGTGCTCACGCATTGCAATAAGCTCGTATCAGCCACAATATGATAAACTTGTAGCAGATATACAGTGTCAAATTTCATCTAAACAAAGTGAATTGGATGGTCAATTTTTATGTATATGAATACTTTGATTATTTTCGTCAATAAATTTTTATTTTGTAAATACTAAGTTTTTTTTTTTAATTAAATAATATATTATTTTATTTAAATATAAATAATATACCCTTTTAAATATGAAAATGTAAATAATATACCATTTTTTCTGTTACCGAAAATAAATATATAAACATAAACGTTATTTCTGCCATTGATAGACCGCCTTCGAATTTTTAAATGTGAAGTAGACCACGGACCCCAAAAGTTAGGCCATCCCTGATATAAACAATGCAATAACTAGTTAGCGTACAGTAAGAACTTCCTTATGAAAGAGTTTTTATTTATTAAAATGATTTCAAATAACTATGAAACAGCATTCTAAAATATAATTGTAGAAGAATCCTAGCTCTAGTTTTGATACAATATAAGTGGACTGCTTAACGAAGGATATTACTAGGCATTTTAATATCCAGTACGAAAATTATATTTGTAAAAGATATTTCATAGCGAATGAAACGTTTTCAGAGGTCAAATTCAATAACGACAGGTCCATAGAGACTTTTTTAGCAGAGCATCATTACTACCGATATTTCAATATAATGAGGATTTAAAAATTATTTTGCTGGGTCTTAATAAATTGGGTTAAGCATGAAAAATAGATGAAAATGTCAGATATATCAAAACTCAAAGGTGAAATTACTTCAAAGATATAGATACAATATGGCAAGAAAACACATTAGACTACATCGACTATTTAAATCTAAAATTAATTGTGAAGTGCTGAATAACATATTAGCAAATTCACAGTATATTGTAATTATTTTTCTAAATAAAAGTAATTTTATATTTATCCAAATCATTTCGACGATATGGCAATAATCTTCATAATACAATATTTTGAGCTGCGATGGCTTACATTGTTTTTGATACCAAGAGATAACGAGTTCTATATTTGACCCAGGTGAAAATCCATAGTTAAAGCACGGTATAAAGAAAAAGAAATGCTGCTTAGTTATCGAACTCCTCAATTGAAAGTACCTTCAAAATTATGAGGAATATACATATATATATATATATATATATATATATATATATATATATATATATACACTGACACGCAACGCCCGACTATCTGTCAAAAATGTGCGCTTGACCTTGATCAAAAAACTTTTCTGCCCAACGAAATTAAGTCACAAATATGCATCAACTGAAAAAAAAAAAACTGAATTTGGAATTGGTGGATTGAAATTTTACTTTAGCTCTTGAGTTTTTAATTATTAAGGTCCGAACTTTTCTTTCACGTTCCAATGCATTTTCTATCCTCAACCACTTAAAAAAATATAAGTGCTTGCATTGCAATGGTTAAAAAGAATACATTATCAGAAACTAAATTTAAAAAAGAACATAAGTTTTTTTCATGAAATATATTGTGGAATGTATAAGGAGACTTTCCGATATTATGAATATTTTTAACAGTTCCATCAGTTACGCAAAGAGGGCAACTTTAAAATGAGAGATGGAACCACATGCTTCATTTGTGAAGCGAGTAGAATTCCGGTACAAAAATTTGCATAGGTTAAAGTGACATAATTACTGGAAGTTCGAATTTATATTAATTATGTTTTAAATTGAATGAATACACAAAAGCTGCAATAAAGTTATCCAAAAAATTTATTTCCATTAATTTTAGTTTGGCTTGAGTTCCTTTCTAAACGTGCTGACATTTTTTAGTTTAACATGGTGCAAAAAAATAAGTTTATACGCATATACATATACGTCAGTATACATACATATATTTGCTTAATCTCATATTTAATGAAAACCACTTGAGAGAAAAGTCCAAAAATTTAATTTCGGAAAACAAGTAAGAGTCACTGATCAAGAAATAATTAATGTTTCTTAATTTAGTTTTCTTGATTTAGATGCTTCATTCATTCATCCTTCATTATGAACTTAATTAAAAAGCGTGCTTCTATTTAATAACATCTGAGATCATGGACAGATGACAGTTTTTAACGCATGCAACATAATCACTTAAGTCTCGCTTAAAGGGAGCGCTTTTGTGTTACGCACTAATGAATTACCTCTTAATTAATTAAAAATTTGATACACGGTATTCAAAACTTTATTTGCAAAATGTCACACAAAATTTATCAAAAAAAATGACTAAATTAATCACAGTCTCTTTGAAATAAGCTATTATGTGTTACGCATGCTCATAAGGACTTAATTAATCAATTTGTTAGCCACGTTTCCTCAATGAATAAAATGCATTCAAGTGAAAATTATCTCAATATGTCTGCATCATATACATTTAATACTCAATAACTGGTTACTATGGTAACCAGAAAATTTTTCATATGTGTTCAGGAATAAGTGATAAAATTGAATATTTTGTGAAGAGCATAATTTCACATTTCTAAAAAGTGCAATTTGAAAATCTGTGCAGTGATAAGAAATATTTTATTGAGAGCATACATTTAATAATATTAAGGAATTTGTTAAACTAATATCTATTTGATATTGCAGAAATATTTATATTATCTTTCGTCTAAAATAAAATTGCAAATTTGAAATATGTATAAATGAAATCCTGATTAATTAAATTATGATTTTTATAAAATATTATCTGATAAATTTTATTCATTTATTTATTAAACATTTATAAAATGTTTGATAAAGTTTCCATTAGAAAAAATGAATTTTTTAATATGAAATCCTTTTCCAGTTTGGCTAACACAAAAACCCTATTTTTTTACTTACTTTTAAATTGCTATCGTAAATATACTTGTTACACACATTGTGTGTTTCAATTTAAATGTATACAAGTATGAGCACTCTTTCAATTTTAAATATATATATGTATGCATAAATAATTTAACTCAATAAAAAAATTTTCATCTAAATGCGAAACATATCTTAAATAATCTGATAAATGTTTTCCAAAATGTCACACATATTATCAGTCAGTAATTTCCATCTCCTGATTTATGAATGAAATTTTTGTCGTCAATATTTTAAAATATGTTTTATTTCCATTTTAAGGATTATAAATACACTTTTTATATAATACATATATGTGTGTGTATATATACATTCTGTGTCCATTCAATAATAAATACTGCGGTTACATTCAATTTTAAATTTTTACATCAAACTTATCAATTACTGTTAAAATTAATATATTTAGAAAAGTGTATTTGCTTATATCATTAAGTAAAATATCTGACATTACAATGAAAAATGTGATTGTGATATCGTTTCCCTCATTTGCTCGTATTTTTGGATATACAAATTCTGTTTCGTTACAAATATGAAAATTAGCCTCTTGTCGTGAGAATTTGTTTGAAAATATGAAAATTTATTCTTCTTCCCGGATGCTTATATTTTCCCCAAAATATCTCTTTTCTTAAAATATTATGAATAACACTTTTAGAACTTAGATGAGTCTTCATCATTTCATAACCATTAGAAAATCAAATATTTTCCATTATACTTCCACATTGGAATTTTTGCAAGAAAAAGATGCAAATTAAATTCTTATTATTTTCATAATATACCATTTTTAATTTTTTTTTTTTTTTTTTTTTTTTTTTTTTTTTTTTTTTTTGTGATGCAAATCTATAACTGACGTCTGATTTTGAAAGGAAAAGGGATTTTAAGTAATAAGAATAAGTAGTTCTTTTTATTCATAATCCCTTCATTATAATTACGTTTTGCATATTTATATAGCAATCAAATATTTTTAAAAATATTGTTTTTGCTTCTTGAAACTAACTCAATACATTTCTAATTAAATATTTATTTGAGGAAAGATTAAACCAATTTAAATAATGACTGATTCAAATTGATTTTATAATTTATTTTTCTATTTATTTTACCATTCAAGTGAGCAATGTATTTTGATCTCTAATAATGCAGCAGGCTACATATACGATATTTTAGTCTGGGTAAATCAAAATAGTACGTTTAGACTTTTCTGTAGGCGAAAACGATGAAATCACCAAAGAAGGTAATAATCTCCAACAAAATGTCCTAGATTCAAATTTTTTTAAATTAATTATTTACATAAAATATCTTTTACCAAAATTTTAAACAATGTAAATTTTTGAATTTTAAAAAATTATTAAAAATTTTTTATTAAATATATATCTGTATAAACTACTGAAAGTTGCTATTTTTTTGTCCGAATACCATGCTTTGTCGTCAAAAATGCCAGTTTGGCATGATTTGTTTCATTTGCATGCATTAGTACTACAAGTATATGCTCTGGATGAAAAATTATGTATCCGTCGTTTTCCCATCGCATAAGTATTTCATTTAATGCTTTAACATAAATTATTTTTTAAATTATCTTTTATTCAGTGTTCGTAAAACTTTTCAATCTCTTTCAGAGAAGTATTAAAAAGAACTTCCTATCAGCCCCATCATCAATCCTTCAACTTGAATCTCTGATGTAAATAGATTCAATGCGAAATGCTGCTGAAGGAGAGGAACCCTTTGCTTTCAATGCAAAAGCATAAACTGTCATTAATTTAAAAGAACTTTCTTTCTCAGAACTGCGTCTAACAGGAATTAATCTTTTTCAGAAATGCATTTTGCATTTGAATAGATTGCCGTTATATTCTGTAACTTGGAATTTTATTTTACGTAAAATAGAAATTTTTCTGGTATCCAGACCACTGTGGAAACAGGAATAATAACTGCCATTATAAAAATGAATTGAATTTTCAGGTTCATTATTTATATCTTTGCTTAAGCTTTGCAGTGAAGTGTTTACTTATAAAAATACTTATCACATTTTTCAAAGTAAAGTAGAAACTATTTTTAGTGAATAATCACAAAAGCATATGAAATTATTCATATTTTCCAAAAACGTTTCGTAATTTTATTTAAAAAGAAGTTTTCAAAGTGTTTAATAAATAAATATTTTTATAGATGTGTCCATAAGTTGTAGAATCAGAAATCAGTAAAATCAATACCAATTTTTTTAAAAAAATAACATGAAACGTACTTTTAAATAATTTATTTTTAGTTTTAGGTATATATATATATATATATATATATATATATATATATATCGGTTGGTCATGATTAAACTTCTCCATAAGTGGCATTCTACAGCACAAACAGGTTAAACGAAATACATCAAAATTTTGTAAGTAAGCCATACACGAGAAATATCCAACATCATTTTTTTGAAAAATATGTAATTTAACACCACAAACAACTAAAATGGAATACAGGAGCAGTATTATCAGTAGAGCAATTACAAGTAATGAAATAAAAAATCAAGATAAATTATTAGCTTTTGTATAAAAATTTCGGCATTTGCTTGCTTCGTAAGAAGAGGAAGCATTATACCAAATAGGTTTTATAAAACATTTGCAAATGTTTACATGTTTAAGTAGATGCTTCCGGCTACATTTCTGGTTGATGGTCTCTTTGGTTGAACATGCGTTATTGGCGAGGCAATTTTACGAAAAGAAGAGGAAGGCTACAGCTGCAGTTCATGAATTTCATTGTAAAAAGAAAAAAACGGCGTGGACCAATGTATTTTAAATATATCAGGAAATTTATTAAGAGATTTGAAAAGACGAAGAAATTAGGTGTTCAACTTGGAAGAGACCGTAAGAGTGTGACACTAGAACCTGTCAAGGAATCTGTTGATGCACAGATTTCAGAGTTTTGTTACTGTAGCGAGCATGAAGTCTTTTCTCACAGCTCTCCAAAAATTTCTCAGAAACATTATGCATTGTTTTCAATACAAAATCTTCCATACCATTTGTTGCTTGATGAGGATATGCCACAACGACTCTCATTCATTATGAGTTCTCTCCACAGAATGACTGTAGCTCTGTTATGTACTTGGAACATTCTGTGGAGATTTAAAGCTCATTTTTCCTCAATGGGACTGTCGAACACAGAATTTAAGTATTTTGGATAAGAAAATCCGCATCTATACACTGAAATTTTCTTACAATTTCCAAGTATAACTGTCTTGTGTGGACATTCATCTTTGGGCTTTACATATTTGAGAAACTCGGTAAACGTGGTCGGTCATATGTACTTGCGAGCCATCATTGGTATTGCATGTTGTAGACGTTTTTTTGTGCCTCAATTACAATAAAGTTTGTCCTTATATAAATCATTTCATGTAGAAAGGTGCACCACCACATATTCATCAGCCTGTGAAGGCGCAATTGATCCAAAATTTCTCAAAAAAAAAACGTGTTATCAATCACACCTGCCCAAATCCACACGGCCACGAAGTTCACTTAACCTAACTCCATGCAATTTCAAGTTATGAGACTATTTAAAAGTCTTGTATATCGTAGAGGTGTAGTGACGCTTAATGACGTAAAAAGGTCTATAGCGTTTTATGTGCGAAACTTCACAACATATCAGTTAAGATCTGCTTTTCAATACACTGTTCATCTACTTGAAAATTTGCAAGTGAATGTGGATTGTCACATGGAGTACCATCCCTACATTGCCCTGAAGATGGTTAACAACTGCTCCTATTGTGAAATTTCGTTCTAATCTAATCATGTTAAAACAATTTTAACTGTTTTTCATTCTCCCTTACATTTATTAAATGTGGTTTGATGATAAAGTGATCAGAAACTAGTCAATAAAGGATAATATTGTTTCTATATTCCATGTTAGTCATTTATTGAGTTCCATGAATTCCTCATGAAAAAGCTCTCCCTAGTGGACATTTTGCTGACATTTTTTTTTTCTAAATTCCATGAGTGCATTTCATACCCTATGAACAAATTATTATAATACCTATTTGCGCTGAGGTATTTGTTTATATATATATATATATATATATATATATATATATATATATATATATTGGCAAAATAACGAAATAAGATTTATCTGCCTAAACTTATGTTTCACCGTATTTAAACACAGCAGCCTTATTTATCCTGATTTTAAAGGACAACAGATACTTTTGATTATCAATATAAAATTATTATTACTTTAATTTATTATAATTATTATTATTCATAATTATTTTCCTCAAGTATTTAATTTGTTTCGTTATTTAACCATATTTCTCAGTTATTTAATTACCAACTATTTTTTATATCTGTGTGGGAACTGTCAATGAGCAATGCAAATATATAATTTCTATCTATTTAAGAATTTTAATTTTAAAGTAACTTGCTCCATTAAATTTAGCATAAAAAGAAATATGAATGAGTTCTTTAAATAGATAAATATTTGGGTTTTGTGTTTCGAATGTTTAACTTATTTTTGTGTGCTACAAACATGCTGATGAAAATATTGAATGTGTTTCAGGCAATTATTTCATGTTTTGAGAGAAAATTACTTATTCGTATTTTTCCGCACAAAGTTTAAGCATTAAATTTCCTGCTAACATCGCATTAATCTTCAGAGTATAGAAAATTTTAAGGAAAATATTTTACTATTTTATTTAATAAATGCATATTACACTCGCTACGCGGGTAAGCGGTCTTCCTGCGGTGTTGGAATTCAATAAATGCAATAAAGCTTTGATAAATGTTTTTAAGTCCTATACAATCTAGTCGACAAATGGCCATCTGCTAAATAGAATTCAAACTATTGTAAGTTTTGACAAAGAAAGTTATCTTTTACCTTTTGAAACAAATTTTTAGGATGTTAAGTTACTTGCTCCAAAATCAAATATTTTTTTTCAAAAATAGCGGTTATTGTTTTTACTATCTGTAATCTATATGTTGCTGAAAAGAAATTTGTTTTGGTAAGATATCCATGGGTGAAGTTGGATAGAACTGGATCAACAACTTTTAAACGCACGTTCTATTTCATTTCATGGCATTTTGGAGTGGCCCATGTACAAGAAATATCGTGTTTATTAGTGCATGATTTGGTAGTGTTTGCTGGCATTTTCTATTTCTGGAAATACATACCAGGATAAGTTTCCCTCGTTGATAAACACTACCATTCTGTAAAACTTAAGCGTATGGTTTTCTTCTATGTGGATAAATAGAATCCTATTTACAAAAACTTCTTTGGATTTCTCGGAAAAATGTTCCAAATCAAAGAGGAAAATCCCCTGTTCGATCCTATCCACTAAAGAGCAACGAGACAGAGGTTTTCCATTTCTGTGAGATGACTGCTTGGGAGTTTTCTAGGTTCCCTCACTTGGCTCCCACTTGAGACTTTTCTAAAGTTCGTGCTCGTTGGAACATTTTCATGGTTTTGAAATCGGAAATAAAAAAGGACAAATTTTAAAGAGAAATTCATTTTTGAAAATTATTAATTTAGTTGTCATCACTCGTTATTTATAAAATAAAATAAAAGAAAGATATCACCATCAAAACAATCCCCTCCCCCCTTGATTTGTCTGAAAAGACTTATCAATATCGTTTCGATGCTGATACTTTTCAATATATTAGGTATCATTTCAGCTGGAATTAATTTAACTTTTTATCATTATGTGTGACATAAATAAAAATTTTATTAGAAAACACTTAGAGATTGTTGCCAAAAATTCGTGTTAATTTAAATTTATATCCCATACTTATGAAAATAATGGTACCCATAGTTTAACGGATATAATTAATTGTGAAAATGACTAATAATTTCAAATAAATATCAAAAAGAAACATCGAAACGCTTTAAATATATTCTTTAAGCTGAAGTGGATTCTATTTTATTATCATTATGTTCCACAAGCGTACCAGTCTTTTATTGCAACATTTGAGATCAAACCCTTGTCATTTATTATATTCCTGTCACAGGAAGAAAAGAAAACCACATTTCTAGGGCATGATTGGAAGGGAATTGCGCTTACGTCACTAAATACACCCTCTCTGAGTTCTCTTGTTGTTTGGCATCGATTTATATCGTTCTAAGCATATAGTACATGGCTTAAAATAATTCTTTTATGTGCCATAAAAAGGAATATCAGTCTCTAGTCCCAGACTAGAGCAAATACTCCAAATAAGGTTAGGTATCGAGATTTCATAAATTAACATGGTGAGTAGAATGATAGGATTAAGTTGAGTTGTATTGTAAATACAGTCCCACAAGGTTTATATACTCAATATGGTAGATTATTGATGAGATGTTCTCTTTTTTATTTTATTTACATGTTTATTCAAATGTACATTTTCTCATAATGTA
Organism: Latrodectus geometricus; assembly: GCA_026290005.1. Classification (NCBI taxonomy): domain Eukaryota; kingdom Metazoa; phylum Arthropoda; class Arachnida; order Araneae; family Theridiidae; genus Latrodectus; species Latrodectus geometricus. The sequence goes on along the minus strand of JAPDSC010073189.1, from coordinate 211,932 downwards.
GCTGCTTTTCCATTAATAATAGCATTTAATAGAGTGTATATAATAAAATAAAAAATAAAACGAGTTATTTAAAAATTTTCGAATGTGGATAATTAATGGGCACATAAAGTATAAGACAATGTCAGGAAATTAGTATTTCAAAGAAAATGTTATAAAAACGTAAAAACGTAATTACATTGTAAGATGATAATTCTTATGAATATAATTAGTGTAAGAAAGTCTTCTACATGAATAATATAATCTATATTAATATTTAATATTCTTCAATTTTTATTGCTGTATTTGACATATCATATTATGTGCTATGTATTAGATAAAAAGGAAAATAATTTAGTTTCAATAATCTTATAATAATTTATATTTGCGTTTTTGGCCAAATATGAATAGATAAAAAGATTAAATAAATTTATCTCCAAAGATTCAATTTGTACAATTAAGTAAAAAAGATATTTAATGTTGTCATCGTATATCCAAGAAAACGAATTGTGTAAACGCAAACATTTTACAATGCAAAAAATTAAATAATTAATATGAAAAATCGTTAGAGAGTGTAAAATATTAAAAATGTCTGCAGTTATTTTCAAAAACAGCTTTATTTCTTACTCCGTTCGAAATTATATTTACTATTCATTACTCAGAACGAATTTACAGATACTATTCATTATGCTGCTCGAATTGTTATTCTTATTTACTAAAGTACCTGGCTGCTAGTATCCTTTTTTACCTTTACAGCATTACTGACGTCACTTTGTTTGTTAAGATATCCAATGGGTATGCCATCTGACCCCGATAATGGTTGGATAGTAATTTAGAAGCAGGGACCCAACGTAAGCCCCAGATTTGGTCTGTCACTCCCAGAGGTCTCATTTCATATTGCAACTAGGACCAATTAAACGTGCTCCAACCGTCAACCGTCAAATTGACAACAAATGAATCTTTGATTGAGTCGACATTCGAACTCACTAACTTTCGATAGCAGAAAAGAACTCCCTACCCCATCAGAACACCACGATGGCAAACAATTCGAATTATTGTTATTACTGTAAATTCCATCTAATGGTATCCTTTTAAACTTTCCAGTTTTTATCGCACATTATATAGTAAGGAATTCAATGAGTGTGCCATCGAGCCCTCAAAGTGAGTGAATGTTCATGACATAGAAACAAATATGAAGTAGAAGACCCCCAAATTTGGCCTCTCAACTCTAGAGACATCATTTCATAATTGTATTGCGAACACAACCTACTTTTCGATAACAAGACAAAATATCTCTTCCAGCAAGGCCACCATTTCATTCAGTTGAAACTTACAACTACTATTCATTAATCAATTGGAATATACAATTTCTATTTGCAAAGTACGACTTTATAGTTACTGTTCATTACTCAATTTGAATTTAGAATTACTATTCATTACTTAATTCAAATTTACAGTTTCACGAACACAAACTGTTGCAGAATTGCGAGATACGTTTCCTTCCATGAAGAATTATTTTTTTCAATAATAAAATACTGCCTTTTACTAGCTCCTTTTTTAAGCAAATCAATTATTGATATAAATTAAAAGATTAATAGTATAAAAAGTATATAAATTATTAATTAAACATAATCCGTATAAAAATTTATAATTCCTAATAAAACGAAGTTCAATAAGCATATTTTCTTAGGCTCTTATGTCACATAAATTGTAAAAATCCCATATTATATAAATAGTGAATTAAATATATCTATTATAATTAAAAGTTTAAAGATTCAACCATCAAAACTTCAAATGAAATCCTGCTATATTAGAAAAACTTCATAATAAATAAAGATCTATGAATGATAGATATATTTATGTGTTTTTAAACTATAGATCCAAAAAATGCTAATTCTTTAAATAAGCGTTAACATGTAGAATACAAGTTCTTATTTTGCTGACCTGGTAGGTGAATGGTCAAAATTGTGGTTCAAACATTCATCGATTTGATACTCACCAAAGATGTGTATATTTGTAATGATTCCGAATATTCTGAACATGGTAATTCACAGAATGACTTAGATTTCATGCGTCTATTTTAATTTCTATTTTATTAATAAGATATTGAATTGACTTCTAATGCTGTGGTTATTTTTTTTCTTTCGGTATAGTCATGCCCATGAATATTCATACTAGAAAAGAAGCACAAAATTCAAGATATTGTGAAATTATTATGGATTTGGTAAGATGAAGAGAGAGTTCCTAATTGCCTATTAGTAAGACATCGCTCTTTAAGATCGAAGGTTCTCAAGTTCAATCCCAGCCATTGTTGAACAACGGGACATGAATATGACATTTCGGATTTCCCTTTGCACGGCTGTCGGGAGGAGTTCACCGGGGATCCTGCTTTGAAAAGCAGAAACATGTCCAGCCTACTATCAAAGGAAATTCTTCCAGAAATCCCATGGAGCTGTGAACGTTAAAATATTTTATAGCAACTTTAAATAATTAAGCAATTCACAACGCCATGTCAAAGATAAAGAAAAAAAATCTGGAAAAATCCCAAGCTTTCCCTGTAAGAATATTTCTTGTCTACGTGCACAAGTGCTTGGAAGATTTTCCTGCATTCTCCTCAACCCTCCTCACCAAAAATGTGTTTTCAAGCCTCAAAATGGACAACCTAACGGCAAACACTGAGAGTCATTTTATAGCTCTCCCGAAGAACGTTTCGTAGACAGTGGCCTGTGCTTCCAAGCATTCGACATCCACGCAAGCAGAAGAAGAAAGTGCAATGTTCATTTTTCGTCGTTCAAGAATTCGGGAATCAATGTCAGCCTATCTATTTTATAATGTTAAATATCTAAAATTAGCAGTTCTTTTACTTTTATTATCATCGTAAAACTTGCAATAGATTAAATAGCACAAGGTTTAATTTTCCTTTTTTTTCAAATCTTAAAAAAACAAGTATTTCTCAATAACATTCTTCAAGAATTTAGAATAATTTTAATATTTTAATCTCTATCTGTTATGAATGATTAGACATACTTAACTAAAAATGTTACAGCATTTTAAATATTTTCTAAAACTATATATTTATATTGTGAAATTCAAGCTGCATTTCTTATATAAATAGAATATATATTTTAAATTAAATAGCAATAGTTTTGCATTTTATATGTAAATATTATTAGTAGCATTATAAATGCATGTTGAATAGAGTATAGAAATATATAAAGCATGAAGTTAATATGGTAAAGATTCTAAATTTTTTGTTTTAAAATATAGATTTTCGTAAAAATAATTTCGTTTTTTGATATCTCCCTTCAATATAAAATAAATATTAATTTAATAGATTAATATTTAGTTGATTAATTTTAATACTTCATACATTTTAACATTATTTGTAATTTATTGCAATGATACTTAAAATCTTTATAAAGTATTAGGAATAAATTCTTTTTAATTTATTAAAACTTTTATAATTTGAAATAATTACTAAAATTATAAAAAATTTTCAATATTTTATTAGAAATTTTAATAATATCTATTTTCTTACTTAAAATGCTTATACCCTGCATTCTTTTTTGAAAGTTCGGAAGTGTAAACAAAAACGCTGAAATAAAATTACTCCAAATATTTCCACAAAAATATAACCAAACCGAGATCAAAGCAACCATAAAGGAAACTGAGTGATTTGTCATCTTATCTGAAGATAAATTTATTTCGGAAACGTTCGTATTTCCTTTTCCAAAGATTATTATTTTAAGATTTATTGCGGTCGAGAGTATGAGATTTGGGAAAGGCATATTTTGTAAGTCCCAGTTTCTGAAAGTTTTTCTATAAGCGATACTTGCTAAAATGGTTTGTTACTGTTTTCACGAGAAAACAAAATTAGAAAGTAACACATAAAAGGAAAGTAAAAAAAATCTTTTTTTTTTATTTTAAAAATTAGCGTCGAGGAGGTTACTTTCTTATTCATTCAAATCTTCATTAGAGAGAGTTTGAAAATATTCTTATCATAGATGACTTTAAGAATAGAAATTATTTATTAATAAATAGAGACGTACGGGTACACTAGCTGGGAAATATGTTTGATTACTATATTTGAAAATGACAGTAGACAGTGTCTACAAACAGAAACATTTTGATATAGCATAATTCATGAAATAATAAAGATAGATTTAAATCGATGTTATTAATAGTTAGTATTCATAAATATTATATGTAATTAATAGTTAGTATGTCATTAATAATTAGTCAACTCAAAAAGATTTCGTGGCTCTTTCTCTCAATGGACTTCCAGTCTGTCTGTCGCTCAGAGACTATTAAGACGATAGTTCTTTCGCCACCATAGGCTGCTAAAAATGTCGGCATTCCCAGGGAATATTCCAAACAAAATTTTGGCTTTTAATTCATCGATATTTGAACTATGTGCTTTACAAATCTCTGAATGAGAAATTTCAGTGGCGTCACATCTGACTGGCTGTGGAATTGGGTCACCTGCCTTATCTATTTTTGCAGACAATATAAATAACTATGATCTATGCTATCTCAATGAGCACTGTCATTCTTTTCAATTTACGATCAAATAAAATGTCGCATAGTATAAAAAATCAAAAATAATTTCAATTTCCAACAAAAACAAAATATAAAAATAATTAATATCGCATGCAGGTGATGTTTACAAGAGAAAGGAAATTCAAAGAGGAAATCTTTTAGGCAAACTCTTAATACAAATAAAAATATACGAGTTATTCTCTGTATTAAAGTCATACGTTTGTTTTTATCTTCGTTACTTTATGAAAAATTATTCATTTAAATGTTTTGTATTATATTTACTGAAGAACAAAAATATGCAATCAATTTTGATAAGAGAGTAATAAAACCAGATTTTTATAATAATATTCAGAAATGCAACTGGGATTCAGTGTTTCCAAATTCTTCATTTGATTTAAAAATCCAATGAAAATAATTAAAAGTGATGTAAATGTAATTTTTTAACTGATTTTCAGTGACGAAGAAGGTAGTCTTTATTTTTAAATTCAGACATAGGATTTTGAAAAACAAAAATTAGGAAAAAATTATATTTATTTTATCTAGGTGATCATTCATAAAATATGATAAGTGTCACATTAACAGTCAAAAGAAGGAATTTATTTCAATCTAACATCATATCATTGCAGAAATTTTAGTTTGTGATGTTGTCAGAAAATTTTTACAGTGTTAAATTTTAGTACAAAACAAAAAGTTACATTCAGTGTTGGCATGAGAATAGCAACTTCAAATATAATCCAAACTCTTACCATGGGATTTGGAGGATAAAAACCTGGATTTGATCATTGTTGAACAACAAGAAATGGATCATCAGCTTCTGACTTCAACTTACACATTTATTGGGATGGGTGCTTGGAAGTTTCCATGGATTCCACCTTTGGCGACAGGTGAAAATGGTCCATTATTTTTGTCCTCTCTAAAAGCAATTGACAAGGGGAATCTTAGAATAGCTTACAATGGTCTTGCCTGCTACGCTGTTCACTACGTGTTTAGAATTATTAATGTAGATTGACATTTACACGATATATGTTTTTAGGAAATTAAAATATATTCATACGGAATAAAACTTCAAATATACCACATAAATGCATTTACAGACGATAACAAGACATCAGAATACAGAACATCAATCAGAAACCTTAACCAATTAAAAACGGTGATTTTTTTTTTTAAATATCAGAAAGACAAGTGACGTCATCTTCAAGTTACTCTTGATTGGATGGTGGCACATTGCTATTCGCAACAATATTTAGTATTTAAACGCATTCAGTGCTTCGCCTTTGAACAAGACAGACGTATCTGAGACAAGCTCCGCCCAATTTCCGCTTTTATTTCTTTCAAGAGAATGAATGCTTTTTCACCTTCTCCGCAGGGAGAGGTAAAAAGCCAAATCCCAATTAAGGAGACAGTTAACCCTGCTGGTGTGCCCTTTTCAGGGCGCGATTTAGGACCGGGTGATTTAGCTGCATCACCCAGCTGCACAAATCTGGACAACATGGTTAGGCCTAACATTGACGACAAAGGAAACGAATTGGATGAAATTATGGACACGGAAAACAACAAATCCTCGTATGATTCAAACAAGATCCCTCCTCAAGGAATTTCCTCTGCTGGTGCGAGTGCTTCCAGTAAAATGAGCCACGCAAGATCATTCATCGACAATTTTAGAAATAAAATTGAAGAAATTGGCATATTGATGAACGACATGAAAAATACCACAGAATTTGATGATGAGCAACGAAATGAAATAGCAAACATCTTCATGACCTTCTCCCAACAATTTCGAATCCAAAAACCAGCTAAAGAACCTAGTAAAATCAATAAAATAACTAAAGAAAATAAAAATTCGAATTCTTCAAGTACCTTTTCTAGCTCAAAAAGACCGATAGTAGACGTCACCTCAAAAAGAGGAAATTATTTTGAAATTCTTCAAAATGAAGTTTATTTAGACAAAATTGAAGAAAATGGGCAAAAAACAAAAGGAAAGCGCCTTATATCAAGTGTTAATTTCGAAAATCATGACAAGAACAAGGAATCGTTACCAAGTAAAGTCAAGATCATCGAAAATAATGGAAAATCAAAATCTCAGCAAAATGACGTCACAAGCCACGTTCTATCAAAAGACACTCCTACCAAATCTAATGCTAAACAAAATATGGATGTAAACCCGAATATTAGTGAAAATTCTAACTTTAAACAGTCCAAAAATCACCCGGAATCAAATAAAAGTGGCGACAAACTCAATATTACTCCAATAATAAATGAAATATGTGAAAAATATCAAAACTTTGCAATCCAAAATTCGGAACAAGAGGAACATGAAGATCAAACACAAGATATGGAAGAAGATAATAATGAAACCTTTCAATTGGCCAAGCTTAAAAATCCGAAAATTCCACCCATTATTATCAAAGATCCCAAAATTAAATGGAAGCAAATTAAACAATTACTGGATGATTTAAAAATCATAGGATATTCAGGAAAAATGGCTGGAGATTCAATAAATTTAAAAGTACCAGATTCAAATGCCCATCGTACAATAACAGCAAAATTTGATGAACTTAAAATAAATTTCCATACATACATTCTCCCAACTGACAAAAACATTAAAATAGTTATTAGAAGTCTACCAGAAGAAACTGAAATTTCCGAAATTATGGAAGACCTACAAAATGATGGCTTCACAGTACTTAACATTACTCAATTCACAAGAAAATCCGAAGGAACCATAATTAAAATGCCATTATTTCTTGTAACTCTCCCACCTACAAAGCACTCCAAAACCATTTATGATAAAAACTATGTTATCAACATGAAGGTAAAAATCGAATCCTACAGAGGAAAACGAGGAGTAACACAATGTTACAGATGTCAATCCTTCAACCACGTTCAATCTTCATGCCGACACTCCCCCAAATGTCTAAAGTGTGCTGGTGAGCACCTCAGTTACCAATGTACCAAATTGAAAGAAATCCCAGCTACTTGTGCAAATTGCGGAGGAGACCATCCTTCAAATCACAGAGGCTGTCCTAAATATCCAAAAACAGAAACAAAATTAATCTCAACAAATAATAACACAAATAACAAATTATACCAAAATAGAACCTTCATCAGCAAAAGTTACGCAGAAGCAGCAAAACAAGAAAAAATTAATGAAGAAAACAAGACAACCTTAAACGAGGCACAACAAATAATGACAGAACTAAAAAGCCTAGTTAACTACATAAAGCAATCTGGAATTATTGAAATTACCAAAACAATAATCACTAACACCTCTAGCCAACTTCAACAATCAAATAATGTTTAAAACAAATAACAGTTTTACACCATTCATCATTGCACTCTGGAATGCAAATGGCCTTGCACAAAAATCAACAGAACTAAAAGACTTCATTACAGAAAATAATATTGACATCTGCCTCATAACAGAAACTCATTTCAATGGACAAAACACCCTTAAAATTGCAAACTACTCAACTTTCCTCTGCAATAGAGAATCCCATAAAGGAGGAGGTGTCGCAATTTTTGCCAAAAGATCTCTAGCTCCAACAGAATACAGCAAAACAAATAATCAAGGATTTGAAGAAATCTCAATAGTCATCCAAACTCAAAATTACCCTCTAATTAAATTCACAGCTCTGTATAACGCACCTCAACACAAACTAACGCTTAAACAAATCAAAGACCTTTTTCCTGACAATCTTCCAGTCGTCATAGGAGGAGATTTTAATAGCAAAAATATTAGCTGGGGATGTAGAAACAACAATAATAATGGAAAAGATCTCATTCAAATAATTAATCAGCTTAACATTAAAGTTACTGCACCAATTCACCCTACTTACTACCCACCAAATAATCTTCATAGGCCCGACATTCTAGATTTTTTCATCTCAAGCACTAGCATCCCAATATCAGCAGACGTTCTCAACGATCTTTCCTCAGACCATGTACCAGTAATAGCAACAATAGGAAATAACCCCTTGCAAACCATAAAGAAAATCTCAAAAATAGACTGGAATCTCTACCATAACATCCTCATCAGAAACAGTGAAAACTACCCACCACCAACAGACTGCAATGAAATAGAAAACTCCATCAACAAACTTAACGAAGACCTTCAAAATGCCATTAACAGAGCAACAACTCACGAAAATCCAATACCTAATCACCATATTCTACCAAAAGAAATTAAAATTATCATCAAACAAAGAAACTGGACTCGCAAAAAATGGCAAAAAACACAGGATCCTAACTTTAAAATAGAAATGAATAAACTAAACAGACAAATTCGTGAACTACGCAAAAGCTATCAGAAAAAATCGTGGAATAATAAAATAGAAAACATCTGCACCGACAATAACTCCACCTGGCAACTAACCAAAACTCTCAAAAGAGATATACAAATAAACAGACCACTTCATGGCAAGCAAGGTCTTGTTTTCAATTCCAAGGACAAAGTCGAAGTTTTTGCTGATTCCCTTGAAGACCAATTCTCACCTAATAATGAAGATCCTGATGAAGACTCCGACAAACTTATTAGAAAAACTGTAACAAAATTCCTCAGAAACAATGCACCTGCCGAATCTATTGCCCTAACCACCACTGAAGAAATAGTTAAAATCATTAAAAACCTCAAAAATCGCAAAGCTCCCGGCCAAGACAATATTAGTAACAAAATGATCAAAAATATCCCTCAAAATTACCTCGAAATTATTAAAAACATCTTCAACAGCTGCCTTCAAAACCAATACTTTCCAACTCAATGGAAAAAAGCCATCATTATTCTCTTCCCTAAACCACTCAAAGATCCAGTTATGCCACAAAATTACAGGCCTATAAGCCTTCTCAGCACAATAAGCAAAATTTTTGAAAGAATTATACTAAACAGACTTCAACACTCACTCCACCAACTTCCTGATGAACAATATGGATTCAGAAAAAACCTAGACACCACAAAGAAACTTATCATCATCATTGACTATATGGGCAGATCAATCCGCAACAAGCAATCCATCGCATTCCTCATGCTTGATGTCGCAAAGGCATTTGACAGTGTCTGGCACACTGGTCTACTCTTCAAACTAATAGATACCAAAATTCCTACTAATCTAATCAGAATCCTACAAAGTTACCTATCAAACAGAAAGTTTCAAGTCAAAATTAACAATCACACCTCTACAACTAGAAATATCAATTCTGGAGTCCCACAAGGGAGCATCCTCGGGCCAATCCTCTATCTACTATTCACTTACGACTTTCCCATAGATAAACTTGATTACAATAGCCTAACTGCCTTATATGCCGATGATACTGGAATAATAACAAAATCCAAAAATGTCAATCTTGCCATTGACAGACTGCAAAATAAAGCTGAAGCAATAGAAAACTGGTGCCAAAAATGGAAAGTCAAAATTAACGCCCAAAAATCTCAACTTTTAATTATTAGAGCAAGAAATAGACAAAAAATCACCAACAACTTAATCCTCTTCAACACTGAAGTTCCAATTGTTAAAAAAGCAAAATATCTTGGACTCACTTTAAATCATAAACTAACCTGGGAAGATCATGTTGTATCAGTCATCGCCAAAACAAATGCATACTATAACAAATTAAAACCCTTAATAGGACCACACTCCCAGGCAACAATCAAAACTAAAAGACTCATCTATACAGCAATCCTCAGACCTATACTCACTTATGCTTCTCCTGCCTGGAACACTATCAAAGAAAAAGAACTCAAGAAACTGACCGTATTTCAAAATAAAATCCTCAGAAGAATTACTAACGCCCCTTACTACATTAGAAATAAATCTATTCATCATGATCTCTGCCTCAAGCCTCTTCATAATTACATTGCCAGCATTAACCATAAGTATTATCAAAAAGCAACTCACTGCAATACTGCCAATTTCAACAGCATCTTTCAATTTGAAAACTTCAAGGAAGATATCCATCTAAGACCAGTTGCCGCCTACTACTGTAGCGATGCAATTCTTTCGGGGCAATGATCCCCCTTTCCTTCTTCTTTCCTTCTCTTTCAATCAATGACTTTTAAAATCACAGGCCAACAGCACTAAAACAAGATGAATGAGTAGAAACCTTAGGGTTGGCACTCAGATTACAAGTTCAAGTTCAAGTTCAAGTATTTAAACGATTTTAAATTCTCTACATTATCATAAACAAAAATTGAATATTATAAAATCATCAATATTTTGAGCAGAAATATCCGCATTTGGAGTATTAATATTAATTAGTATTTTGAGTAATTTATAATTTCTAATGGCATTTCCTAAAATCCGAATTTTCTTATTTAGATTAAATAAATTAATTGCACAGTATTTAAAATAATTTTAGTGCAAATTGGAAAATTATGTTCAAAAAGAAATGGCAAACAGATAGGAAAATGAATAACTAAAAATGCAGAAAAAAATTGATGATAAACTTTTTGTATTTCCCTGGATTTTATCTCTTTTTCAATTTCAAAGTATTTGCTGGCATTAAAATGTAAAAAAAAAAACAATATGAATAAATGTATCACGAAGGAACAATATTTTTACACATTTAATAACATTACACAAAAATAAACGTTTATGGGAGATTTTAATGTGTACTTTTTTTTAATTAAATGGAAGTTAAATACAATTTATGATAGCTGCAGGAAATATTTTGAACGTAAAGACGAGCCTATATGGTTTCGATTAAAAAAGTTTTAAATTATTCAATCATGAAATTAATTTTTAATTTTTCAGTGATGAAAAAATTAGAAAATATTTTTTGACCGTCATTTGTAAATCTTTTTTTAAATTAATGTTAGATATATTTATAATTGCCCTTATACACCTCAATACATATTTTGTGTTAGCAAACATTTATCTCCCTATCTGCATAATATTTTCTCTTTAATAACTAAACAACTTTAATCAAGTGTCGATAAAACACTTACGTAAAAAGATTACGTTTTATGATAATATCTTTTAAGACGGTTTTTTGTCAAAAAAAAAATTTCTACCGGCATTTGAACAAAATAATTGCAAAAGTTTATAGATCAAGATAAACTCGAAAAATATTTTTATTTCGTTTAGAAAATTTAATTCATGGCCATCATCATAATATTATTTCGATTTTCCTTTCATATAATTATCATGAATAATCATTACACAGTCTATATGAATATTAAAATCACTCAAACTTTCTTTAAATAAGTTTCATACATATTGTATATATTTGTTTGTAAATTCACAATACATTATACACATTCTTTTAGTTTTATTGTAAATTGCTTTCAAGTTTGGCAAAGGTTCTAATGCTATTTCTAAATTGCTTTTATATAGATTTACTTAAAATTCTACTCTTTTTTACTAAATTGCTGATCATAATGCTTAAAAACAGTAGTTCTTTTTATTATTTTCTAAATTGCTTTTAACTTTGCATAAAAAATCTATTGTTTTTTTTAAAGAAAAAAAATGGTAGAACTTTCCCAGGTTTTTAAAAAAATAACAGGAAAATGACAAAGCAGTAATCTGACGAACTCTAATTTTGAATCCCACTTCTGTAAAAGCAACCATTGGTTCCGATCATAGTGCTTAACACTTAATCATCAACATCCCATGGACTTCCTGATCTGAGTGTATTTTTCTAAGAAAAATCATCAGAAAGAAATTTCGTAAACCATCTTTGGTGTATTCAAGGTATTACTGCGTCCACTCCAAACACGTCCCACAAGTTCTTTGGCCATCCTTGCGTTATTGCTCTTTATTGGAGTCATGCAATGTGTATTATGGGAATTTTTTTCTTTACTCATGATGACAGTTTTACTAGTCTTAAAGAACCCCCTGAAATAAGAAAAATGTGTATAAATCATTAATCGTATCTTAATCAAATTGCTTTAACTAGTTTTAATTTGATAAAATTATTGCTAAAGATGGACAAAGCATAAAAATGCACGTGCTCAAAGACAACAGAATATTCCTATATACCTTCTAATAAAATCTGGTGAATATAAATTGCTTTGAATTTGTCTCAGAATATAGAAATTTGTATTTGAATGAAAAAAAGAAGGATAATACAAATATTAAAAAAAGACAAAAAACAACATTTTTTTTCAAAATTATTTTGAAAAGCAGAGGTATAAAACATAATGTAATTTCATGAAGTCAAAAATAAATATTTAAAATAATAAGATGATATTGCTTAAATTTCAGAGGAATTTTATGACCAGATAATAATTTGAAAAATAAAAGTTTATTTAACAGAAATGCATAAGCTTCCTTTTCATCCTTTTCTTAAAGAAATACAGCATTCAAATAATATTTCACTTGTAGCGAAATCTTAAATTTAAAATTTTTAATTAAAACAAGATACTTTATTATAAAATAAATAAACTAGTAAAATAAGTAAAAGTTTAAGTCTCATTTCTCCAGTTTGGTTACATTATTGAAATGCGAATATACTCTATACTAGTAAATATACCTTTCTTGTGAAATAAAAAAATCATCAGTTCTAGTTTAAAAATCTTAATTTAAAATGTCAAACATCTCAAACTGTGTGCAATAAAATAGACTAAATATTTGTAACTTTAACACTAGTTTGCAATATATTGAAAAACAAAATATTTGAAATCGTCGAGTAACATTTTGAACCAAAACTCCATTCAACCAAGAAAACAGCTACAACACACATTTATATTGAATTTCGTTATTAAGTGATGTGAACTTATTACAACGTTTCCAAAGCATTAACATGACATATCTTGCCATAAAAAGTGGAAAATATACAAATCCTTCACAGATGGAACTTTTCTTTATATTCTCGAAACTCTGGCAACTTAGATTATCTCATTAATAAGGAAGCTCTAAGGATCCAAAGTGTATTTTCTTCTATCTGAGCTTGAAAATTCTATTTTCAAAAAGCTCAATTCCTTATTAAAAACGAATGTTCAAACTGTAGAGCTCCATAATATGACCATTTTTTCCAATTTCATTTGAAGAAAATATATCTCATTAAAGATAAGAAAACATCGTTATATATTTTTCCAATTATTTCCATTAAATGAATATATAGTTTCTTTTCTTCTTAAACAGATTTGGCTTTTTTGGCGAATTCTTCCAATTTCTTTCAATCGATTTGGCGAATTTCTTCCAATTCATACCATAATTGTTTAATCAAGTAGCTATGGGAAGCAAGACTGATATTTCCAACAACATAATAAAGTGGAATACATATATTTCAAATCAATGGGGAGGACCTGGGTTTGAATCCCGGCTTGGGCATGTACTTTCTCTTTCTCTCTCTCTGTGTTTCTTGTCCTTTCCTCAGATGATGGATGAATGTGGCCCGCCCTATAAACGGGTTTGTGGTGGTGTGGCGTGAGTGATGCTACTCGAATCTCCGGGACATGGTTCACAGGTGCCCACCGGGTAACGATAAAATGAGTAGCAGTTTCCGGCCTTGTTGCGACAAATGGGCTAATGTACTTACTTGCTCAAGAGTGCCTGCCATTAGAAATAAAAAAAAAATATTTCAAATCAAAGTTAATATTTTTTAAGTTACTTTGTACAAGAAAAATTTAAGAAAAATCTAGAAAATTTTATGACAAAATGCTCATTAAGGATTCAAGAAGAGAATTTCTATGCTAGTGACATAGATTTTTAATGATTTTTTTTGTGGCTCAGTGATCAGTTAAATACCATCTTGATAGGTATTCAATTGAAGTATCAATGATTATAAATAAGCGTTTTATTACTATATATTGTTTTTCAGTAAACTTAGTTTTGACATTTTTTATGTCCTCATTTTGGTTGGTTTCATTATTAGCTTACCAGATTAATAACGTTACCAGATGGTAAAATTTTAAGACGAAATCATTAGAATTTTTTATGTAACATTAAATATTTTTTCTTTAAAGTAAAAATTTCCAAATTTTGCAATATCATCATTCAAGATTTGATGTACTGAGGCCTAAAATAGTTGTTTATTGTTACATGTCTATTTGTTCTTCATTGAATCCTTTTAATTAGTTTTAACGCATGCTATTTAGTAGCTTGATCAGGTAATAATCTTGTAGTTTTTCTTCAAGAGGGTATACACCCTATAATACAGTTTATTTATATGGAAAAAAAATTTGGGTAATTTAATTCTCTATAACTATTTAAATTTTTTGAAAAAAAAACTGCAGTATTTAATATAATATAAAATGTTAATATAATAAATATAACTATATTTATTATATTATTATGTATATTATATATATATATATATATTATATTTTTATAAAAAAAATAATTATATTTATAATAAAAATAGAAATTATGAAAGTAATTTATCAAGAAATGTTTCTTGAATTGTTTCACAAATATCTATTAATTTTATTTGAAATAAAATTGTAGGTTAATCTTATTTTCAAATAATTATTAAAGGCAATAATTTAAAGTACTTCTAATGTATTAATAGAAAAGAAAATATTAATAATATTTCCCTACATTTTTGTCAATAGCATTTGTTTTACAAAGTTTTCAGTAAGTGATTTTCTATTATATTATTGTAGCAAAATTTTACATTTCTAATTTATGAAAAAATATATAAAATATTTTATATAAATAGATTGATAGATATATTATATCATGTATAATATATATTTATTCAAAGTCTAAAATAATTTTAGTAGATACTGATAGTTTAATTAATAAATTAAGTTTGATTATACCATAAATGTTTTGAAAATTTAGTATAAATATATGCTTTTCTTGTTTAAGAAAAAAGCTTCTTGTCTTTATTCTCTACCATTTATTAAATAAAGATTATTATGCAAAAAGCTTAATTGGAAGTCATAAGGCTTTCTTTTCAGATAAACATATTTTAATTGATGGTTATACAAATTACCCCTCAGGGAACATCCTTAAATAGTTTTTAAAAGGTTCAGCATTAAAAAAAATACGTTGAGAATTTAATGACACACTTAAGAACTTGTCATGCATTAACAGCATTCTGCCTGATGCAATTTACACTTTACTATTTCTAGAAATAAACACTCATCAATAAATACATTTTACACGGTCAATATTTAAGATCAACAACTTTAATTGAGTTTTTAATTATCGGTTTGATTCATTTTTTTAGAAAATTAGAAATAAATTACGACAATAAGTATTTTTACTTAACTAGTTTTCCTTAAATGTTGGAAATTTTTTTTATTTATAATTTTGATATTTTTTTTAAGACAGTTTTTGCGAAAAACAAACTCGTATCTGCAGTGCTTGGATAAATTATTTCAGTTCTTGACATGCAATATACATTTATTCTTCTTCATTTCTTTCGGTTGAATTGAATTCTCTGCCTTATTTATAATTGTACAGACAGATTTTCTAATATTGTTTTCAGAAACGCGTTCTATTTTTATAATTTAATGTTTCAAAAATATGCGTACATTAATTTGTTTGCCTAATTTGTTTGCTTATTTGGCACTTAAATTCTAGGAATCATAACTGAATATATATATATATATATATATATATATATATATATATATATATATATTTGAGAGTAATGTATGGATACAGTGCTTTCAATTTTTTTACTGTTTATTTTTGTAAAGGCAAAATGAATAATGTAAATTTGCATTATGGATGATATAATGATGTAAACGTGTTATGGGTGTGAATTTCATTTTCTTTCATTTATTTTCTTTCATTTATCATCTTTACCTATCACTTCAAACAATTTTAGATTCTACGCATGGGATACATACAAAAAAAATTAGTTGTGCTTACATGTTTTATATATTCCATTAGAACTACATCGATTTTGACTGCTAATGTTTAAAAACCAGACATTACCCTTGCGGTTGCTAATATTTTTACTCG
>JAPDSC010073189.1:176023-188990 GCA_026290005.1 Latrodectus geometricus | reverse complement strand
AAAAAAAACTTCAAATTAATTGATGATTAATGACTAAAGAGATAAAATTAAATAAAATAACCAAACTAAAAATAAATAATTTAGACATAAAATTTTAAGTAAATAAAATAAAGAGTAATTAATTTAGAAGTAAAACATTTATTCTTTTCTATTAAGATTTTTATCTAATTAAGATCCTTTTAGAAATACAATTATAATGATATGGAAATTAATAACATTAAATTAAGTTTTCAAATTGTTCTGTTTAGATGTATATATGAAGCACATTTAGTGACAAAACAACAATCATATTTAAACAATAGACAAGAATTTGAATTAAAAAAATATTAATCGAGGAAATAAATGCATTCATTAGAAACTTTTTGTAAATGTAATAATGACATTGAATTATGTTTCGTTATTTCTGCTTCTTATGTTTATCTCAGCACATTTATTGGTAACACAATGCAATCTACAAGAATATACTTACAAATGCAATTAAATCAATTAAGGTAATTTAGCAATAAATTAAAACATACAGTTTTCATTAGAAGTATTTTAGTAGTAATATAGAAGTTAATCACATGATATTAAGTTTCCACTTTTTGTTTGCTTTTTCATGAACATCTAGTTTCTTCATAAAATACTATAATAAGTTAAAAAAAGCACATTATAATATTAAAAACATGTATGAAGAAAATAAAAAAGCTTTAAAATACTAAATCAATTAAATAAAAGTAAAATATAAAATGTATTCTATAAATAATTCTAAGTACAGTAATAAAACAATAATTAACAATAAATTACGATTCAATTCATTTCATCAAGTGTATCTCAATAGATTTATTAATGAGAATAAATTATTACACTATCAACAAAAACTGGTATGAAGGAAGGAAAAAAAATTAAATTATATAAAATCATTAGAAACCAAGTTCAAATAAAAAAGAGATAAAAATAAAATGTACTTAATACTCTCTTATAATGATTTGTTTCCTTGCTTGTCACTGAAGGAGGGCTAATTAAACTGTGTCCTACATTGTTAAGTATATTCCAACCCACACTAACACACATACTCAATAGGGGAATCGAGCCCACGAACGGTTAAACCGAAGGCCAGTACATTAACTATTAGCCTGCCAGCACAGTTTGTTACTTAATTGAATTAATAAACTAATTTCATGGAAATAAATAGAATTGAAATAGTTAACTCGGAAGTATTGTTTAGAAATTCTTTATATAGTTCAATATTTCTTTTATACTATTCAAAATTACATTGATGTTCTCAGTTTGTTTAACCGCTTAAATGTACATAAAGTGAAACGGTAGATGGTTATTATTAATTACATTACATAATATGTTAACTGGTGACTTTTAAACTGAAACATTCCTCTAAATCAATGGGAGTCTAATTTATAACTACTAGAGGACAATAGAAGTTTTCTTGATTATAAAATGGAATTTTCAAAAGATGCTGCAGTAAGCTGTCTTTGTATTATCATATTTAGCATTACAATTGATTGTGCACTCTTTAATAAGACAGGCTCTTGCTTGATTATGGAGTGTAAAATTAATTATAATGTAAAGTTAATTGACAGTGTGTTAGCACTAGAAGACTTTTGAAGCTTTCTTGTTTATTAGTAAGAATTTCAAATGATTCTGTTGCAGGTTGTCATTTTATTATTATATTTAGCATTAATTTCACCTTCCCAAATAAGGCCGACTCTCACCTGATACAAGAATGTGAAATTCATAAGCATGTAAAATTAATGAAGAAGGTTGATAAGAACTTGAGTCACAAAAGCCTCAGAATCAAATCAAATCACTATTGAAAACAAGAAATGAATTTGGTGTTTCCATGTTATGGCTGTGTGAATGACAAGAATTTGTGTTTAGGTATTTCCTGGGTACTTTTTTTTCTTAAGAGGAAATATACCTCATTATATAAGAAAATACTTTGAAAAATTCGCATATACGAAATGGATGTTCAAACATCTTACCTCAATCTCATATTGATTTCTTGGATTTTAAATTTTTATGTTTAGCAAATATACAGGATTAGCAACATTTTGAAAAACATGTATGGTCAAAAGTTTTAGCTGTACACTAGGAGATATAAGTAAAAAGAGCCCCAAGTTCACTTAGTTTATCCTGTGTATTGCTGGTGGTAGAGCGAGTCCATTATTTTACAGATCGAGTGAGGCAGTACGAGATTGAAAATGTAGGTAATATTAAATAAAAGTATTGTGAGTCTTTGAATATGATAAATATTCGTATAGCAGTGCAGTTTGCTTTCAAGTCTTCATAATAAAATTATTCATTTTTGCTAACTCTGTATAATGATTGCGTATCAGATTCCAACTCTTAAGCATAACGCTTTTACTGTAACTGCATATTACATTACATTACAGTTATTGCATGCTGATTTTCTTAATTTTTTTAAGAGTTTCACATCCATTAATGAATAATTCACTTGGCCTTAAAAGTTAAAGGAAAAACGGGTTTTTGCGTCTAATTTGCAAATAAATGAATGAAATTTTCAAATTTGGATGGCATGTACAAAAAACAGGTATGTTTGGATTTCAACTTAGATGTCTACATAAAAGAATAAATATATGATTTACAGCATAAAGAAAACTCGCTGGAAAAGTCCCTTCATTAAAAAAAAAAAAAGAATAATCATAGTTTTATATAGAATAATGTCACAGAAACATAACAAAAAATTTTAATAATAGATACGCCCAATCCTTGCTTAAATGCATTGGTTTTATCGATTTTCTACGTTGTCAATTAAATTGTCAGTTACCGAGATGAGAAGTGAAGACCAGACACTGAGTAAGCTGATTTCCAGCTCTCCTAGGGACCTTGAAGCAGCAACCTGTCTACCAAGCTAGTTTCACAGGTGTTCTATGGGATTCGAAACACATGTGTTCTGGAAATGGAGCTGTCGATTACTTTTGCTCCAAACCAAGACTCTCATGATATTTCGCGACAACTACTGCTTGATGAGGTAATGCGTTATCACCCATCAGAGCGAAATCATTAGCAACCGCGTCATCATATGGGAGGATATATCATATGGGTGGATATACATCATATGGGGGATAAAGGATGAGATCCTTGATCCACTTTCGGAACACGTGCCATTCAGTGTGATCACCATGTGAGATCTGCCATTATTCTGCCACCCTGGTAATTGAGCCTTTCCATGGTGCTGAATTGATAGTTACTGATACTTGATTCGCTCCAGATTAGCTCAACCAGATTCACACTGACTCAGTCTTCTATGTGAATTCGGACCCATATGTAAAATGTACAGAAGACAATCGCTGACTGGTCCAAGAAATTCATTTTCTTGCTCAAGATATCCAGGCATTTTTCTGTTCTCCGGTGAGGGAGACACACACAGTTCTTTACAATGCATAGAGACCAGCATTGTGAACATACATTCGCATCGTTGTAGCAGATATTCTTATCCCTGATATTACAGAATAGTTTGCATCAAATTGCGGTACTGAAATGTTTCTTCTCCTTTGTGCTGAAAGAACTATTAAATGTTCTTCTGCTATTAAATTTTGTAGTTCATAATCATCCTAGAACATGTGTTCTGGACACAGAAACTTTGGTTTGATATTGATTCCAGAAGTAGTGAGCCAAACTGTTAAGCACATTAAGTCACTCGGGCAAACGGTTTCTCTCAGGCATCCATTAAACATTGTGGGAACCCACTGATTTTGGCCAATGTATCTGTTAACAAAAGTCACCTGTGTAAATACGAACGCATGATATTTTCAAATTTGTAATACGGATATGTGATTGTTGGATGCAGAAGGGTTTGACGGACCAACGTGTTCGCTCACATCCACCTCAATGCACCCCTTCACGTGATGACAGGTGAATTGTGCACATGGCAGTGATGGATCGATCAGCCACATCATGTACCACAGCACACCACATTCAGTCTGTAACGCATCATACAGTGTATGTTTATACCATTCGATTCCGTTTACAGCAAAGTCATCTCTCCACGAAACATCCATTGATTCGTCTACTCTTGACACAGAACCACAGATGGCTCCACTGCCAATGGTGCGATGAAAGAAGGATGTAGACGACAGAATGGAAGGAAATTGTCTATACTGACGAGTCAGGTTTCTGTCTGCAACACCACGATGGTTACATTTAAGTCTGGAGACACGGTAACGAGAGGTAGCTGAACAGCTGCGTTATGCACCACCACACTGATTCTTACAGGGTATTATAGCATGAGGTGCTATTGGATATCACACTCGCACTCTTCTAGTACGCATTTCTGGTACTTTAAATATCCAGTATGACATTTCCGAGATGTTACAGCCAGTTGTCCTTTCTTTCCTCCAGGGCATACCCACAGCCATATTTTAATGGGATAATGCATAACCACGCATGACACGTATTCTCCTAGGATTCTCCTAGGATTAGCCAGATTGAATTGCTTCCCTGGCCAGCTCGCTCTCTGGATGTTTCGTCGATAGAAAACATGTCATTCCTGGTTGCTCAACGATTGACCCAAATTATATCCCCAGCTGTCATACTAGATCACCTTTGGCAACGTGTGGAAATTGCTTGGTATGCTGTAGCCCAAGAACTCATACAAAGTCTCTTTGAATCAATGCCGAATCGTGTGGCAGTGGTGATCTAGAACAATGGTGGCTATTCTGGCAACTGATTTTAGCAGGAACCTCAATTCACAGAAGTCTATAAATTAATCATTTAATAACTGGTCAACATGTTATCTACAGAATAAATTTTCTTGTGATATCTCTTGTCTTTCTTGGTGTTAAAATTTTGAATGGCCATCAGTGTACAAATTAAAACACTTAATGAAATCTCTTATAAAGTTCCAATTTCTAAGTATAAGTTTCATCACTGTTCATTTAAAAATATTTTTTGTTTTCTGATCCCACTTGATCGACAGACATCAACTTAGTCTATGAACCCATGAGAGTCCTGATGAAAGTTTAGGAATGTTGGGCCGCAGGAGGTTCAAAACCGAGAAATACCAATGGTTGAAGTCTGAATTTAGCTCAAAGTTCCAAACATTTAGATCAGCAAGCAAATGTGCCTTGATCACTTAGAAGCAGGGATCAGTCAGAAGATTTCTGAAGATTAGTCTGCTAGCCCCAGAAATATATTGTTATCAGAGATCTCATAGAAGTACATTGAGACCACAACAGATTTTCTGTACCCCAGCCGCCATTAGCGAACACGACAGATCTTCGGTTTGATCGGGATTGGAACTCACTACCTTCCAATAACAAAAGCGAACCAGCTAACCAACCAGGCCAATGCGGTGTTTAAATATATAAAATGTATTTTACTCTTCTGGCGTAATGTGTGCACTCATATATATATTATTCATAAAAACTAAAAATCCCATTTAATCTGAAATAGTATTTACTGTGAATTTAACTAAATTATTGTGAGATGTAACTCCAATAATCTACTTTTGAGAACTATTAACGGGAAAACACAAATTATACATTAAATCCGAACTAATTTTATTCTTAATTACCGATTCGAAAGCTGATTTAAATTTTTTTCTTAATTACGAATCTAAATTAATAGAAAAAAAACTAACATACCTTTAAAGCTGAAAATTTATTTACATATTATAAAATAAATATACATTTTAATTACTTTTCAGCTTCTTTCGAAACATTAATTTTCATATTAGTAATTACAATTAGTTTATTTCTAGTCAGTTTTACACTGAAATGAAATCTACATAATGAACTCACATTAAGAAATTTAGCTAACACAAAATATTCACATTAAGAGACATCCTTACATAAAATACAAACTAATTTTATTAATATTAAATATATGCAGAAACTCTGAGCCCATTGTATTACTTGATAATTCAGCTCCAAGATAAACAGATAAAATTTAAATTAAAGGAACATTTATAGTTTTTTTTAAAATTATACTAGTCTTTGTGATAACATTAAATTAAGATATTTTATACTATCAAAGTACAAAAATGGAGAAATTAAAAAAATTCTTGGAGCATTCAATAGACAGCGTTTGCACTTTAAAGAATAGAAATAAATAAATCTGAGATGTATATTATCAACTTCTCACTTACTTAGACACATAAAATTCACGGAGAAACAAAACAAGAATTAGTTAAAACAAGTAATTTACTTGATATATGGCTCATGCTGTTTGACTGCCCAGAATCAATTATGGAGTAATTTACTTGAAAAATGACTCATTTGTTTCAAATTTCAAGCATTTTTTAAAACAAAGTACTTTTATTCGAGTTCCAGCTATCCCTAAATTTAATTTCATTTGTTTCACCCTATATGAAATTTCCAACATTTGTTTGTTGATTTGTCTTGAATGTTGTTTTGTAATATTCATTATGCAAGAATCTCTGAAATAAAATGTGATCATATCATAAAATATGAATACATTACAAATGCACACTTTTCCTGCTGAATTTGCTCGATGATAATATTTTTTATGATTGCAAGAAAAATCATGCTTTATGCTAATCAGTTATATTATTGTAAGTAAAGTCAATATTTTATTGATAAAAAAATCTGTATTTAGATGGATCACAGATAAAATAATTGCTCCATAAAACAAACTTCAAACATCAAAATCAAAAAAACACTTCTAATTAACAAAATTATTTCTTTTGAAATTAAAAAGTTTCTATTAATAATATAGTTTGAATACCTAACTGTTGATGTAAACTCGAAATATTTAGAGAATAAAATGTTATGTTCATAATATAAGGATTTATTATTGTTAGAATAACAACAAAAATGTATCGAAAGAGAAAAAGTAAAATTCACATAACGTTTTTTAGTTGCAAAAATAATTTGCAAATGTATGAGTTGAAGCACATCTGAAAAATATTTTTTAACAGACGCAACAATTTTTATAATTAAAATCAAAACGTAGTTTTTTTAAACCATTCATTCGCATTATTATTTATTGCAAGTCTTCTATGTGCCGTGTGACGTCTTTTTAGAGAAAAGATAAGTTTTTTTTCCTGCATTTATCGCAATCGTTTCAGATAATCTTTTCGGAAGTAGGAAAAGTGAGTGTGGCAAAATGCCCGTGCCACAGAGCACGGGATGCAGGCACAGCATCCGGGACTTATTATTCACAGCACTTGATCCTTATGCATTTAGACATATGTTATCTGCCGGATGAACTTTATGGATGCTGATCCGGCCTGAGAAGTGATAAATGTCCGCTGAAGGTCAAAAGGTCTTAGTTCGCATTCAAGTGGAATTGTCTCGGGATAAAAGGGCCGGACTGTCCAGACAGTGAGCCATGTAAGACGTTATTTATGAGTGACCATTAAACATGCCTGTATGGACACTGTCCAAAAGCCTTTCACTTGTTTCCTGTAAACAGAAAAACAGGGACTTTGTGTGAATTTATGGCAAAAATGAGGAATATTGTGTTTCAGTTTTACAGTGGTTAGTTTTCATTTTTATGCTTATTTAAGCATTATTTTACGCTTCTCTTTTCGTTTATATTTAAAAGAATGTTTTGTAATAAAATTGAATTGCTATCTTTAAAATATACAGTGAAGAATATAGAACATGAAAGGAAACACAGTTTGATATATTTACTGGAAATATGAAAAAAGAAATATTTTAATTTTATATTTTTTGTCTTGATGTTTATAAAAGCATTTTTCCATTTTTTGTGTATTTGATCCTATAGGTAACATAATATATATATATATATATATATATATATATATATATATATATATTGACATAAATAGGGAACACATATATTATTTTATTATAGATTTGATATTAAATAAGAGAAAACAGACAACTTATGTAGATATATGCGAAAAGGGAAAAATAAATATGTATGTAACTCTCCATTCTTTGTTCATACTTAATGTGAAATATATATTGTTTTCAAGCTATTTGGTATTCAATGACATAGAATTAGAAAAATATATAGCTTTTTTAGATTTATAGGAAAATTAAGAAATAAAATATTGTGATTCCCTTATTTTTCTATATTTTCTATATTGTTTAAATTTAGTTTTCTATTTTTTAATTTTATTTATCGTTTAAACTTAGTTTATAAAATCATTTATTTCTTGAATTTTTTTATTTCCTAATATTTATTTTTATTGTAAACCATATATATTGTGCTGTATTGTATATTTCCCACTAAACAATGTTAAAAAGAAAAACAGGCATCTTTTATAAATTAATGGAAAAAATGTTGAAAATATTTTAGTTTTATTTGCCGTTTGATTTCAATATTTATGATTATGAAAAGGTTTCCTTCATTTCTTTGCCTCTTTAACTATTTTTGAGTTACACAGAATTTATTTATTGTCTCAGTTGGAACATTCAGTATTAAAAAATGAGAATATCAGAAATACGGCTCATTATTTTACAATGATGCATTATTTTAATTGAAAAATCATTTGTTTATGTGACAGAACATTTCTTTTCAAATGCTTGTAATATTGGAACCAAATATTCAAATTTATTTTCAAATGTTGTTCTGAAGTACCTCAGTAAAGAGTCCAACATTTTAAAATCAACATGTTTCATTTCTCCTAATAAAGCGTCATTCAATTTTCTGTGGTTCTGAAAAATGAAAGCTCAACATGACTCCTTTAACAAAGAAGAGAAAAAAAATGAATGTTAAATTCAATCATTTCACTTAAATTAATACAAATTTTAATTTACCTAGTAAAAATTTCCCAACATTTATAGGTTTTAAAAATTTGCAGAGTTGAAATAACTTTAGTAAAATGATTTTTAATAAAATAAGTACTACTTGATTTAGTACCTTGCAAAAATACGCCAAATCATTCAAAAAATCTGCTAAATGTTGCTATATTTTTAGCAAATTAATATCAAATTTGATATTTAGTATTAATTTGCATTTATAAATAATTTTATAATAATTCTTAAATTCTTATGAGACATCAAAGGAGACGTGTATGATTTTATTAAAAAATATAATAAGAAGGTAATTATATTAGTTAAGTAAAATCATTAAGAAAATGGTTTAATTATATTACTAAAGTAATATTTTTATGTCATAGTATTGCTTTAAATGTTATTTTATTTATAATTTTTATGATTATAATTATTATTTACACATATTGCATCATAATTTTCCTATTCATGTGTTTTATGGACATTTTTGGGGCGTTTCTATCTTCCATAAAGCATAAAATGTGTTTATTTTGCAAATACTGAACAAAAGAGCTCTTTGGCCATTCAATTATCGACGTCCTCTTATCAAGAAAGCTCAATATAGACAAATAAATGTTAAAAATTGTGATAGGCTAATGAGAGTTACTTGTAATAGAATATATAGTTGAATATGTCACTCCGCTTCTGAGGAGGAGGGCTGGCAAACATTCCTGTCCAGTCTCAGCAGAGGCATCTTTCATGGAGAATTGGGAATAGTCCTCTCTTTCCTCAGATCCACCGTCTCTTATCCACAGCATCCTGCTCAAAACCTTTCTTATGAGTCAAATTTACATTGTACTTGCCTGAATTCAAAGATTCATACGTTGCTTTATTACAAATCCGTTTTTCGGCCAATATAACAGCTTTTTCCGTTACCCGTAATTTTTCACGCAATAAAAAATTCTACTGTAACTTCCAAAACGTGTATGAATTGTGTATGTGAGGACATTTGGCTTCAACACCACAACTAAAGACATTAAAATTATTTTCTCATGTTCAAGAGATTGTAAGAAAAAATTTATGACGGCTTCCTAGATTTGGATAATATGGATCCTAATTTAAGAATTTCTTACATTTTTTTTTAAATTCAGATAGTAGAGCATCAGGTTAATAACGTTTCTCAAGATGTAATGCTAAAACTTTCTATTTATTGTTGAACAGAAGTATCAAATATTATGATGAAATATGAAATCTTTACATAGTTAGTATTTTGTTAAGTTAAGCTCAATTTAAACACGCTAATTACTAAAAACAGTTTAATCTGCGAGCATTTAATTTTTTTATTACTTCACCCTTTTTGGAATTCTTAATTTATTGAAAGGAAGAAATATTTCTAATTTAAATTAATATGAAAACCAAAATTTTAAAAATTAGTTTACCAAACTGTAAGCATATTTCTTCATATGTAAGCAATAGGAATAAAGCATAAATTGGCTTATTGCTTAATACAAACATCAATTAATTAATTGGTTTAAAAAATCTAAATTCTTACCCTTGTCATTTGCTATAACGTTGTAAACTAATTTGCGACCTGAAGCACGTAATTGCTTTTGTAGAGAAATTTTCATATATACTAAGCCGTATTCACGAGTCGCAAAGGAGAAAACTTGGAAAATTCTCAAATATCAGCTATACACAATTTATTTTGCTAAAAGTTAAATAGATAACGTTTCAAGTAAATAAAATGAAATTTCTTACAAGTTTTGACTAACTTAAAATAAAAAATTTTCTTTATTTTATAGCCTCGTTTGTTGGTAATTCAAAATTAACGTTGCTATTGCTATAACTTAACATACAGGCTACGTGTGAACATTAAAAAGGGATGGCAAAAAATGGTTTTTTTACCACCAAAATCTAAGAAAATAATAAGAAATTGGCGGAGTCAGAAAGAGGATTAAGAAAATCTAGTCACAGTAAACATGATCTACGAATGTAAGCTGCACGTTGGCTTGAGCTTGAGGCAGACCTGAGTTCGTGACCACAAAAAATTGGAAGTTTCAATAATAATAATTCAGTAAATTATTTTGAGTGGTTTTACTGGATTAACATCATAGTGATCAAAATTCATTAAAAGATATAAACTATGTGTATAGATACGGACTAAAACTAAAACCTTGTTATATTTGCCCGACAAATATAAAAAAAGATAATCACTCTATTTTATGTCATTCCCCGATACATTGAGTGTTTGCTATACCTTTGTATTACTTATATTTAAAATACTATAAAAATCCGCGTTATAATAATTAAAATTTTATCCTTCTAAAATGTGTTCAAATAAAGTGGTGCGTTTTGTAAGCCAGGTTATATATATGCGTTATAAATCGGAAAATACTGTAATTAATGTTTTGAGAAAGTGACACTTATATAAATATAATTTAATATTGAGATTATATAAAAATTATTAACTGTTTTATTTGGGTTTACAGAGACGAAGAAGATAAACTGAATGCAGTTGTTTCTATTTCGAGGGCTTGCATCGAAAAGCAACTTGGGGAAAAATTATGGGTTCCTCTAAATAACACAGAAAAAAATCTTATTGGTTGAAAGCGAGAATTTATGCCTCTTAGAGACTGCAACGTCAGTTTCTGAACACTATTTTATCTTTAGAATTGCATGTCCAGGACGGAAAAATCATTATTTATGTGCAGATATTTACACAATGCTTGTGTATACAAAAGAATAGTACAGTAACAAAAGTATGACGTAAGCCTTCCCTTTGTTGCAGCAAAGGGAAAGGCGTCTGGGTTATGACCTACTCTGCTCTGACGACTCCAAGAAAATTAAGCATTTGTATTTCACTCACATTGCACCATAAAAGTGAATGCCCCTAATGGTCTAATCAACAACTTATATAGAGAATTGTTTTCTTGAATATTTTGGTTTTGTTTACTATATGACATTTTACTTTGTTTATTCTGAGAAGAAGGAACCTCATTATAATACAAAAAGAATAGTAAATATTAGAATTCAAGTGACATTTTTTTATCTCTAACACATTTAATTCTTATGAGGTTTCTCATTAAGTCCTGCTACTGCCCATAAAGGGTGCTTAGAATAGATTTCAAAATGCTTCTGATAAATTTTATCCTTATGCTTAAAAAGTTACACCAGTAAAACTCTTAATTGTGCTTTACTTTTCCACAATTCAGATTGATCGCCAAATCTGTCAATTGTTTGCATTTGGCATGATTATTCTTTATTTGTAGTTTCTGGGGTGATTTTTTATAACAAATATGAAATTAATTATATTGCTGTTAAGCACTTTCTTATGCTGCCAACAATGTGATTTCTCTTAATTTTGTTATTTAAAAAAATTATTTCATAAAAACAAACAGTTCAATTTCTAAAACATTGATGTTGGAAAATATATCATTCAAAATACACCTATCATTCAAACTTTCACGACGTCCATCACGAGACAATTTTAATTATTTTTATGACGAAAAGTATGCTTAAGTTAATACATAATCTTATTTATTAGCTATTCAATACTTTTAAAATTCAGCTATTTCTTAACATTTCATGTCTTAACATGCTGAATGCTCTATTTCACGAGACTGACCGAAAATGATGATGAAATCAAAACTTAGAATTTCTATTTGAAACTCTGAATGTTGTTCTTAAAATTTCTTTTTAAATAATAGTTATTTTTACACATTACAATGCAAGTTAAGAAATTGGTTTATATTACTTTTCTTTTTCAAATTTGTTTAGCTTTGCCATTTTAATTTTCGTAACCACTTGTTTAACGAGGTGAATGATCATGTCGTCAAATGTAAATAATAACTGCTGTTTGCATATTAGTGTGTTTTCTAATTCTCCAGAATCTGATGAAGTCGTACAACATCCATAAGTTCAATAGTTGAGAGTAGTTTAGTTGAGAAATACACGCAAAGAATGGAAAGAAAATGGAACTGCAGTATTTTTTCACATTCTAATTTTTTATTTCATTTTAAAATTAAAATATATATAAAATATATTAATAATTTTATCCACACATATTCCTACAGTTATTTTCTTAATTTTAAACACGAAATATGTTTAAAATTAAGAATGTATAGGTAAAAATATCAAAAATAACATTACTTTCACTATTATTTTTTTTATTAAAATTTAGAAAAACAAATTGAAATTATGATATTTAATTAAGAATTTGCAAAAACTCTCTCTCTATTATATATGCATATTTAAATATTATATATATATATATATATATATATATATATATATATATATAT
>JAPDSC010073189.1:121019-176013 GCA_026290005.1 Latrodectus geometricus | reverse complement strand
TATATATATATATATATATATATATATATATATATATATATATGGCCAAAGGTGTGGACATTTTTTGAAAGTTTCATAATTTTCAACTTTGCGTGCTTTTAGAATATATTAATTTCCACTTAAATATAAATGTTTATGCATCAAATTGAAGGTAATTTAACGAAGAATTTAATAACAAAAACAGATTTAAAATATCTGAGTTACAAAAAAAGTTATGCTTATTTTAGTAGAATAAACAAACGCAAATCGTTTCGAATAATGAATGGCCAATCAGAAACACTGTTCTTAGGACCAATAAAATGTTTGTAATTAGAGTTTAGGTTATTTGGATGGTGAACGAGTTATTGGTTTGGCTTTCTTTGTGGAATGATGGAAACTAGTACAGATAGAGTATTGATATTTTTTAATATTTTAAGTCCTTTTTTTTAATTAAACAAATTTTAAACAATGTCACCAACAAGAAGAACTGATTGGACATCTACAAAAAGAAGCCGAATTGTCATATTGAAAAAAGGGCCTCTCTTACACTGAAATTGCAAGACAAGTTATGTTGGTGGTTCAGAGGCTTGGCCTGGTGTACAAAAGCTTTGTTTACGTTATGAAAAAAAGGAAATCAGTGAAAAATAAGACCAAATCTGGCCGAAAAAAGTCCAAAATTGCTACTACTGATAGAAACATTAAACGACTTTGCCTTCAAGATAGAAAAATTTCCTCAGATGGCATTAGATGTGAAATGAATGCAGCGGGTACTGCAGTAAGTTCAAGAACAATAAGAAGAAGAATATCAGAATTTGGACTACAAGCTAAAATTCCAAGGTAAAAACAATATTTAAATAAAAAAAAGCGAAAAAAGAAATAAGTGGGCAAATGAATACATAAATTGGTCAGAAAATTAATGGAAGCAAGTAATCTTTAGCGATGAGAGTAAAATATCGCTCTTTGGTTGTGATGGTAGAAAATACGGCAGACGTAGAGTAGGTGAAGCACTTTATCTAGATTGCATTCAAGCAACTACAAAAAGCCCAACAAATGTCATGATTTGGACATGTATGCCTCCAGATGTTTTGGGCTGAATTCAATTGATTGATGGCATCTTGAATGCCAAAAGATACCTCGAAGCTGTCCTGGTATCAAAATTGATATCTTTCATCAGGAATCTCTTCCCCAAGAAAGCACCATTTATTTTTCTGCAGGATTCAACTCCATTCCATGCAGCAAAAGTATGCAAATCATGGTTTCAAACACTAAGGGATAGATATATTACCATGGCCAGGAAACAGCCGTAATCTCAATTTAATCGAATATTTGTGGCAACGTTTGAAAATTCTTGTACGAAAAAAAGTCCATCCAATAAAAGTCAACTTAATGAATCTATATTTGATTTTTGGCACCATGTGATTACGAAAGATGAATTACAAACACTCGTTTATTCGATAAAAAACGTTGTGAAGCTGTTTTAAAAAATAATGGTTATCTTATTAAATATTTATTGTGTAAATATCACTTTAAAAAAATGCAAATTTAAGACAGATCTTACTAATAGTTGCATAACTTTTTTTTAATACAGGCATTGTAATACAGTTTTTGCTATTAAATTCCAAATTAAATTACCTTCAATTTGATATATAAACATTTGTATACATAAAACTATATATATATATATATATATATATAGTTTTATTTTTCAGACTATATCTTGATATATATAGAAATATAGTGTAAAGAATAGTTGATTTAAAAGATTTAAATATTTTTAAATTACCAACCAAAATTATATTTAATTCAATATATAATTAATTAATAAACCAACCAAAATTAAACTTGTATTTTCGCTCTCATTAAGAAAAAAAGTGTGAATCTTTTTTTTTTTTTTTTTTTTTTTTACTTTTAACAAATTGTGCTTTAAAATTGAACGAATAAAAGCAGCAAAATATTCTTTTAGTGTGAAATGTGATCTTTCAATGAGCATAAATCTGAAATTGCATGGTCGATACTCAACAAGATCTTGAACACCCCAGTTATCGACAGAAAAAATAATGGATTTCTTTTACCCCAACCTAAATTATTAATTACCCCAACCTTAATATTATAAATTTATACATCAATCTTAAATTCTAAATGAATATATATATATATATATATATATATATATAATTATTTATTTAGCATTTAAGATTGATGTATAAATTAATAATATAAAGCATTTTTATGAAAAAATTTCTTTGAATTCTTTTATGAATATATTGCTGCATAACTATAGCAATTAGTATTACACACCAAAAATATTTTATATCAATAACAATTTATTTATTTTATTAAGTACACCACAAACTATAGATTTTATAGAAAGCAACTTGTATAATATCTACACATGACTATTGTCAAAATTTATATTAATATTATTAAGGAAACACTTTATGTCGATAAAAAAAATATTTTTTTATAAAATAAATTCATTTATTCTGATAAAAGTTGAAAACCAATTCATGTTTTCCCTATTGGTTCCAAGCAATATTTATGTATAAAGTATTAAGTACAATACAAGCAAAATGTAATATACAAAAGTTTTTAAAGCAAAATGAAATATAATATTAAGTACAAATTTCGTATCCTATTTAACCCAAAAGCAGCTAAAGAAAGAATATAAGAATTTTTTAAAAACTAAAAACTGAAAAAAGAAAAAAATTGCGTATCAAATATAAAGTAACTACAAAGCATATGGACGAAGCTTTCACGTGGAAAGAGATGGTCAGCATTGCAAAATGGATAAAAACCTTTTTGTGGAACGAATAAGACTCTAAGACTCTCCATGCATTTCCCCCGTTGAGTATCTGTAAATAAAAGGAAAATGCAGAAGTATATATCAAAATTCCTATTAATTGAGGATAATGACAACACAGTAAACATAACAAAGCAATAAACAAATCCAAAAAAAACAATCCCTTGCATCAAAACTTCTATTTACTTAAAATTGAGAATTGGTGTAGTTTCCGAAGGTAAAATAATTTGTAGTTTAAATCAATTATTTGTAATTAGAATGATTGCGACGCAAATTTTAAGTTTAAGTAGATTATCTATCAAAGTTTAAAAAGGTGTTTTAAGGATGCTTGAAATAACTGCAATGCTTGTTTGGCCCGTCTGTAACTACAAAAGCTAGGCATTATTCAAGTTTTCAAACGACTCCCTACTTCCTACATTTTTTTAAATGAAATTGATTAGAAAATTATTATTTTCGAAGTTATAAATCAAGCGTTTAATTTGATTTCTAATGAACTTAAAATTATTACAAATATTGTAAGTACGATTTAATTTACTGAAGATAGCATTTTTCTGAATATTTTCAGAGATGGGTTACGTGCATCATTTCAAAATTGCGTCACTTAGAATTCATTTAAAACACATAAATATAGGACTGATTTGAATTCAAAAAAATGTTTTTTATGCTACCACTCACACAGTTTTTAAGCCTTACTTGCATCATGATCAGGGATTTCCTTTTTTTTTTGTAAGTGATCTGCTATTCATAACAACTGGAAAAATTCTCTGATATTGTTAACTAAAGTTTTCCGATTATATTCTAAATTTTATAGAAAAAAAATCTTATTAAATACACTTAAATTATACATTTAATATTTTTATTAATTAAATATCAAAATATTTATCTACTAACTATTTTTGTGTGTTGATAAATTCAGTAACTTTTGGAGTAAATATCTCTATTTCTAAAAGTTGATAGTTCTTTTCAAAAAAAATTTTACACTTTAGCATTTTGTAAACTACTGATGCTAATCTTATTCATTCTGAAATTGTGACTATTTTTAAATTTTAATGAAATTTTCTGCCCATATTACGTTAAAGTCCTGATTTATTTTATAAATATCGAATATTTTTGTAATTTTAAGCAAATATGTTCAATAACATGTAAAAATTTATTACGTAAACAAATAAAAAGGAAATGTAATTTCTTGCGTATCTTCCATTCACTCTATTTTACCTTCATTTCGTATATAATATTCATAAAGCCTAGAAAGATTGTTTTAAGTGTATTTTTTTTATTCATCAAGCAACTCTGTTAAAAAGAGCTCAATTGGTTAAAAGTCAATTAACTCTTAGGGCGAAGGATAATTTCATGTCAAAGATACAATTTATTAGCATAGAAAATCCCAATCCAGCATCGTCATTTCTTTATCCGTTGGAATGAGATCCCCGTTGTCAGGAAATTCCAACCACTTAAAACGCGTGGCTCTCGAAAGACTGCATTTCTCGGAGCGGAACGAGTTGTTAGAGAATAAGCAGTGCATCCCGGATAAGCCGGATTTCGCTCAGTGACATCAAATTCAGAGATTGCTTATGTGAGAAGAGTATGAAGCCTTTCTGATAAGCGTCATTTCAGTTTTGTGACTGTCTCGAATCCAGTAATGAGCGCTATTTTAAAGTGTTAAAGTGGCTTTTTGAAAGCCCTTTCGTGATTAATGGAAGCTGAGATCCGAATCAAAATGTTATACCACTCATGAGTGCATTTCTTTTAATAATTGAAAGTTGATTACTGTCATGAGCATATGCCAACTATGATGGGATTTGCATAATTTATTATGCATTAAATATAATTATTTAAATAAGATACATATTCTCAATGTAATTAAAGTACAGGTTTAAGATAAAAGATTGATTTATTTTGAAAGGGCTATGTTTTCAAATGTCTTAATAGCTTACACATAAGAGCGATATGTCAACAGTGCCAAAAGCGTTCCAATTTTGCATAGTGCACTTCTGGTGGCAGAAAGAATCCATTATCATTTGAATCAGGCCAGGAAATAGGAAGTTGATGTTGCATAATAGGACGTTGATGCAGCATACTTCCCTGTACCTTCCCAGAGTTGGGTAGAATCTGTTAGGTAGAATCAGACATGTGGAAGTCTTCGTCACATAGAAACAGACATTCGTAGAAAGAGATCCGCCACCCAATAATATTTTACTTGAAGGAGATAGCCACAACAACCTTTTTAATGTGCCCTTTCCGCTTTTAGTGAACATGACACACATTCGGTTAAGTCAAGAATCAAACCAACTACCTTCCAGTAATATGTATGATGTCCTCCCCAACCAGGGCCCCACGGCCTGGCACTCGGATGTTAGTACTCATTGCAAATATAAAGAGAATGACGCACAACGTTTTTGGTCCTTCAATATGCTAGCTGTTCGTATCTAATAGTTGTACAATACGCTTTAAAAAAAGAATATAGAAAAGAACTGCAAACTCACCCATTTTATATAACCCCAAGAAACATTCATTATCTGCCATTTCGATGACACGTCATCGGTGACAGATGATCATTACACTCATAGATTTTGAAGCCAACAACAAGTGTTTTTAAATTGCTAATAACACCGCAAAATTCTTTGCTCACAAGGCAGTTCTTTTCAGATATCTTTCATGTATATAGGTGTAATAGTCTTGAAAATATAACCTCCTTTTCTAAATGAATGAATCATTTATGCTAACCATGCACTATATATATAATCACCGTGATAGAAATATAAGTAATCACATGCATATGTCATTATGAAGTTCTGCATTGTAGAAATTTGGCATTCACTAATGAATGTAGAAGTTGTCAAATACGACGGTGAAAGATAGAATATTTAATTACATTTTCGTTTTTTTCAGACTATCTCCAATCTATTTCAACAGATCAAAATTCTTTGATTAAGGTTGGAAAGAGAAGAATAGTCACGGTTAGAGAGATAAGTCACTAAATGAGTAAAAAAGTGCTAAAATCATAATGAGTAAGTCCTAAGTAATTTTATGCTTTGGAATTTAGCGAAAATGTATTTATCATATTCTGGAATATTATTGTTATTCAACCTTGTGCAAAATTTAGTTCTTAAATTTTATTTTTTTACCAGAAAGTCAAATTTATATTGAAGGGATTCTTTTTTCATACTTGACTTTTTTGAAAACTTTGCATTGATTACAAGTAAGCACAAATATTATTGTATTTGTTTTTCTTATTCTTTCTAAATAATAATCTGAAATAATCTTTGATAAATTTAAGTGCAGTTTACTTTTTAATAACCAATGATTAAAACCCTTTGACACTTGAATTTTTTTTTATATAACACCCCGCTAGTAGAATATTTCACCTTTTCAGCCCAATATGGGACGGGGGGAGTTATGGCAACTTATACAGTAAGGCACCCAGTGGGTTTGCCATCACGGCCACCAGAGAGTAAATCTTCGTAATTTAAAAGTAGTTACCAAGAAAGTAGTTACTAAGTTTAGAAGACCCCCAGAGGTATCATTTCACATGGAAGACATATTTCAGGTGCCCAAGTCACCATGAGCGAACAAGACGGATTCTTAATTTGGATCGAGATTCAAAACCTAATTAATTGGTTTTTCCTGTATAACTCTTTAAAAATTAAGAATGAAAAATCAACGCTAGTTAAGACATAATGCATCTCCTTCTTCAAACGCATTGAATACTTAATCACTAATTTTACTTATTTCGGAAGTTGAGGAGAATTTAATAATCAGGTCACATCCAAATGATGGGCTATGTGGAAAGATTATAAGACAGTTCTTAGGGAATCTAGTCATGGTCAAATAGAAGGCTCAGCAAAAAGGGTTAAACAAAATACACCGAGAGTCTTAATGGTTGAACGATAATACTTTAACATATGGTAAGATTATTAGATTTTTATTCAATTTGTTAAGAACATTTCGTGCCTCTGAGAAATTTGCCAACATCCATACGATGCCGAGTTTGGTGTTAAACTGAAAGGAATGATAAAACTGCATTGCAAAAGACATTGTGCGCCATTTAGAAATTTGCCAACAACCATATGATTCCAACTATAGTGTTAAACTGAGAAGAATGATAGAACTGCGTTGCAAAGAGCACTGCGTGCTACTGAGGAATCTGTCGACATTCATATAATGCCAAGTTTGACGTTAAACCAAAAAGAAAAACAGAACTACCTTTTTGCTTAGTGATCAAATCACAAATATTAAGAACGAAGAACAAATCAAAGAAATAGTTAATATTTTAAAGAAACAATGAACAGAGAATGTCACATTTCAAAGAGAAATATTGGGAAGGACAAGCAATCTGCCATATCCACTCATATAGATTTCGATAAACATTACGTATTATAGCTATAACTAGAGTGGTATTGAGAGAAAATTTAACTGAAAATGCAACTAAAGTATTTCAAAACTTAAGAGAATGTCTTAATGTTCAAATTGGTAATACTATACGAGTGCAAGCCTCTAGTGACAATTGTGTCCAACATATTACAACATTGCAACTGCTGTCATATTACAACATTTTTCTCCTACTTCTAATCGCTTTTCCCGGTTTTGCAGTTTGTTACATATAATTCTTGTTTTTTATTGTTAATATGTTTCTGTATTTCTTTTTGGTACTTTATTACATAACCGGAAAATGTTCTTCCATGCTCTTCAGGAAAATACAGCCACTCTGCTGAATATTTTGAAACTAATTTTTTTCAAAATTCAGTGACCGCATCTCGTATATAGATGTCATGCAGCTTCTGTGTCTGGTGTGCTATCTCTTTGGGGTGGGGACGCACAGATCTCCGTGTCTTTTCATGAGGAAATGTTAATGGTCACATCTATAGGGAAGATATCCGTGTTGCTTATGTACAAAATTAAGCCAGGCCCGTAAGTTAAGCTTTCGTACTACAGGATAATACTGAGAGACCACACAGACCTCAAATCGTGGATGCTTATCTTGAACATGAAATAATTAAGCACATGGTGTGGCCATCTATATCACCAGACCTTAACGCAATCAAGCATGTTTGGGACGCTCTAGGACAACGTGTAGCTGCTTTCAATTCCCCTCTTAGGACTTCACGTGTGCTTTCAATGACTTTTTAAGAGCAATGGCTCATAGTTCCTGCACAATTAATGGACACCATAATTAAGATCATCACACATCGCTACATGTGCTGTATTGATTATCGGGGGGGGGGGGGAATCGTACATCATATTAAAGGTATTTTTTATTATACCAAACTTATACCTCTCATTTCTAAATTTTATATCAATTTAATTTTTATAACACCATAATTGTCTGATTTCTTTTTATACTATTTTGTCCTTCCTATGTGTTTTATATATATATATAATGTGTGTTATGTTTTATTAAATTTTTGCATAACTTTTTGTGTTATTGACAATTTAGGGATCTTTCCTGAATTTTTTATTACCAGTCTAGTAGCAGTACCGAAAGCTGTACATATAATAGATGCAGCTGACTTTTTGTTGTAGAACTGGAAAAAAAAAAATTCTGGTTCTAATCTCGTAGCATGATAATTCTATTACACCCAGTATTGAATGATTACCACATGTTTTCACTGAACTCACTACATTTCTCAACAATCTGTAGCAAGCCTTCTTTTAAATACCAAAAGATGTCTAACAAGATATAAACAAATATGTCAACATAAATAGTTTGCGCAGCCGATATCAATGGTATTGAAAAACTTTTCTTATAACCAATTGCACACATATTTATGTTTGTGATAGTCTGAAATTTTTCAGATTTTCAAAAATAATTTTGCTTTTCCTCTTTGCATCAAACGCTATTTTGATTTTACTAATACGTAGTCAATCGAAAATCGATTAGAAATGGAGGGAAAGTATTCCGCATGAAATATTTATTAACATTATAACTATATCTAAATGGAACTTTTTAAATTCCTTGTCTTCATTCAATATGTTTTTAATTGGTCTGCTGCTGTGATATCTTTGAGTGCCGTAATTTAAACAAGGCGTACTAAGCAATAAATTTGATTAAAAATGGAAATTATTATTTTAACTAGAAAAGTAAGAAGACGTTTCCCAAAGAAGCCATCACTGCAAAACTAACAGAAATGGACTAGTTATTCATTTCAAAATAATATCAAAAACAGATTGTATTTTAATTCAGTAATTCTTTATACTTTATTCAATAATCTTCACATTTTCTCAATTTTTTTTTTTTTTTTTTGATATTTTTATGTTTTAAAAATTTCTATGAAGGTTAATCCAATCTTAATAAAATAACATGTCGCGATAATCTAAAAACAAATACATATCTAATATCTTAATAAAATATTTTGCTAATTCTAACATAAAATAATTGCATTGTACATCATATTTTTTTACATTACTAAAGATTTTTTTAATCTTGTTTTGCCATCTTTCATTATTCATAAATGCATCCTTAAAATAATAAATCAATTTTCTGTAAACCGTATTTTTCATTTTTTATTACTTTTTCCAAAATCAATATTTAAAGTAAGTACTTTGAAATTTTTGATTTAAAAAGATCTATTAAAAACGCTATAAGCTTCTTTTCCTTATTTAGTTAGAATCATCGAAAAATATCTTTGAGCGTATAAATTATTAATATATTAAATTTCTAAAAGTATAAATTTCTTTAAATATACGGAAATTAATCCGATTTAAGCAGAATTTAAGAGAGAGGGATTCTTTGAAAGATGATGGATGATAAATATTCCAAAATTAAAAAATATAAAAAATTTAAGTATTAGCATACATCTTAAAATATTCTGGCTAGAAAGTGAAAAGCTGAATAACTAAATTTCTAAAATGCTCTTTTAATATTACTTCCTTTTATGTAAATTTACACTATTTTTTTTTAACTTTTGTTGTTTATTTTTCTAGCTTCTTGAGGAGCGTATTTTTCAAATCTCGTACTCTCCAGGAAAAAAACATTATCCAAACGATAAATTTGCATTTCAAATTTCTATCGAATTACTTTTAATAATTCTACTCTTTAATTAAATTAGAATAGGGAATAATTTTAGATTTTTATGGAATATAAAATAATTTTCATTATAATAACCTTCAAAATTTACGTTCATGTGAATTTATTCAGCACAAATCATGTGTAAAGAAAGCGAAAACAGCATCTAAATTAATATCATAAATATCCAATTATATTTTCATAATACGGAATAATTTTTTAAACATTTTTTTATTGAATTCGGCTATACTTTTAATTTTAATTGAAATACATGTAATCAAAAATTCCCCTATTTCCTTTTTATTTTAGAATATGAAATAGCTCTAGATTTGTTTGAAATAAGAAGTAATTTTTACAATGTATAATTTGAAAATATATGTTGATGAGATATTTTATTGTGTCCTTTTAAGAAAAGATGCGATAAAAATCCAATGCGTATAAAATTCTAAAAGATCTTAGAGTAATAATACACTTAAAAATAAAATATTAATAAAAATAAACAGTTTAAATAAATGTGGAATTCTCACAAATGGATTATTATTATTAAGTGAATCTTTATATTATACAGGAATGTTACAGAACGTAACTTTATTTCAAGTCTTGATATAAGTATCTTCTGGAATGATGGAGAAAACGGTACTGTACATTAAATGTGCATTTTTATACATTTCGACTCACATCATAATTTTACATGGTTTAATTAGTTTTATGTATAAAAGGATTTCTTACCAAAGAATCCGAGAATGCCGAATGTTTCGTTTTTAGTTACGGTTAAAGGGCTTAAGCACTTTATGGTATACTGCTACAAACATGCAAAAATATATAAACATGATTATTTTTATCTCTGTATACAAATTGAATCATCTTTCTCAATAGTAAATTAAATTTAGTAATAAGAGAAATAAACATGGAATATTCACTCTCATTCAGATCATGATCGGCTAAACGTGATTTAAATCGGCTAATGTCGATTTCACCGGAAGTACGATGCAGTTTTGTTTTTTAGCAAAGATAAAATACGTTATATTTTCTTCCTTTATTCGGTAAGCGGGAGTGTTGGGTCTTTGATATTCTTAAAATACAGAGTAAACTCCTCTTTCTTCAAAAATATTTCAAATCTTCAGTAGCTGTCTTCATGATCAACTACATTGCAACAGTTACAGTTTCTATATTTTTGAATTTTATTTTTGTTTATATTTTAAATTTTAGGGTCTCCTAGTCCCGTAGCTCCTAAATTTAGACTTTTGTTAAAATTTTTAAGTTTTTGAGAAAAATGAAATATTATATGAGTATGTATTGCAGAAAGAAGAAATAAAATGGCGTGAAGTTATGCTAGATATGTATTAGTTGATGCAGAATCTTAAAACGAAGACGTTAGATGAAAAATTAAAAAGTGAAGACATTTTTCAATGAGCATAAATTTTTTAAAGAGTAAGATCTTGGCTGTTGCAGTGGTTGAAGTTCAAGAAAAATGAGTATATTTTGTTTCAAAATGTCTTTACTGACTAATATGTTGCAAATTAGAGTAAAATGAAACATCACTGAAATGTTAGTATCCTTCTCACAATATTATAAAATTATCCAGAATTATA
The DNA here is from genome assembly GCA_026290005.1 of Latrodectus geometricus. NCBI lineage: Eukaryota > Metazoa > Arthropoda > Arachnida > Araneae > Theridiidae > Latrodectus > Latrodectus geometricus. The sequence continues at coordinate 164,639 of JAPDSC010073189.1, read as the reverse complement.
GGCGACATACAAAATGCATGATCAATAATAATTTGTTGCTATTGTTGTGGATGATGGTGTATAATTGTTATAATGTTTTTCACAAATAAATATATAAGGACTATAGCTTGACATTTTGAGAGCACCTGTGTCCCAAATTCTTTCACTGATAGCGATGATTGATTTCTCATACCTTGACTTCACAAATTGTCACATGTAAATTTAAAAATCTCAGTCTACGAATGGCAATGATGTTTTCCGTGGAGCTAACAATTTAACGCCATCAAAGAGTCTTTGGATATGCTACAAAGAATTTACTTTGAAAACTTTAAATAAATGTAATCGATACAGAAGCATGCATCAATTACTTCTTAGAAATACAACCAATGTTATTATTATTTACTATTTCAGTTAATTGCCATTAACAGGCTAATATCTTCGATATGATGTCTTGAAATGAGCACATTTAAGGCGCATATTTAAGGATTAGATAGTTTGCCAAAAATGTATTATTATTTTTGAAACAATGAACATTTTCTTAAAACGCATTAGAATTAATTTCCGCTCTTCCATTTTTACGGGCCGGGAAGCATCACAGTTAACTTTTCCATTTTAAACATTTAAAATTGATGATAAATAAGTTTTAGAGAGTAAGTGTTTTCTTTCTAAAAAGGTTTTATAGCCAATGATGGAAAAGATTACTTTTGTTCAACTGGTTTTGAAATTCACTGTGGATCATTTCAGCTTATGTATACTGATATATTTACATCCTTGTTTAAGAGCCTTTATCTGCAAACAATCAAGATATTTGAAAGCTATTTTATCCTATTAATTTTTACTATTAACTTTCAATTATATTCTTTTATACAAAAATTATATATTCAAGTCTTACGACCTTAAAGAAAAATCTTTTATTAACTCTTTATTTAATTACTTTAGAGTGTTAAGTTTATAAGTGAAGAGAAGGCACTTAAGTATTTTTCTCCTAAGAAAAAATATTTAACTTATGCCTAACTTTAAAACAGATCCTTAAAATTCATTTATTTTTCTAAAATTTATAGAAGAGATAAAAAATGTATAAGTAAAAAATTAAGTATTTTAAGTAGCTATTTTCACTTAAAATAAAGCAAATAAAAAGAGATGTAATATAAGAGCTGTGATAAATTAAGCTGAAATATTAAAAATACTATACAACGTACATAATAACGTGTACAAAATAATGATTAATGAAATCAAAATTTTATTTATGCTCATAAATTAAATATTCTGATTCCAGAAGTCAAATTTAGGACTTTTTTCTCTCATCAATACTTAAAGAAATACAAATTTAAATAATTTTATATATATTTCTCTATTTTTGTCTTTTCCCATTACATATAATGAGAGTGACAAAATCACTTTTTAAAATCTAAAAGAAATGTTTAAACATTATTCAGAATAAAAAAGTAACACTTGCCATCGAGGTGAATAATTAGTCTCAAAACTATAATTTAAGTCAGAAAAATGTATTCCAACAAATTACTCATGAATATTGTCATAAATTAGATATTAATTTTATTTTAATATTCATGCAATATAATTGTAGATGATAAAAAAAAGGTAATAGTTTTGAGAAAATATAAACAGTTTCTATAATTTCATCTAATTTAAAAACAATGTGCAAAATTACTAATATCAGCTCTCCTCATTTGTCTTTAAAAAATAATATTCAGAATTTATTAGATAATCATTTCCTATTATATGTATGGAAAGAAAATATTTCTAACGCTTCATAATTCTAAAAATTTGTTTTACAAGTATTTGTCAATTATTTTGTCTCATAAGTGTAATAGGGAAAACTATGAATTTTTATCAAAATTTCCAAAAAGTTATTTCATTTTTGACCGATTTATGCTTTAAAAATAACTTTTTAATGTTTTTTGGAAAAAAATGTTTTCTTCTGCAGATTAGTACTAAAAATTGAGGGTGGAAATGAGTCAAGTTCATTTAAACACATTGAAAATGGAAATTAGGGAAATACGAAAATATGTCAAGTGATGGGGAGGAGTAGAAATTAGAAAAATAATGAGTTCAAATGAAGGATTAATTAAATTAAATAATTTATGCATACAATATCTAAAAGTACTGTCGAAAAAGCATTTAAGGAAGAAAAAGATTATGTAAAAAAGATTTAAGTTCAAGCAAAATTCAAGATATTTTCATGTGATAAAATGGAATTTATTTACCTTGGTGAAGTGAAGGAAAGTTTTCTTACAAATCTCAAGTAATTATCATAAAAATATTTAATTAAAAATTATTATGAAAACAAATTTATAAAAATCAACAAAAAACTACGTTTAAAAAATACTATAAATTCAGAAGCTGTTATTTAATTTATGTGGGAGGATAGAAATAGGAAACAATTACATACTTTCTGATGAAAACATTTCAATTTAGATGACTTGAGGATTTCGCTCATTGCTGACTTACAATGAGGAAGAGCCGTGGCGGGGATTGTTGTTTTAAAGGTGGATGTGTGTATGCTGTGTAGGGGTAAATGCTGGCTTTTAAAAAAACTGATTCCAAAGATATTCTTCAAAATGCTGAAGTATTATAAAAAATAAAATTAATGGTTTGATTCACGAAATCTCGTTGTATGTAATGGAAAAAGTTTGTGATTCTATAAGAATTAAAATTAATGGAAAAAGTTTAGCATCTACTCTCAAGAAAAATTTATAACAATGGAAGCAATATTCAGCTTTAAAAGATCATGTTAACTCTATTTTGGTGGGATTTATTTTCGCTGGTTTGAATTGTTATTATTAAATTCATTACCATGATTAATTCTAATTTTAATATTTATAATGATGCTAAGGATATTTGATTTTTGTAAATGGGATGAAAGCATGTGTTAATTGATTTTAAAACCAAGGAAACCAAAAAACACAATGCTGAGTCATATAGACCAATATCATTAACAATTATTCAATAATGAAATTAATCCATAAGATCCAATAATGAAGCTAGTCCGGAAGATTAAAATAGAGTTTAACTTAATATAACTTCTTGGTAGACTTTCAGGGAGCATAGGACATAGTCTGGAGAAAAAACTTATTGTTCTAAAGCATTTCCTCCAACACAACTATTCTACCAAATGCAAATTATTAGAATAGAATTAAATATGATGAATTGAGTAAAGAGAGTTTTACTCCAAAGGTGAGTTAAAACCAAATGGAATGATACAGAATCTCACTTCCGTCAAAGTAAAACTATTTTCTCCAAGAAGCAGTTGTTCGCTTTTCAACACATATATCAATGACCTTATATCAAAATTGAAAGCAATTCCAGGAGTTAATGTTCGATGGTAATCTGTTAATTTGGATTGAGACAAAAAACTCTAAAAACTATGAAAAGAAAAGTACATTATGGAAAATATTAAGAAATTTTTTTATTCTAAATGACTTACAATTTGACAAACAAAATATTTGAAATAACTTAAATCTGGTGCAATAGTGAGCTTTTAAATTAAATAAAAACTGTGTATTAGTGCTTTTCATTATGAAAAGCAAGAATTAACCTTGATTTAATGAATCATAATGATAAACTAAGTAGAATTAATTGCACAAAATATCTTGGTGAAGTACTAGCCAACAAATTAACCTTCACAGATCATGTAGAAGAAATAACTGAAAATTTTGAAGATAGAATCTCCGTGATATAACAACTTGCTAGAGCCAAATAGGGAGGAATCCAAAAAGCCTTAAATACAACGTACAACACATATATAAAACTCATAATCAAATATGGTAGTGTGATGCCTTAATCTTACCAACAAAGGGTAAAATCGACAGATTTGGAAAAGCTTAGAATAAAATTCTTAGAGTTATCATTGGAACAGTCAACACTATTCCAGTAGCATCTACGCCAATTTACACCTCCAAATCTCCAATCTATGTAGAAAACCAAAACAAGCTGTCGGAATCTATGTCAAAGTGTTATCTTCACACAAAGTAGAGTGGTTACAAGACCAAATACCCAGCATTCTAAAAACCATACTTCCTCAGTTGAAATATGCAAAAAGTCACTCGAATATCTCGGTGCTAAAATTAATATTGAAAGTATAATTAAATTAATAAGCCCAATTGATTACTTAGATACTGAAAGCAAATTTGCTACTTCAAATACATAGAAAAATTAAAATGTTGAGGAAGAGATGAAGGTAACTTTTTTATCCAGGATCCACGAATAGTAACCAGAAGATCAATGGTTACGAATTTTTAAAGACGGTTTCCAGGTGCATAAAAGATCAGGGCCAGGAGCTGGCGTGTTTTGTAAACTATTCATCCAGAGGGTCCCGTTGGTCTTCATACATGTAATTTCGTTGCAAAGATCTACTCTGTTTATCAGGGCTCAAAGAACCAATGAATTCTATAAAGTTTAACTATCGGTGTATTCCATTTAAGCAATAAGTGATAAGTGAAATCATAAACGAAACAAACTTCTTCAAAAATTTGCAAAACTTTATAGTCATTTATTGCATTCCCTCACCCTTTAGTATAGCGGATAACGAAAATGCAAATTTCCTAGCAAAAAAAGGGAACCATTATGTTCCAAGAAATACCACTCGTAACACCAGACACACTTAAAACATATATTGAAAGATAAAGTGAAATAAATTACTATGAATTAACTAATTTATAAAAAGGAAAATTATACATGGTAAGGGACTTTCCAAGAAAAGTAAGCATGACAAGAAAAGAAACAGTAGCAAATTTTACCCTCCAAACTGGACATGACTGTTTAACAGAACATCTATACAAAAATGAAAATATTAAGTTCCAAAGTGTCTCCCTTTTTTAATATAGCCAACTTGAATTCTGATCACCTCCTATTGTGAAAATGTTTTGAATAGGGTATCCCGGGAAAATGAGGACGTCACGAAACTTTACTGAGAATCTTCTTCCTCATAATTAACAAATTTGTTTAAACTTTTTAATTCAAGGCTATATTGTTTAATTAAGTTGATAACAATTTAGAAGTTTCATATGTTACGATAAAACAATCTCTTAGCAATCGTTTTGAAATCACTATATCAAGAGAAAGAATCTTGTTCCATATTTTAATGGTGGAAACTTGCTTTCAGAGATGATGCTTCCAAGTTCATTCACAGTTTAATTTTATTGCTTTGTTTTATGCATACATATATGTCGTGTCACTGGTTTCTATATTTCTGAAACTCATGTTTGCAACAAGCCCATTTCTTTTGTGAAAATCATCCTCAAGAGCAAGTTGGTTTGCTTTGTTAGTCGCTCAGCTGTTAATTTTCGTATATTAAGTTTATATAGTTCAAAACTATCAGTTTAAAATTTTTCCCCAACCATTTCAAATGTCGAAGCATGAGAAGGGATTAGAACCCACTATCTGTTGTAGCAAAGGCTATCGCGTTAACAGTTGGAAATCAGCTCGGCGACGCCTGGAAGGAAAAGGTGAAAAAAGCTTAAATGGCTTGCAGCAGACTTGAGATGTTATTATATCACCTGATTGTTAGATTGACGTATTTTTAGTAGAATTTTCTTAAGATCAATCATAACTAGGTGGTAAAACTATATTCTTTGAAGTCGATGGAGTAGTATTTGATTCCAGCTTATGTAGCATATATCTATGGAAGAAATGCATTTCATTTCATTTTTGTTTTTGCACATTAGTTTGTGAGGGCTCTGGGAAGATTTCCAAACACCATCCCCTCATTCTGTCAAAACAATGGGCTTTCTAAGAAAATTGCTTACTGATATTTCGACTGTGAATCCAGACATTCCAAAGTACCTATCAAAACTTTTATAAATTTTTTTTGCCATAAAACATTCCACAGTTGTTTATTAAAAGCAACTTCAATTTCAGAAAAAGAAGTATCTTCTAGAAAAGATCTTGTTTTTAATATATGAACTATAAAATTACCACACACACAGTGCAGCATTTAAAGCGATGCTTGTATTAGAGATGTATATTACAAGTAATTTTTGCAGTATGTGTATCATCACCGTAAACATGGTGTGAGTTTGCATGATTTAATAATGAATTTAAGAAATCAATATAATTTAACCCCAAGAAATGAACAGCAATTCACATTATCAAGGAAACTATTGCTCTGGTTTGTCTTAAAACTCACTGCAAAACAAAGTCACTAATTCGGCTTGCTAAGAAATGACACCATACGCCATTTTTCAACAATCTAAGGAAGAAATTTTTCAAAATTAATGATAACATCTTAAATATATTACTCACGGTTGCTCTGGACCCATACTCTTATTTACAGAATTACTATGACACGTTACAAGAAACTCTTTATTAATTAGAATTATAAACATTAAACCATCTCTACAAAAGAAAAATATGACAAAGCCTGATGTCAGAAACCTTTAGAAAAGCATTAAAATCTACAGAAAAATATTTGCTCATATTTTTCAAAAATCAATTTATTTACCTGTACTTACATGTTAACCAGATGATCATATTCTTCAAAAAATAAATTGCTAAATGTTGGTTCGGTACTTACGTATTAACGCCTTGAACACTTTCACCAAAAATTTATCACCAAATGTTAGTTGGTGAATGTTTGAGAACACATATCCAGGTAACACCGAATTTAAAAAAAAATTTAAATGTAGCTTTAAACCTTTAATCTCTTATTTTCTTAATTACATTTGTTACATACGTAATGAAATAGAAATTTTCTTTGATTTTAGTTTGTTTTCCTTTCTTTTCTTTAGATTTCCAGCATATCATTAGAAGTTTAATTCATTAATTTAAGCAAGCATAATCATATTCTCAAGAATGCAAAAATGTTTTTGATTGATTATAAGCTTTGCATAGACCTTTTGAAAATTTTAATTTTTATGAAAACTTTTAAACCAATGAAATATTTTGAATATTTTCATTACTTTACTGCAAAATCTAATGATCAACCATTTCAATTTATATAATTGGAAAATTTGGAGCTCCTTCATTATTTGGAAAAATTAATTAACTTAATTTATCAAATCAAAGAGAATTAATTTTTTAAAAATCATCTTTCCCTTTGCTTTCAAAAAAAGAAAAATTAGTGCCACTATTCGTTGTAGTAAAAAATATACCACGGGTGTTGAGAGGAGTTTTTGTAAAGTATTTCTTTTACAGAAATACAGACATCCATCATATGGATAATAGAATTTCCAATAAAAATATGTCATTTTTTATAATATTTTTCATTCTGCTCATTTCCATGATTACTTTATGTTAAACTTTAATTATAATAAGTTTAGTGAAGTTAACTAAAATAGATTACGATAAATTACATTATTTTAGTTAATGTACTTAATTGGTAGTAAAAAAATAAAATGTTTTTGATTACATTGGGTAATTTTCTAATTGATAATTATATTGCGTAATTATTATATTTTTTATTCTAATATTTGCAAAAAAAAGAGAGCAGATGATTTTATTAAGAGTATAACTGTATGTACTAGAGCTTCATGAATTTAATAAATTTATGCTTTCAAGACGTTAACATTATATTTAGATGCACCTCATTATGAAGCAGAATTAGTATATTTACATAAAACAATGACAAGCGTAAAAATAGAAAATATTCTGCTAAAAATATTTTGCTATATATATTTTTTCTTTTTGTTTTGAGTGTAAGAAAATATATCTTATAATAGAAAAGCTGGAAAAGATAATCTAATCACATTTTTCTTTTTTTGCTTACCTTCACAAAATAAAATGTTAAGTTCAGTACAACTGGACATATTTTCTTTTTATTCTTACGCTAAAACAGTTGTAGATGGAAACTCTCATGAGAAAACAGTCAATCTGATTTTATTCAAGCATTTTTCCTTTTTTTCACTTCTTTTTTATTTTGTATTCATCGTGTTTTGCATTTTTGAAGATATTTTATTTGGTGTTTTTGATAATAGTAAAATGTTTCTTATAATTTATTTCTTCTAATTTATTAAAGTATCTTAAAAATTTTATTCAAGTAATATTAAATATGTATTTAATTCATGACTAACATTTTATTGACAAATTTGATATACAATGCTAAATATTATGCATATATTTTTATGATTTGAAAGAATAAACTTAAGGTCTATGAAATGGATCAAGCAATTGTAATATGTAGCTCATTCATCCTTTCCTTTTTTGAACATAAATATTCATAACTATATATACTTTCAATAAATAATAAAAGTAGTAAATAAAAATAATAATTTGAATTAAATTTTATTCTTTTGCTTTAAAAATTGAAATATTTTATGCCGATGTCCAAATAGTAACAAAGAAAATAATTAAAGACCCATTATTGACGTGAATGGGACAGTTTGTTTTAATAAACATAAGCAACAGTTTCTTTTAATTAAGCCCACTAACACAACTCTTGGACAATACGGAGACAGCACCAGAACAAGAAAAGGTTCCAAATATTTCAGCAGCAATAGGAGTTAAGTAAGTAACTCCAATAATGAGTCTCAATAACTTTTTTTGTACAATATCAAACTTTGATAGAGCACTGTAAGATGCTGTAATAAAAATTTCAGCACCATAAACAAAAACTGGCCTAATGTATGAATTAAAAGTTGAGACAGGAACACTTTTAGAAGCTCCGCATTTTACCCCACCTTTTCTTTCTCACACGTTAAAATAATTTGCCACTTTAAAGACCATTTTATTCATATGTATAATCCAGAGTGTAAAGGTTGATAGCCAGGTAAGTAGTGCATTTAAAATCTTGTGCAGAGTTTTATCGCTATAAACTTATTTGATGATGTATCTCTTCGTTCTCAAAGCAAAAAGTTCGAAACTAGTCTTTTCAACATTAAACTCGAGCTCATTCATTTTCGAACTTCCATTTCTCAAGGGGATTAATGGTTTCATTAAGACTAATCTCTAAAGCAGAGATATCAGAGCCAGTCGACCAAAGGACGAAGTCATCAAATATACCAAAGATCAAACCTCTGGGATAGCTTTTTCGATGAAACTCATTAGATCATTTATCATAATGTTAAGTAGAACAAGACTTAAAATTGATCCCTGTGGGAGACACTGTCTGGCCTGTTCAAAATCAGAATGGAAATTTCCAAATTTGATATTAGTGAACTTCTGTGATTAGAAGTTACTTATCCTATTAAAAAGATAGAACAAAATTTCCATATGCAAAAGATTTTGAAGGAGCATTTTCTCCATACACGGTTAAACGCTGATTCAAAATCCACAAAGAATTAAATAGAGCCTTACATCTCCTGGAAACCATCCTTAATGTGATGAGTTAAACTTACTATATGTCCGGTGGTATTATGACCCCGTCTGAAGCGAGCATGGAAGTGTCTAATTAAAATTGTAGATGATCAATCATTATTCAATCAGTCAGTTTGCTGAAAATGCATTTTAAAGAAATAGGTCTAAAATTATAGTTTTGAAGTGTCCTTAATTGGTTTTAAAATAAGAATAACATCCGCCTTTCTCCAGAAACTTGGGAAAGTACCATCCCAAGTATTTTTAATAAAATGTAAAACGGTTTATTTGGCCTTTATTTCGAGTTCCAATATAAATTCTAGAAGAATATTATAAGAACGGTACTTTTCCCCCTAGACAACTTCCGTAGACATTTCTGAAATTCCTTATAAGAAAAAGGTGAGGAGCAAAGGTGGAAGCAATTTTGGTTTACATCAAAAGAAATGATATCTTTTTTCTTAATCTTCGGATTATAGGATTAAAATTACCAACTTTTCGATAAGATTTAAAGAATTCCTTAGCAATGTCTTCCTCAAAAGTTAAAACCTTCCCCTCAACTTTCATGGGATTTTTTGCGTCAAATATTTAAAACAGCAAAATATTTAAAAGCCTTGGGACCATCTTCATGTTCTTTAAGTTCATGTAGTTCAAGTTCTGTAACAACTTACTAAGAGAAGAGCGTCTCGCCAAAAATATTTCTCTCTTTAAATTAGCCTGCTATATAAGCAATAGAGAAGGTGAAAAAAACATTTTTCAATTAAACTAATTTCTATTGCAGAAATGTTTATGAGAATAATATGCAAACAAAATTTATCCATATATATTTTCTAAATTTTCAGGTACGTGTACATAAATATGATAAAATGCTATTTATATGAAAATACACATTTTTAAGCATACGCTTAAAATTATTTTAATATATGGAATAATATTTTATAGAAATCGTGTGGTATATACAAATAAAAATGGCAAATTACTATTCTAGTCACTACTTAGCAAAGTCGGAATAAATTTCTCCCAACATTTCAAGAAACAAAAATGTAAATTTCGCTAAGATGTATTAAATTTTGTATTAAAAAAATTATACATTATTTGATATATTCATTTTCGAATGCTAAATTTATTCCATCTTTGCTAAATTTATGTTTTTGCTTAATGACAGCGTAAATTTCTCGAAAAATGTGTGGCAATATGAAAGTGTATTTAAAGGGCAATTATAAAGCAAAGCACTAGTTTCATCGTTATGTGTGCATCTATCAAAAACTTCGTATTATCCCATCAACCATTTCTTCAGAAAAATATCATTAAACGTAAATTTTAATAGTTGTTTCAAAATATAAATGAAAAAACGGAGCAGTTATCTTATTAGTTCATTGAAACAAATGGATAAATCTTAAATTCATTTTTACCATAGAACAGAAAATACTTAGTTACAGGCATAGACATGGTTACAGAAATGCTTAAACCTTGCATGTGTGTGCACAGAAAATAAAAAATATACAGCAGGAGTTTGTGAAGGCTTAGTTTTCACTGTCATTAAATTATTACTTACCAATTAATTAATTACCAATTAATTTTTATCTTTAAAATAAAACTGATTTATAAAAAAAGGATTTTATAGATTTCAGCATATTTAGCTTTCTATGATCAAATGTTTAGTTAATTAGACTTCTGTTACAGTCAAAAGAAATGTAAAAGTTACATTTGATTTCAGTAAAATTATTCAGATAGATTATAAATAAAGTGAGCTATACTCTATATTTGGATAAATAGTAATTTACCGCTTGCATTCCAATGTATTCAACCTTAGTAAAGGGCATATAATGTGTGACGCAATGTGTGACGTAATAATAATAACTCATCTATGTAATATTATAATTGGAAAACTTTCCAGCCATAAATTCAAAGAAGGGGCCTTAAAGGGAAATCGTGCTTTCCTGAAGGTCCTACAAATTCATTGAATGCACGAGATGATAAAGGGTTCATGTGTTACAAGAGGTGCCATCCCGAACAATCTCAGCGCCAAACACATGAAATGAATTATTAATTAAGATGTTTGACAAGAAAATGAACACACGGCTGTAATGAAATCACTTTTTAATTATTTTACTGAATATTTTAATAAAATTGTAAAAAAAAATATAATGCTGACAAAGGGAATTTATTTGTTCTAATCTAAATCCATTCATTTTTATGCAGCCATTTCAAATGTTTTTACTTCTTTTATAGCAAAATCACACTAAAAATTTAATTGATCATTTTTTCTGATATAACTTTATTTGCAAATAATTGTAAATTTTATAAATTTAATCTGTGCTTAAAGCTATTAATGCTTTCAGCTAAAAATAATACAGTATATTTTAGATTGCATTTTTGATGAATTAATGTCAATACTTGAAATAAATTTTGGAAATTTAAGTAATATTTATTTGACTTATCACATTGTGATTTAATCTTTATTAAATCTTATGACATTATGATGATCTGAACACATTTTAACTGATAACCATACCAAAATCTAAAATTGATTTTGGAAGAAATTTTCTCTAACATAACTCAGTTACTATAATGTATTTTGTTTCTATTAAGGCTCATAATAAAACATGTAATTCTTCATGTAAGTAATTATTGGGGGGGGGGGGTATTAGATTTATTAGAGTTATGTTCTTATTAGATTTCTAGGTAAAATAACAAGTTTTAAGATAACCATACGAAATAAGATATTATATTGAACAAAATAATTCATTTCGAATGCTTTGTAGAAACTTGAAAGTTCTATTTTCACTCATGTCCACAAATTTAGGATAATCAAGAAGTACAAGGAAATTGAAAGCGGAATGAAAAATATGACACACTTGGTCAAGTATTCTATGCAAATTACAGTAAGACACCGATGAAGCCGAGCGTATGCCACGATGAACAGAGAGTAAGAAAGAGGTATATAAAAACCTGTGGCAGAGAAGGAAATATGTTCACAACTTGTCCGTACATTGTTCAGGGCCACACTCACATAGGTAGGACATAGAAAAGACATAGGGATCATGTTTTTGAAGTAGAGTTATTGGCCACCTGCAATGCAATCGATAGCATTAGTCGAGAGACTCGGAATCCCCGAATGCTCTAGGCTTTGTCAATAATTCCATGATGATAGAAACGTCAGACGTTACTGTACAGGACACCGCTAGAGTAACAACGCCGAATGACAACTCGAATTTGTTAATAACCGCCAAATTAAACAGTCAGAGCACGAAGCCTGTCTGTTATCTTCATCAATGGGTACGACGAGCAATTGGCAAGATAGTTAGAAAAACTCATTCTTCTATCCAAAAGTTAGTTCACAAATTATAATGTTCTTGTTTCCTTAATTTTAATGTTCTTGTTTCCTTAATGGAGCACTAAAATATTTTTACATGTATTCGAAAATCATCAATCATTATGAATAAATTGTAATTCATTTTGCTTACATAAGTTAAACCAGAAACAATGCATTGTATAATTTAGCTCATACTTTATAAAGTTGTCCAACTCTGATTGCGGAGAGGATACACACACAAGGGAAACATTTGTTTGACATCCAAACAAATTTATCTGGGTTTCAAGAAAACTATTTATTAAACAGTTATTTTATTATTATATTATTAAAGATTTATTTAAACTAATTATAAAACCATTTATTGAACATACAAGATTTTGAAACTTGATAAGAGCATTATTTTAATTGTTTTAACTGTGCAAAGTTTTTCTGTCAGAAATAGAATAGCGGATGACCATTACTTCATTTTTGATGTCGATGAGTTTCCATGATTTGCTTGAATAGTATTGAGAAGTATATAAACAATTATACTCGTAAGGCAGCCTTGCCGAGCTAGCAGTCAAATGGTTATGACTCTGGTCTTTGGTTCGACAAATTGCGTATTCAATTCCAACCTCTAGATCTACTTGTTATGATTTGTGAACCACACATATTTAACTTTAAAAATCAAATTAGCCTGTATGTACGATATAATCCTTGGTCCATAAATTAACTAAGAAAAATCTCATTCGAGAATATTCTTAAAAATATTGAGTGTATTGTCCAAAGTTGAAATGAAATGTCTTTCTTTAGCATTTTAAAATTTACCTTTACCTTTTTTATAAAAACTGCCATGATTTTACATTTTCTTGTGTTATTACATCTATTAAAATGTTTTGTGACACATTTTAATACATGTAATAACACAAGAAGGAATATACTGATTTTACAACTTAATTAAGTATTCTGTAAATGCAAAAATTTGCTTTTTGTGTGAAAGAAAACATAAATTTATTTAATAAAAAGTAATCATCAATGTTGTATTAACCATTAAATAGGAGAAACTACTTATTTAAAAAATTAATTTTTTTAATTTATCTTGTTCTCTTCCATTTACTTTCAAAATAATTCCGTTCTAATAACTTTATGTTGCAAATACTCAAGCGTTATTGTCTAAATTCGACAAAGGATGTATTGAGCTTAAATTTTGATTGTTATATTGACTATATTCTATTCTTGTCGTATTTTACACTATGTTATTTTTCCATAAATATACATGATTATCTTATTTAACTATAATATTGAAACTGAATAATAAATATTTGAATTTAATGTCCCGAAATAAAAATTTACTATAGCAATGTTCTTTAACAAAATTATTTTTATATGTCATTAATTTTTCTCTTATTTTCAAATTAATATTACGTTGTAATTTGAAAAAGCTTTTTCTTTTATATATTCTTTATTCAAAAGCACTATCTTATCCATTCTAATTACGAATAAATTATTAAAATTGATTGTAAATCAAGGATTTACTATTTATAATTAATATAATCTACCACAAAACATTTCATGAAATACACAGTAGGTTCCTTTAAAGAAAATTCACTGGCTTCCACTTCACTATCATTTCCAAAACAACAAAGTAATCAATACAGTTCTCAACTTACTGCTTAAAACTCCCAAAGCTACAGCGAATTGATGAGCTTATCAAGAGAATATTTCACAACGAAAGTCAGCTTAATCGTTTGCCAACATAATCGAACACTCCGTATCGTAAATTTAATCACTTTGTTCTGTAAAGTGCCAAGGATGTTCCGAGAGGGTTTAAAGCCGTGAGCATCTCGTTAAAAGACAAGCCTTTCCTCTAAGATACTTCATTTCCTGCATTTCTCAACCCACTGATCGAAGTTATTCAGTTGGATGGAGAATGAAAAGCTAACTTTTTAAATATAGTTAAAAAAAAATTTCAATTAATACAAAATAATTTGCTCTTGCTAAATATTCCATATATTTGACTTTTAAATAAATAAGTTTAAAATTTTTAATCAATTTATTCTTTAACATTATATCTATCAATATGTGTGTGTGTGTTTTCAAACTAAACGACGGTTGGAAATGTATTTAAATACTTAATTATTTCTTGTACTGCATAAAAATTAATGAATTTTATTCTCTGAAGGTTGAACTTGGATAACTACCAGTTTTATATTAACTCATAATTCTACTATTATGTATTAAATAAATATTGCTCATTTTATGTGGGGTTAACTAAATTTTCTTATAGAATTCTCCCATTAATTGTGTTACCTAAAAAATTCTGTTATTTTTAGGCAATGTTATACTTCGGAGAAAGGATGCGTTTTATATCTTACTCACTTAATGAAGTGAGAAAAATAAGATATTTTTGCATTTTATCAACTTATAGAGTCATGCCTTAAAAATATTCAACTTTTAACATACATAAAAAAAATTTTATTGAGATCATCTCTTTGGAAATGACGAAGCTTGTGTTTTTATAATTATATTATCAAATTTCAGATTATTTAATTATTTCTTGTAACATACTTTTTTAAACTTCAGTTTATTTAAATGTAGGGTGATTATAAAATATTGGATATGTTTTCATGTTAGAATTATAAAATAATGAAGATACATGTAAGTTTATAACACTCATGATTGGATAGACTGAAATAAATTTACGGTATTTGACTGTGAACTTTCACGTTCGTTGTGCCCCGTTCGACACGTGGAGAACTGTTGACGCCATGTCCAGGCAATTTCGTCCCAGTTGCATAAAAGTATGTCGGCATCTACTGGGTCTATTGCGTCTGAAATCCTGGGTTTTAAGACATCAATATACGTTACTTTCTTCTTATAAAAAACGCCTTTTAAAAATCTCCAAAATAAAATGTCTAGTGACATTATTTTAGGTGTTCTAGATGGCCAAAGAATTTGGTCACCTCGTCCAATCTATCTTTTAGAAAAGGATCTTTCAAAGAACTATGAATGATGATACCCCAATAGTGGGGTGCACTAACTTGTTACAAAATAATGTGTTACTATAGCTCTTCGAATAATATGGAAATGGGAAATTTTCTACCATATCTAAGTATAGGATTTGAGTTAACACTTGCAGACCATATTTTTAAAAAAAATTGAAATGCCATTCAAATACGTAAATTTTACACTAAATAGCAAATAACTTTAAGGTTGCTGACTATACTTACATTATCCTGAAATTGACGAAAAAAACTCGCCAATATAAGAGCTCCTACATAACTCACTCTTTTATTTATTTCTTTATCATGATGACATTTACTGGCAAATTTGTTATGTATCTCACTTTTTTGCTTCTGTTATCTGACATAAAGTTTTTAGTTTTCAATTAGTTACTTGATATAGCAGTAAAGTGAAGCATCGCTTGATGCAGTGATTGATTGAGAATATTACTTTATTGACTCTCACTAGGTGCAAAATCCTTCCTTTGGTGTAACGTGCATGTGGAGAGAAAGGTGATACCATCTTCTGACCGTAGTTAAATATTTTGAGGCACCTGTTGACAGGTGAGTATTCGAAGCCCATTAATATTAAGTCTGAGATTTCACCTGTGTATACTAGAAAATTTTGTTGAACCACTCTTTCTATCGAAAAGACTTGGAATCGATCTTAGCCTGTGTCATTAACGGAAGATGAATATTGCCTTTCTGTTTTCTGCCTACCGTTATGGAGGGTTCAAGGGAGTTTTCCAGGTTTCTTCCTTAGCGCTATGTGAAAAAAGCCCATTATCTATTACAATTTCTTTCGGAAGCGTATGATGTTAAAATACTTCAGGCCCTAAAGCAGTTCTCAAACATGTTCTCAAACTTTTCAAACATGTTAAAGTATGTATTCTACGTAAAAGTTTTTTCTTAAATATAGAATATATATCCTAATTAGAATTTCATAAATATTTAATGTATGAAAAATGAATTTTCATAAATATTAAATGATTGTGATATTTCTGTAACTTCCACGAGATATTTATTCACCCAAAACATTATTTTCTGATATTCATGCATTTATAAACTTATGTAAAATTTTCAAATAGAGAATAGTTTTACTTGCATAAAATAAAAAATATTTGAAAAACACTATGTCGTGTTCATCGGTACACTATAGGATAATGCAAACATTACATGATATGAGAAATATTTTCCGAATAATTTTCACTTTCTTTATATCAAAAACAACTAAAAAAATATAATTCTATTTTGAAGAAATTCATTGAATTTATTATGATGTATAAAAGAATTCTTTCCCTTAATATATTTTCCTTCCATATTGTGCTCTATGCTTAAAGATGTTTTAAGGAAATATTTAGTTTGAAGAATTTTTAAAATATATAGTTATGTCTATATACTTTTTTAAAATTATATGTTTGTGAAATATTTTAAAATATCTTTCTTTCTTAGTATATTTGACTATTAATATTTTGAAAATAATCTCGTCAAGACAAATTTTTCTTTAAAATAAATTATTTTTCAACACTTGCCTACACTTAAAATAAAACAATTAAAATATCAGCATGCAAATTATAGTGTAATATTTAGTTTGCATATTATATATGTATGGATAATTTAAAACACAATTAAGTTGTCTCATAATTGCTGACCTTTATACTGTTTAATTGCTCACACAAATATTGTAAATTCGTTTTAACAGCTCTTATGTTTTTACTTTTCCTTGATGAGAACTGTCGTCTAGGAAAAGTATTTAAATAAAGCTTCACACACAGTTGAATGATATGGAACACAGTAAAGTCGTAAACATAAAGTTAAATACTTTAACTTACCGAAAAGGCAAATTCATAGATTCTATCGAATGCTGAAAATGGAGATTTATGCATGGGTTTTTTTTTTTCATTATTTAAACAAAATATTATGCTCAAAAATATGTAGTTTCATAATGTATGACATCTGTATGTATACAATTTTCTTTTTATTGTATAAGATAATTTATATGAAAAGGAAAATTTGTAAGTAAAATTTTAAAAATTGAAAAGAAAAATTATATGAAATAATAATATATTATAATTAATCATCAACTATAAAGTTAGTTTATAGCATAACTCTAGCTAAATTATCATTATTATGTTTCACGACTTGAAAATTGTGGGATGCCCATGAATGATAATTATTTTTCTTGTTATTATATTAATAAAGAGATAAGATAGTTTAATTAGGAAATTCAGATGAAAATTCAACTTCTTAATTATATGATATCTCTAATAAGAAATACGTTTTTTAAATGGATAATCTAAAAGATGTATTCGAGTATTAGTCAAACATTCATAGGTAACCCTTTGTGTAAAAGAAAATGTAATAATTGTGGAAGTCTGTTATAGTGTGAAAATATTTTTAATTGAAATTATGGTGAGGAAAACGTAAAGTAATCTTGTAAGGAACTAAATTGTGTGTAATTTAAAAGAAAAAAATTCAAATTTGGGTATATAAAAGTAAAGAATTTAATAATAAACAGTTGTTAAGCTGGTGGTATCTGATCTCCTATTGATCTTATCAACTTGAAACTTCGAGAATGTTGATCTATGTCTTAGAACAAAGATGTCTTCAAATAACGTCAAGTTTCTAAAAACACAGCCAAATACCGTCAGCACAGGCTTAGATTTTACAGAGTTACATCACAGCACAGAAAAACCTCTATTTCAGCTGAATAAGAGTTGTTTAGGGAATAACTTCGCAAATTAAACAAAACAAATAATTAAACAAAAATATAAAATGCGAATATATTTGCGAATATATTTCATGCGAATATATTTCAGTTTTCACAGTATTTCACTTAAGTGAGACTGAGTTAGGGATATTTAACAAGTCAAGATTTGGGCATTTTCTGGTCTTGATAATGGCTGCCAAATAACAAGGCATAGATTCAACAAGTTTCTGGAAACATTTCACAAGAATGGGTTGTCAAATATTGGCTAGAGCTATCTATAATTCAATATGGTTCGTTGATGTCGTGTAATGACCTTTCACGCCTTGTTCCAAACATATCTCAGTGATACTCAATAGGATTTAAATCTGGGTTTCAATGAAGTCATTTTATGATATAATAGTCAGAGAAATGCTCATCCAACTAGGCAGTAGCCAAACGGGATTAGAGGTACGATTGTCTTGCTGAAAACTTCACTACAGTGCGGATAATTGAATAACATAAATGGATAGAGGTGATCACCCCACAACTCTATGCACCAATTGTATTCAGTAAAGTTGGTGCACCCACCAAAGATCCCAAACAGTGCCCCAAAAAACACACTAGACAACGGTTGAACCACTATGCTCTTGTACAGTTCCAACCTGGCTTTCAAGATTCATGAATTTATGAGAAAGATGACATGTTTTAAGCCTCCTATCAGCATTAAGTAGTTGGATTCGAAACCCATCACTTCATACTACTCGTTTCCAGTACTCTAAACTCCAGTGCCTGTGCTATCTTGCCCAGGCAAGAAGTGCATCTCGATTGAGAGCCTGTGGAATGATACTATCGTAGGTTGACGGCAACCGAAACCCATACAGTGAATCATAGTCCTTTTACTGACTGTACGACTGAAGTTTTGTCTTCGATGGCTAAGTAAAATATGCCTGAGACGTCTCTCACCACACACTGTCAAGGCTAATTATCCTTTGTGGTTTGTCTGATCGTTAGTTTTTTGTACATCATCTATGCATTCTTGATATACTGTTGACACTGTAAACCTTGAAAATCCTAACTGTCTGATTTAGACATCCTAGATCACGGACAAATCGTAGGTGTGGGCTATTCAATGTCCAAAATGTCAGACAGTTTACCGATACTGGTGATTCCAACAACTAATTCAGAACAACTACAGTAAGCATTATATATGCAGTTACGACAGCACCCTCGTTTGCACTTAAATAATAAGCAGCGCTGTACAATTTACATAGTCTTTGAATCCCTAATTCAGTGACACTTCAGTGTATATTACTCTACATTATCATTTCAGAAACAATTGAGCTGACAGAAACTTTTCATCTACAAAAAGAAAAGATGATGCACTAATTCTAAATTAACACTTAATTAAGCTAAACTTAAATAAACTCAGCTAGTTTTGGTAAAATGAAAATATATTCTATTTACCTTGATTGAATATCTCTTCCAAGATCATATAAACCATTCTTCAGAAACAGCTAACATTACTTGTCCATGATCTCAGATTTCTTGAAAAATATATGACATAGGTGTGTAAAAGAAATGTGACTAAATGAAATGTCACATTAAGTTGGACTAAAAAAACAAATGGAGTATATTTTAGCTTTTAAAATCTTAATTATTTTCATATACAGTAGATGCTTGTGTTTACGAACTAGTGGTTGGTCTTTATCCTAACACCATAGACACAATTATACTTTAAATTCCCGTTTGTGAACAAAAAATTTGAAAAATCTCTTTTTTGCAACATCATTTCAGGTAAATAGTTTTCTTTTCTTTTTTTTTAATTTTTTATGACCTGATATTTTTTAAATTTTTATGATTGCTTTTTATATAATGTCTGAGAATTTGACTCATTCTTGAGCAGCTAAGTGACACTTGCAACCATGTTAGACATTATTAATAATCTAAGATACATGGCTATCAGGCATTTGATAGGAAAGAATTGTGATGCCGAATTTAACTTCTGTGATTTTTGTACTATGGAGCAGAAGGGGAAAAAAATTCTTCTCCTTGTACGTTAAAAAATAGCAAGACTCCTTAAATTTTCTTTTCTCTAGTTCTGTAGTTGGTTTCATTTTGTTTGAACAACTCAATTTATGAAGTTTCGTTGGTAGAGAGAGATTGAGCCGATTCCGTTGAGAATTTGCTGCAGTCGAAGAAACGAATAAGTTTATCAGTTGAAGTAAAGAAGGAAATTCAAAAAAAAGAAAATTTGAAAAAATATTAAAGACAAACAGGCAAAAAATACGGAATTCCAATGTATAGCCTCTTGACAATTTTAAAAACTTATATAAAAGGGCAGAATACCTGCGAAGCAGTGTTGTTCACAAGTATGAATCTTATTTTGCATGTGTTTCTTATAGTTCATTCTTAATAGTTCTTTCTAATAGTCTTTGATTTAAGGAGAAAAAGTAGTTTGCTAAAAAGAATCTGATTTTAATAATCTAATACATTATTTTTCTATTTTACGAACTCTTTTATTGGTCCCTAGGAGCTCGTAAAAATAAACGTTTATTAATATTTTAAAATCATTATAAATATCTTATTTTTAAGTATTACTACATTAAAGTAATAATAAAAAATGCACTTTAAGTGGAAGGAATGTCAGTTAGTGCACTTCTAATGCAAGAAAAAATTATAAATATTACTAAAGTACAGAAATAAAAATAGAGATTTCTTTTTTTATTTCTGTACATGAATAAATATTTCTTTGAAGTTTAAATATAAAATATTTAAAATGCCTTTTATCTATTAATAAACTGTATGAAGTTGGTTCCGTATAAATAGACATAAAAACGTAAATTTAGTCAGCAATTTTGTTTTGGACAGAAATCCAAACACGTAGCAGCAATCTTGTCTTGTAATAAAAATAATTGAATAGATATATTGGTGTAAATGTCAGATATAATAAATTATTTATGACATTTAATTAAATTTCTATGTTTATAACTTGATATTTTTTTTTTTTTCGAGTGCCAACCAAATTTGCTATATAGGAATGTGCTGCTGCACTTTTTCATCTGAACCGCAATTTGGTGAGAAATCCGACTTCTTCAATATACATATGCCATAAGTACCCGCTCATAGGGTAAGCAACCATTCATACAAGGAAACAAAGAGAAAATACATCCATGCCCGTACAAGGCGTCGAACCATCGAGCTTACTATCCGCAGTCAGGCACGCTGACCACTAAACAGACTCACTAGGGATAATTCTCTGATTGATGATTCTTTAATTGTAGTTTATGTTCTGCGAAGCATGTTAAATACAATATTTTATATGCAGAAATAAAATGCATACTGATATAAGAAAGCTCCGACAATTGCAGAAAGAGAGTATATTTTCAGTAGGAATTATATATGAAATCGAATTAAAATACTATTAATTTCCTATTTGTGAATTCAAATAATCATGAAAATTACTTCTATAAAAAATATAAATAAATATTTTAAGAAAAGTTATAAAAAATTGCAAAATCAAATTACTTCGACAATTATATTGGTACATAGAAAATTGAGTTAAAAATTTTTCATTTAGAAAAAACATTTTCTGCACAATTTTCAAAGCAAGATGTAAAAATCAGATTTAAGTATAAAAGTCAAATTCTATCAAATAATTATTATAAAAAAATCTTAATTAGTTTGTTAAAATAAATTAAATAGCCCTAATGAGGAGGAAGTGTCCGAAGTATTAATGTGGACATGATGACGTTTTTTAATGTATATTGCTATGAATAAATGTAAATTAATTTAATTAGGTCAATAATATCGATATAAGACTCTACATAATAATTAAATATGCTAAACATTAAACTGTTAATTCAAAAGCATTTGTGAACATAATGTTTTTTAATATACATCACCATAAGAGCTAATTACTTACATTTTTGTGGATTTATAATATCAATATAATGAAATACGTGATCAGTAGATCTCTTTACTATTAAATCTATTTCATTATCCTTTAAAAATATTTTTATATACATTATAAATTTCTATTTTTATAAAGCCTGTTTATTAATTTAAAAAAATAGAAATTTATAAAAGAAAACAAAGTTTTTATATTCTAGTAAAAAAGTATATATAAACAATAAAAAGTTTCCAGTGAAATCAAATTTAAATTGATTAATGTAAACTTAATCCTTTCATTACTATCAAAATTTATTTGCAGTTACATCGCGGATTAAGTTCCTTTAAAGATAATTTCTTTAACTATGGTTTTAACTATGTTTACTTATAAAAACGTCACGCGATTTATTGTCTTTATTTCACAATTATTTGAACTTATCAAAGAAATTAAAAATTTAAAGTAGAAAATGCTTTGAAATTGTCATTTTTTGAACGCAAATGAACTTTAAAGGAATTAATGCTAATTTATGCGTAAATTAATTCTTAATATAGCAAATTCTTACAAGCTCTTTTTCTTTTTTTTTTATATGTAAAAGGAAAAGAAGTTTTTGAAAATAATGTAAATATTTAATTAGATTTTATGTAACTTATTTAGGAAAAAATAAATAAAAATACATTTTAAAATATATTAAGTGACGTAAAGCAAATAACGTCATGGTCTGCAATTCTTTTATATTTAAGAATCATTATTTTTTTATTTAAAAATACCTAAATTAAATAAGAAAAGAATGAATTTCTCAGAAAAATTATCTTTAAAAAGAAATTGAAACTGAAGTAGTTAAGCGTTTAATCACATTAAGCAAAAAAAATCAAGATATCAAATATTGAAAAATTGTTATACAAAATAGATGGTAAATAATATCTCAACAAAATAAAAGCTCCTAACAATATATTAACGCAATTTTACGTAAAAATTAAGATAATAATATAATTTCTTTTAAAATAATGTAAAAAATCAAATGTAAGGAATGAGTTTCTTCTTTAATAGCAACCAATTTCCTAATAGTTATCTATTGGAGTTGTGTATCTGAACAGAGATTTTCAATATACGTTATAATGCAATTTTGCATAAATATCTTGCTAAAAGCTCAATGACGTATATAAATATTTTTTTAGTTTCATATCTGTGGCCCACTATTTCAATGCTAATCACACTAGTATACATATTTACATATGTGTGTCTATTTACATATATCTGGATAAATTTCTATAAAATATATTTAGATGTTTTACTTGTAAAATAAATTATAACTTCACTTTTGAATTTCATAAACTTTTAAATAAAAAAACTGTATATAATATATATCAGCGTATATTCAAAATAAATTCCCTTTCTAATAAGAATTGATACAACAAAAATCATATGTAAATATTATAAAAATTGTTAAATACTTTTTAACTTATTGTGTTATGATGTCAATTTGATTAGTAAATGAAGAATTCTTTATAATTAACAATTTACTACTTTTAAAGGCAATATTAATGAGAATATATAATTAGAATAAAATAAATTTGAAAAGAAATGTACAACTTTGCACTTTGAAAAAAAGGTTTTTCATATTGTATTTTTATAGATTTGTATTAATTTTATATTTTCTGTGGGTAGTTCAGTGAAAGGCAGTCATATAGATACATATATAAATATATTCATATTGAAATTATCTAGCATAGGTTTTTTCTTTATGTTCTCTTCACTGTCTTTGCCAATAATGATTTCATAATCAAGAAGGTGGTTTCCAAACACTGTGAGACATTTTCTCAGAGTCATTCCCGCACATTATATACACGACTTTCTCCAAAGATAAGGGAAGAGATTTCTTTCTCAACTTTTCTTCCTTCAAGGTAAATGCATCCATTCTTCGAGATAGATAAGCCGCGATTCTTCTTTTCGGTGTATAGTTTCTACCTCGGTATATAATTAAAGAAAACCGCGGAACTTTGGTTCCAAGTAATTTTCTTTTGATGACTCTGTGCGAAACTCTATAAAGGTATACTTAGAGCTTTATAAGGACTATATAGGTAGGTCAAGTACATCAGTATAATGCATAACTAAGTTTTAGGGTAATTGGCAATGAAACAATATTATTTTTGATAATTGTGTATTTGTTAGAATTTTTATTAAAATGTACATAGCTATACATTTACAGAGAACATCTACTCAGCCAATTATTTCCTTGTTGTGAAAAAATAAGCTTTACGACAATTAGATGAATGTAAAATCCCCTTTTTTGAATAGCTGTATTATAAGAATTTAAAAGAATTTATATATTCGCACTGTTATAGACATTGTATAAGTACGGCAATTATTCTTTTTTATAACTAAGTCTTTTTTTACTCAGTCTTTTTGTAACTAAGTGTATATGAAATAACATTATTTTAAATAGTTGTGTGGGAGTTTTAAATGGAATTTTAAAATTGCATTTTCCTACATTTATAAAAGCCTTACTGCTATAAGCCAATTATTTTAGCTTAAGGGAATTATTTAATTGGCATAATAAATATAATAAATGGCATAATAAATTTAATTCATGCGGATAATTATTCTTAATGGTAATTATCCTTTTGTAAATCATCATTATTCGGAATAGTTAAGTATTTGTGTAATTTAACTAAATGAGAAAAACATATTTATCATTCAATGATGAAAGTAATTATTTCGAATATATTTAAGTGATTTTTAACATTACTTATATTTTACATAATTTTATGGTAAATATTATATACTTCAATAATATTATGTGGTTAATTAATTATTTTACCATACTGAAATAAATTAATCTTTAGGCAATGTATCTATGTAGGAAACTCCATCATTTTCAATAATTTTTATCCATATATTCCTGTGACATTTTTACAAGATTTATGATTTACATACAATTTTTGTGTGTATGATTCATTTTTAATTTTAGTTATAAGATATCAAATGGCTATATAATTCCTATGTAATTTGAAATATAGCTTATATCAATCTTAACAGCGTGATAAAAAAAAAGACTTATTTAATTCATACTGATTGTAGATTTTAAAAAAAAAACATCCAATTTTTTTAATTGACAGAACAAAGCAAATCCCCCAGATAATTATATTTTCAGACAATGTCTACAACATCGGTGGACATATTTCATAGAAAAATGGCCGAGTATATCAGCACTGTAAGTACCTTTTTTTTCATGAAAAATTGTTTTTCATTCGCAGTGTTTTCAGATGACGAAAGTTTGAAGGTGCAGAAGTGCTTTTTCATCACTTCAACCACAATTTGGAAATTTAGGATATCTGACTGAGAAATAAAGATGTAATACTGTGTTTTTTTTTCTGTATTTGATATCTAAGATACATCTGATTAATAATAGAAACTGATTAATTATTTTTTATCATTGAAGAAATAAAATTGTCTAAATATGTTTTCTTATTGTTTAGATAAACTTTTCTTATTTATTTCGTTTTAATTTATCCCGCTAGTAGACGTGAAATACATAATGCGTGATAATGGAACTGCCATATTCAAAAAAGCAAATAATTCTGTAATTTTAAATGATTTTTAAATAATTTGTGCATACAATACAACTATTTCAATATAAATTTAACTGAATTTAAAAGTCCAAAAAAATATACGGAAAAATATTTTATTTTTATAAGATTTTTCGCACATATTACGTAAAAATTCTGAACTAATAATAAACCCTCATTCCAATAGTAAAATTAGAGTTTTTAAAATAAATTTAAATTGTTTCAATTAAATAAAGAGTAACAAATATGTTAGATTTTATTTTTACTCTATGGAAAGCTAATTTATAAATTAATTTATTTAATGCTCCAATAATTTGTTTTCGTTAACATTTCAAAAAATAATTGTAAAAGCAAATATTTACAAAATAATATTTCGGAATAACATTGCTTATTTGATACAGCAAAACAATAAGAATTCTCTCATTGCTAAACTTTAATCTAAGATAGTTAACTTATTTAAAAGTATAATATTAAAAAGGCTATCTACTATGTGTTTTCTAAATGTTTTCTAGTCCTCAATAGACATTATGCTGAAAAGCAAAGTAATTTTTCATAAGAAGTTTAAACACATTTTAAGATTTAGATTAATTTATGCAGCATTATCAATTTTTCTGTCATTTTGTATGTATATATATATATATATATATATATATATATATTATATATATATATATTTAGTTTACTATCAAATAAGAAAATCATTTTACGGATAACTATTTTGAAAAAGTTTACGGATAACTATTTTTAAAAAATCACTCTCACATTGGGATCAACTAATTTTCACCTTAACCATGAGCACTTGCGTTAATTTTATTATGTGTAGCAAGTGATACGAAGGTATTTTTCTACATCATGATAAAAATTAGCAAAACACATTTCGGCGAGTAAACATTCGATGGAACCATGATCTTTTTATTTAAATAAAAATTGATCTAGCCAATTTTCATCATATAAAAACCATGGTAAAATATTTATGTACAAAACTCATTAGATCTTTTTATAAGAAAAATAAGTCAGTTTTCTGTTTATTGTACGGCTGGTAGCGAACTCAGGACATTAAGACAAAGAGAGGTGTCATACCGCGAGTTTGAACTTTTCATTTTACGAATTCTAATAAAAAGGATGAACTTCTATGTGCTCTCAGAGATTTGTACGCTTCAAAGACAACTTGAATTGCTTATTTGAACAAAATGATGACATTTGAGTGTTTTTAATTGGTTCACCTTTAAAAATCTTCTAGCAACTCTCTTCATGTTATTAAACATTGAAAAAATATTATGCATATTTTAGCATCAGACAAAGTTTTGGATGACATTTTCATTCAATCTTATTAAATATTTTTAGTTCATTCGCAGAATCTTCCATTTTTCAAATCCATTAAAGGTTCTAAGTTAAGTTGAAGCGTATACCAACTGGAGAAGGCATTGCTTTGGGAGTTGAAAATCCGATAATCCTGCATTAAGCATTTGCATGTTCCTGAGAACTGTTAAGAGCTCGATATTTCCACCCGCTAAACATCGCATTTTTTTCGCATTAGGTCAGCCACAACAGCAAAAACCGTTTTTTTTTTTTTTTTTTTTTTTGTACATTGTTGACGCATTAATCCTTCTCGAGTGTCTGTCCTAGGCAAATTTTTCGTTTTTTTTTCCCTTTTTTGCTTAGATTTATGAAATTAATGAAGTAAAGCGTTCCAGAACACTGGCACAAGTATTTGACGGCTGGAGGTAGGCGAGAAAACGCTCTGGTATACCTGCGTGTCGGCCGGGACCTGAGTGACAAACGGTGCGAAAGGTTAATGTAAAACACATCGTTTCTGTTTGTTTATATGCAAACTAACTTCAGATTAAAACAACATTATTGTTTTTAGCACAACAATTAATAAAATTATTTAATAAAATTTTTTACATAAATATAATTGTTAAATATTTTGGTTTCAATTAATATTTAATAAAATTATATAATTCGTTTACATTTTATAAAATAATTAAGTGAACATTATTTATTCGATTAGGGTTTCATTTTATTAACTGCAACATATATCTGAATATATTCTACTTTTACATGGCAAAATTTGCATAAATACATTTCAGTCTAGTAAGACACAATTGAACTTTCATTATGTTTATTTCAAGCAAAATCTACAAAATAATTGTTAGTTTTAATTCTTGAGAATTGAAAAAAAAATATTTCTCAGAATTTTAATTTATTTTCTTTTACAAATTATTAAATATTTGCATTTCTGTTTGCTCTATTTACAATAAAGAAAATTTTTAAAGATTTGATTTTTCTGTGAAAAATAAATAAAAATAGCCACTTTTACAACTTTTCATATGATTAAAACAATGGATGGATTTAAATTTAATCCTTGCATCTAAATTTCCATATTTTAAAGCAATGTTCCGGAAGAAATCAGTTATCAGAATCACGCTATCATTATCCTTTTCGATGTTCTATTTTATTTCATTCGTTCCATCTTCTAATGTAAACCTCAGTGGCAAAAGGCAGGATATGTTCAAAAGATAAATATAGACATCATTTTATGATTAAATAACATTTTATAAAAATGCTATTGTGGATTGAATGTGTGTTACCAAGTGCAATTCACTGCAAAATTTTGATTTTTCATACTTTAAATTGTCTTAATGTCTCCGACTTGTCACATTTGCTTGTGAACCTTCCCAATATTTAAGCGCATCAGTTATCCCTCAGTTTACATTACTTAAATGGTGTTTTGGTACATTGGATTTGAAATCTGATGTGTATACTTTGAAGTAAGAAAATTGAATGATTACATAATTTAAAAAAAAACTATTTATCAAATGAATATAATTCAAATGTTAAAAAGGAAGATAAAATTTCGGTGTAAGGTGTTACATAACCCATATGGAAATCAGTTTTTTTGACATAAATGAAAGGAAAGTCAGACCACTCCACACATTCTCTGCCTCCGCATGTGGATTCATATAAAGTAAATAACATTATATTTTGAAGTGATCACTTTAGGTTAATACTACTCTTAAACCATAAAATCGTATTCACATATTTTTTATTTCATTGCAATATTCAATAAATAGAATTTTAAATAACAATTTTTTTATTAAAATAATGTTATTCTAATTGTATTATTATTTTTGTCTTACAAACTGTGTTACTTGCTGTTTGATTGCTCTTATAGCACCTGTTGCATTTATCGCATTTAGGTCTGACTCAAGAATGTTCCAAATATGAACGCAAATGGAGTTATATACTGTCTACAAAAGTTAAAGTGAACTCATGACTCAAGTGTGATTATGTAACCTCTAAACAGACTACAACTAAATCATATAATCCAAATCCAGTTATGTTGCGTCTTGAAAATTTCTAACCCTTATAACCCAGTAAAATTGAATAAAGTATAAAAATTTTCAACAAACTTATGGTTCAAGTTTCATTATGTAACATCTAAATCAATTAACGTCTAAAATGAGGTCTCTAAAGTCTAGAAAAATGAATTAATTTATGCAATCCAAATTTAGTTACATAATATCTACAGAAAATTGAAATCAACTCATTCGACATGGTGCTTATGCGACACAGGTGAGATTAAGTAATGAAAAAATATGGAAAATTTTTCATATTTATTTGTATTACTGTTTATAAAATTGTTGATATAAATGAGTTACTTCTAAAATTACTACTTATAACTAAAATTACATCTTCATATTTAAATGGATGTCCCAGCATTGTTATGTAACGTCAACAAATGTTGCAACCAGCTTACGTTAGAGGTTACTGAAATAAGTTTCAATCAAGAGAGACCTGCAGGGAAAGAAGAAAAATCTGGTATCCCTTATTCATTTGCATGTTTCAAAAAATTCTCCTAAGTTTTAATCCTTATGAATGTGAATTCTAAAGCATTATGAAAGACATTTGAAAATGGCAGACATGTCATCATAGCTATATAAAGACATATAGAGATATCTCTAATGCCGCATACACACAAGTTCTATATTTGTTCGCTTGAAGGAAATAAGAAATATAATTTGAAGAATTGTATTTTCAAGTTAAGCAGTAGCTTACAAAATTGAGCAAAAAGTGCAAGTTTTAACACAGAGAAAAGAATTATTTGAATAGCAAAAAATTACTCAACACAAAAACTGACTGCAGTATTAACCAAATCATGTTTGAGAAACATATATTTTGAAAATTGAAAATTCTCTTAAACGTTAAATGAGAAATAGCATTTTATAAAAACTATTTCATATTTTTATTTCTTTATAATTTTTGTTCTGTAGTAGGCAAAACTTTTTTCCGATTGCGTCAATTTATTGAACAATACGAAAGTATAAAGTTCTCTCTAATCATTTATAATTAGAGATTATAGTTCTTCAATGTAAAAGATAAAAAGATTTAGTTTTTTAAACTTCATAATGATGCTTTAAGAAACTTAATTAAACTTAATAATTTTAAAGCCAATGTTCATATATATTGAAATATAAACAATAGGCATTAATCAATTTATGCATACTCAGATATACACATGCAAACAGACACTCAGATAAAAGTACTTATATCTCAGTATATATGACTACCTTTGCAAATAAGTATTCATACTGTTATACATCAAGGAATAAATAATTTAAGAATGCTTGTTGAAGAAATTTCATGTCTGCAATTTATGCGATACACATATGAAATAACACATATATGTGTATCGCACATGTTTACGTAACGGGAATAATAAGTATTTTATTATTCCCTTTACGTAAATGATTATTCAGTTGCTTCTTATGAAGTTTATGAATTAAAATATTTTTATATAATTAATAATAATTAAAATATTTCTTTTGAATAGTTACAACTTTTCATAGATAGCTATCTATTCATTAATGCGTTTAAAATAGAAGATTCTATTATAACACTTCTTCAGGATTCTTTTAAATTAGTTGCAACTAGATACTTCAGATACTTGATACTTACACACTTTAAACTTATTGGGTTTGAAAATTATATATATATATATATATATGATAAAATCCATAAAAAATAAATACTACTATTTCTCTTTGTAGGGATTTTATAGAAGAAAACGCATCAATAGAATCGCCCTATTTCTTTTGTAAGGACTGGATAAGCGAATTTAAACTTCTCCATAAAGAGAAAAATAAGCATTTGGTGATTTAAAATATCTCTCAGATATTTTTCTTATGTTCAAAAAACAAAAGAAAACTGTGAACATGTTACAGTGTACAAAAGAACAGTTCTATTCTTCGCATTACTACTGTGAAATAAAAGAAGTGAACTCCTTTCTGCGATTCTCATTTCTGAAATCTCGCACCATATATTTAAGGAATTCTTAAAAGAAATGTATTCTATGGGAAGTTTCTTTCTGGAAAAATATTCTTTATATGTTGGTACTTTGAGAATATCTCTTTTACTTATAAGGTTTTCAAAATATATTTCTTCCATTAGCAAAGGGCTGCCATAAATCTACCATGCTTAAGCTCTTAGGATGTAAATGGATTGAAGAGAATTTACACTTTTTTGAGGATTGAAAATTATAGCATTGCTAATAATATAAGTGCAAAATTAAGCAATGTTAAATATGATCAATAACTGAAATAAAATTTGATTTAAATAATGTTTTTGAATAACCATTTCCATATATTATAAAGTATAGCTTGCATATAATTCTCAAAAAATTTATAAAGAAGCTTATGAGCAACAACTGAGACAATTAGCTATTCAAATTTTAAAATCATTATTATCAAATCTTACAATTTATAAAGATCAACTGAATAGACAATAATCTACAGAATATACAACTGAAAGTTTCTAGCAAAACACTTTGGTAAATATGTGTATGACAACCACTTTGTAGGTCTTTCATGGCTTTTTATCTTCCAAGTAGGTAAAAAAAAGTTTTGTTCAGTTCCTTTCTTAATTTATAACTTAGAATTCTATTATTTTGTTCTATTTCAAATCTAAAAAGTAGTTCTTTTTTATGATAGATGAAACATTCGTGTTTGCTAATAATTATATCAGAAAAGAAAAACATCCAATTCAACAAGAATAGAATTAATGCTTCCAAGACATTTTTTTTCTGAAATAAAACTATAAATATCCTAATCCGAGAATTTCATGAATTAACAAAACTCCTGTTCTGACAAATATCTCAGAATTGGGTATAAGCCAATTTGTCTTTTATTGAGCAACAGAAACAGTGTAAAAATGACGGAAAATATAGGTAATTTAAAACTATCAGTCCTTGGCACAAACGCAAAAACATATTGAAAATGTTTTTGCGTTTAAATTTAAATTTTCTTGAAAATATTATAATTAAAATTTAAACTTTCTTGAAAAATTATAAATTTCCGAAAACATGTTAAAAAGGAGACTGTAATTTTATACTATTATAAAAAATATTTTAAATCTTCCAAACAGATTTTCTTAATTCAAGTTATATTTAACATCAATTTAACAAGTAAACCATTATTATAAAATAAGCTTCCGATTTTTCAAGATGATCTTAGATAATATTCTGATTAATTCCTCTTAATTAAAATGATAAAATATTATATATATATATATATATATATATATATATATATATATATATATATATATATATATATATATATATATATATAAATTTTTATATTTTATTCAATAACTATGCAATAAAACACATCATTTTATGGTATTAAAAACAATGATAAAAATTTTCTCAAATTTACATTTAAAAAACTTTGAGTATTTTCAACAAATAAAAAAATAATTATGAAACAAAAATTAAAAGTTCTCTATAAGAAGTAAAATACATTCATTGAAACGCATCGAATAATAGGCTTAGGAAAAAATATAAAAGAAGTGCACTATTCAACATTAATATTCTAGCTAAATAGAATTCTGCGGTTTTTATGAAATTTTAAGTTATGCATGTAATTATTATTCCAGTCGAGAATTATGTAAATAATTTTTTCTTGCCTTTATTTTTTTATTTTTCAATGTTATCTTGAATAAAGTGCTCAATTAACTATTTTCATGAAAAATATCACAAAATGCATTACATACATCAAACTCAATTTCAAAAATGAAAATGGTGAAAGTTAGAATTATATTTTCTCCGATTAAAAAATATCCATATTCCACCATAATTAAGTTTTCTCACCAACATTTACTTATATCTGTGATTAATTTTTTGGATGAATATTCTAACAATAATAAAAATCAGCAAATTTTGTTACACCTGACTATTATTTATACTTGGTGATTCATAATTGTAATTCTTATTTTAATCAAAGTTTTTTTTTACCTCCCTATAACACACAATAAATAAAGATTTTTGCTTCGAACAAAATAAGAAATGAACTTACGGATCTATTTTCAAACTATTTTCCAAACATTTCTTTTATGTATATTCCCGAGATAGTGGGCTTAATTACTTGTGTGCATTTTACCTCGTATTGGTTTTGGATTAATTTTTGAGAATTAGAATAATAGTCAATGTAATTTTTCAGTTTTTTCCAATTGTTATTTTATTACTTTTTTACTTTGAAAGGGGCGGTAAATTCACAGAATAATATAACTTTTCTTCTCACTTCAAAGGGACTTCACTCTTGATAGTTTACAAGTAAAATTCCATTTAGATTTAGTATTTACCAGTATATTTTGATTCACCAAAAACACAAAAACCGACAATTAAAATAAAGTTTATTGGAAATATTTTTTCTTGAATAATTTCAAAAAATTGCTATTGATAATAAATAGAAATAATTTGTTATGTTCTTCTAATAATTTTTACAGAGATTAGTAGTTTTATCAATAAGACATGTAGTCTGTTGTTTTCTTTCACTAGTTCAATTAGAAAATCTAAAGATCAGAATCTATCAAAAAAAAGCGATAAATAATACCCAATCTTGTCGTAAATAAGTATTTTTGAATTAATATTTTTAAATGGAAATAAATTATGAATAAATTACTCAAATTTACGAGCTTTTAAATTGAATTTAAAAGTAATTTAAACAATTGTTTTTTGTATGGAAATGCTCATTGTGAATTAGTCTATAACATTTAAGTTTTGCTATTTTTATAATAATATATTTCTGAAACAATTTTTACATCCTCTACAAAACATTCTCCGTCCACTGAAGTGTTTCGTCATTCAGTGTTAGTCAATGGTTACAATAATCATGTGATTTAGAGGAAAATTTTGGAATTGATGAATGTTTCAGTGACTTTGTGAACTACATCAATATTATCAATTAACAGCCATTGTTTCTGCAATCACTGCCAATCGTGTAATAAAGGTTCAGTCTGTGCTCAGTTTTGCACGTGATTAGATGGTAGTTGAGGCACACTACTAATTTCAATTTGGAAGATGACGAGAAGATAATTTCTTAACTCACTAGAAATGTTTCATTTGCTTGATTTGATACACATATAACAAGCTGCACTTTTTAAATTTAGCAGCAGAAAATTAAAGCAAGCGTTATCTTCTCGTCTGTAAACAGATATTTAAACTAAACTATTCCACAAGTTGACTGAGAGAGTTAATATCATCATTTACAAGGAATTAAAGCCATTAAAGTCACCGAGTAACAAAACTGATGCAGCAGTTGCTCAACTGGATCATCAAGTATTTTTTGCTGGGGGACAAAATATGGTGATAGGTTCAAATAACAGACTGTAATTAGAGATAAACTGTAAATTCTCATTGCTATAACCTGTAGTGTAGTGATATACTTGATCACTTGACATAATTTGAGTAGAGCACTGTAATAAGTGCAATAAATATAGAAATTTCTCCAAACTCTGTCCCATCATCACTACATTCTTCGAAAGAAAGTAAACTTAACTCAATTAAAGTCTTCTGGTGGACCACAGGAAAGTTTCTTTAAGGATTCATGCATGTGGGATTATGACCAGAAATTACAGATTTGAGATCATTTAAATGTGAATACAAATCACAACCGTTCCATGAAACAAAAAAAATGTCATTACTTAAACTGGAAAGATTTTTCCAGGAGCTAAATGCAATTCTCTAGTTGATTCTCCGAAAAGTATGCATAGTCCAAAGAACGAATAGAGAGAATGTACTCTCTAATTATGAAAAAGCAGTTAGGGAGGAAAAGGAAGGTTCTCTTTCACCTTCCTTTTCCTCCCTAACTATGAGTAGTGGCTTGTCTAAGGCCGGAGATCATTATAAGAGAATTTAATATTTGCAAGGAAATTGATTTCTAAAAAGATTTTTTTAAATATAATGGAAACACTCACGTGTCGTGAGTCTGAAAAACCTGGGAGCATCCAAGCCCAGGGGTGCAACCTCCCTCTCCCACTGTTGAACTGTGGCTGGGATCCAATAAGGTAATTTATGCTTTGACGATAACTGTCTTTCTATAAGACCTTAGGTTTCTCATTGCAAAATTAAATTTTAATGTTTTATTGCTTTGAACTTAGATACAAGATTTTTCGTAGAAATGGTAAAATATTTCGAAAATTTTGCATTAGAAGATGTTTGGGATAATTTTTTCAGGTGAATAGAAAAAGATTCGGTATACGGGTACTTTGTCTTGGTGACTTTATTGACAGCTGAGTCATAATTAAGCCCTGAAGGCGAAGTATGAGAAGTAAGCCAGGGAAAAACATTTTTTTTATTATCATTATTCCTTATAAACACTTTTTTTTTCAAGAATTGGAGGGAAAATGTTGAAAACAATTCCAACTGACACATGCTGAATTTGGTGTACAATTTAATTTTTGTCCACCTGCTGTTATGCAGTAAATTCAAGTTATTTTATATTTACAAATAATTTTGTTCACATCTCCAAATCACTAGAACTGAAAACATTTCAATATATTTGAAATAAAAGACTGTGTGGGTAACTTTAAGTAGTGATCTTCTGTAGAAAGACTAATTCTTTCAGTGTCAAAACTCTCAGTATTAATGAATAGTCTCCTGATAATAAAGGGTTTTATTTCACAGATCTTTTCAATTTTAAGATTTCCAAAAGTTTCCTCAGACGGCGTATTCAAGTAACCATTGGCCGAGATCTCACCTCAAGAAATGTTGAGATTGATCTTAGGTAAGCTGTTATGGGTATATTAGTAACAATTGATCTACAATGTTTTTTTTTTTCTTCATTTATGTAATTAAATCACCTGAACTATTTCAAACATGATGCTTCCAAAGGTAAGTGTATGTGTGTCTATGCTCTTAAGTATCTTTTTTTTTCTTTACAAAAATATTTTTTACTTTTGTTTCAGTGAATTGCCGATTTTGTACGATAAAAGGAAATTTACCCAATTTGACCTGAAGGCACTACTCAACAGCGAATCCAAAAAAAGCGATAGCTAGGTCCTATACTCTTCCAATACATTTCTAAGTTGGAATCAACAATTGATGAGTCACTTAGTAAAGGTACAGAACGCTTGCACCGTACATCTGATTGAAATGCCGAGGTCTACTTTCACTTACCATTTACCTGAAATAAAAATCAAAATAATTTGTTGTCATTCAGAGCTACAATTACTAGGAAACTCCTTTCCACAGACACAGGTCAGTACTCACTGAAAACATGGGGGGAGGATTCAGTCAGCATTATAATCTAATAACAATATAGCAGTAATAGCTGCTCAAAATGAGCATTCAACGTTTTAAGTCAATTACAAAAAAAGAGTAAAAAGCAAAATAAAAGATGAGAAAAATCCAAAAAGAAGGACAGGATACTCCATTTTTGCAAAATACAGTTTTTCAGATTAAAGTATTATATAATACTGCGCAAGAGATGAAAGTATTTTAAAACATCACAACGAACAAAAACTATAAGAAAGATTTCTTTATAGTTGCTAAGGGAAACAACGTTCTAGGTAAAATGGCTACAAATTTTTTTAAGGAAAAAACATAACTGTTAATAATATAATATCAATTAAACTGATTCTTTTGATTATAAATTCAGTCATTCAAAGAATTCTGTAACCCGAGTCGTTTTTATTTATGAAATATTGTACCAATTTTTAAGTGAAAGAAAATTTTAAATTTAATTTGTTTTATAGAAACAGATAATTAATTGTTTTAATTAAACGGTTAAATCCATCAGATAGATTGAAGTCAATAAGTTATTTTTTAATGTAAATTAGCATGCAGTTTCTCACATGGTAATTTAAATATAAAAAGCATTTTAATTTAAATAGGCATTTCTTTTTAAGTGATACAAGGCAAATTTGAACAGTAAGGTATTCCGAGTAAATGAACCTTCGATAAATATTCCCCAAGGTTCTTTGATTAAGGTAACATGAAGAAAATCATTTTATATTTTTTATCTCATGGTATTGAAAAATAAATTTCTGGAATTTTCTTTGCATTTACATTTTTGTTTCCGTTCCTGTCTTGCAACTAGAGTTTTTTTAAAAACATTTTTATGGCTTGCTAATTTAAAGTTATTTTAAGTATTCATTTCAGTTGCTTTATATAGATGGTTGTAATTTACTTTCATAATTAGAAAGAATTTTTAAGTGATTTCCAACTATCCAAAAAGGAAAGCAAAAACTATCCATGAATTTAATTAAAATAAAAAAAGGATGCAAGTTTTTGAAAAAAATGCAAGATTTTATTTTTTACACTTTTTTTAACCCCTTTTATGTTTGTAAGATTTAAAAGGAAAAAATGATTTTTTAACCTGTTATACACTCTCCCATTATTTTTTATTTCACTATAACTGTATCTGTAAATACAAAGCAACTGAAACATAAAACAGGATTCCCCCCTTTAGCAATATTGAAGGTAAATACCATTAAAAATCAAACTTTATCACATATATAATTCAATAAAACCAAATACAAACATAGACACTCAAAATTTTTATAGACATAGTTTTGCTTATAAAAAACACACTATTGTGTTTAAATTTCATTTAAACAATAGTATATGTATATCAGTGAAAACTAATAGCTTAGAAAATTAATTTAACAAAGTTACAATGATATTTTAAGATCTAAGGTAAACTTGATATTCATAAAAAAATTTTAGCAAGAAGTAGTAACAGATTGTCACCCAATATTCATCGTACATGTAAGAAACTGTTGCTCTCAATGTAATCAAGAATAAATATATTTCAGTTGGTCAATATTATATCGAGGAATTCTTTTATCGTAAACAATAGCATTTAGACGTTTGACCAATGTATTTCTCATCTAAGCTTTTGTTTATTGCATATATTTTCAAACTCTAACCCCAAATTTTCTGTAAATGGATTTTTGTACGATTCATATTTAACTATGTGTAGAATTAATGGTTTGTGTATTATATTTTTAAATTATTTTGTAAGTTATTGAGGCATAGAAGAATATGGTATCAGGTACTAACTGTATACTTATGGTCATTATCTTTATTAAAAAGATAATTCTTTTTCATTATTCAAATTTTATGCTATTATATTTCAATTTTAATTATAGCGTTCGTTTTGTCATTGATAAGTACAATCACCCAACGTAGACATACAATCTTAATCAAAGATGAAGCCTTTAGCATTCCTATATTGTTTCTCCTTCTCATTACAGTTATTCTCCATCGGAACAAAAATTTTTGAATTTATTTTAAATATAGCATGAAATATATTTGAACAATTTCAATAAGTACTCTAAAACTTAAGAAAGTTGACTCGCTAGGATAATGGTGTGTTTATTTCCCTCTCAAAATAAACAGTTTAATTTTCAAGTCAAACTTTAGAGTAACAATTCAATTTTGGTAATAGCATGTTTGCCATCAATTTTGTGCAGATACCAAAGTGAATACTAAAGCAATGAAATATCTTTTTTAAACGTTATGAGCGAAGATGTCTTAACAAGCATCTTTAACATCAATGATGCCTCATAAAAATAACAACACTAGCAATTGGACTTTAAATGTGCATTCTACATCTCTTGGATTTCCACTACTTCTAATTATTCAATTTATTAGCTGCAGGAGACATTAGACTGGAAACATTCTGTATTTTGATTAACTTTATAACTTAAATTTCCTCAAAGATTTGAACAATGCAATTTTCTATGTGAACTATGAATTATCTATTTCAAAATAGTTTGTTTACAACAGTCAGCACAATAAGGAAATAGAAAAATAAAAGTAAGTGTCCAAGTTTCTTATTATTTCCTTAAAGTAGTTTATTTTAGGCAAAAAGAGATTTCAGTTATCTTAATTAGATCAATTTTTTAAATAAGGGTTTTTGGAAAATTAAAATTGTTTTTTCTACTTTTTGACTATTGAATTTCTTACATTTTGTGTTTTTGATGCAATCACATAGAAATTTTTATATTAAGAAATTTAATAGATATAACTAAACTGCACATTTTTACTATAAATCTATAATTTTCTTTTCCTCGGTTGATCAATTGATTTTTAGCATATTTTTTTAAATGAATATAAATTTTACGTTTTGCCAAGTAGTTTTTAAGCAAAATTATACCCGTAAATTGTTGTTATATTATAATAAATGTTTTAACTATTATAAATCAAATTTAACTCTCAGAATAAATTTGAAGCAAACACTTCTAAGGAAATCAGTATAATTATTTTTGCAAATATTAATTAGTTTATTTTGTATGACTTTTGTGGAATGTTAATGAAATTTCGTTATTATAGTGATTTTCTCCTCTTTTTTTTATTTTTTCACCGTTTTTCTGAATGTTGTATTTTTGTTAAATCCGACTTTCTATTCTGCGTCTTCTTAACCCTTTGAACACTAAATTCCTATGATATCGTATTTATTCTATCTTTCTTTCTACTTTCTTCTTAATTATTATCTGTCATTTACATTAAATAAAAAATGTGCCTGTTGGTTTAATATTTTTTAATTGAAATCTACCTTAAACTAATAAGCTTGACTCTGTATCCTCCTTGAATTTTTTTCCCTTTTTTTAAATCTAATAGTTTAACTATAAACTTTATAATATTTCCCTTATATCTATAAAGGCACAATTACTATTTTTGAATTCAAATTTCCTGTCATGAACAAATTTTATAAATTAGTCTTTACTAACTCATTCAATCGTTATGTCAATCTATAAACATCAACTTCAATCCTAACCTGTAATTAATTACAGTAAGCGCACTTAATTAATTTTCATCTTTATAATATTAATAAAATGGAAGCCCTTTACAGCATTCGAATAAAACAATAAGAAACGACATCGCAACAAATATTTATATTATTTCGATTATATCGGCTGAAATTATAAGCTACCCAATTCAACATCAGCTGAACCTCAAAAAAAAATGCAAAGTATAAACATTCAGACAGTAGATGGTTACTTCTCCAATTGCTTTGAATCAACGAGACAATAAAATGAAGGTATTCTGGTGAGTCAAGGCTATGAATGCCTTATACAGCCTAACCACAATCTAGAAATCCCTTGGAAAAAACTTAACAAATTTAACAGAAGAGAGTAAAAATTTATAAAAATACTGAAGAGCAATTAAAGAAACCCTAATCCAAACCATAAACCAGATCTTTGTCATTTAACAATCTAGATTGAAACTGAGATTCAAAATGAAAGCCAGAATCGGCTTAATACTAATGTTTACAAAATAAATATCATAAATGTTAAATAACAGCGCATAACAACTATGATCGAGAAATTGAGTTCCAGATCAAAACCTCTGCATAATAATGTGATAAAATAACAGAGAAAAATTGGAAAATTAACTTTGTTAGTGACAAATGAGAGAAAGATCATAAATTTGAAAGATCCTCTCCAAAAACAGGAATTAAAAATAGCTTACAAAAAAGTCAAGTGGAGAAATTTTGGAGCCAAAATTAGTTGCAGATCGAAATTCAACCAAGAATTGTGGTTACAACTGGAAAAAATTATTTTAAAACTAAGGAACTAGATATATTGAAAGAGGGTGATACTTATGATATGATTATATAATTTTTCAATACATATGTAATTTTTTGCTGGCTGCCTTGCTTATTTTTTTGAATTTTTTTTAAAAAAGTTTGACTTAAGCCTTTAAGGAACATATAGAGGATTATTTTATTATTGCAACAAAATTGCACCAAATAAATATTAACTATGATTAAATGATTAAGAAAATTAGAAAAGTATATAATTATTTTTTAAAAAAAAATTTGTGTATGTCTACAAAAAAAATTACTTAAATAGTAAAGGTAAATATTTTAAAGAAAAATTAAACAAAATCACCAATTATTCTCCTATGTGTTTCTGAGAGGGATAAATAATATTTGTAATTCAAACAAACAAGAGAAGTAAAGTTTAAAAGTTGATACCTCCTTGATTCTATACTTCTAGGGAGATTAGATAAACTGAGGTAGATGGGTATTTTGACCCCGTTATAATAATATTAAACTAGATCAGTTACCAAAGAAGATTCAAAATATCATGAAAAAATGACAATTCAAAAATCCTTGGTCATCATGATTTACGGCTATCAATTATCCATCAAAGTAGGTGAAGCTCGGACGAAATTCTAGAGGCTTCATAAGGTACACAACATGTACGAGTATCTTCTAGATGTTCTTCTTGGGTAGAATACATTTTCTTGTAAGGATATCACAATTTCAGAACTGTATTTTTTAAGGACATACAGTCTTTTCTCCAACTCCCTTATTCTCTTCCTCTCGTCACATTTTTCGTTTCTTCTTTCTTCAACTCTTCCAGAAGTAGAAAACCGAACCCAAACTGCTGCAGGCTCAGAGTAGGAGTTGAAGAAGTGCGAATCAAAGAGAAAGATATTGGAAAGCGCGGGTTGACAAAAATGTTACGGCCACTGTTGTGAAGATGAGGAGAAAAAATACAGCAAAAAAAAAGTTGGCTTAAGATAAGCAACCTGCAGAAATTTACAATTGCATTAATAAATTATGTGATTGCATCACACAAACTTAAAATACAGTAGATATTAGCAATTTTTAAAACTCTTATAAATAATAATTATATCGTATTAACTAGAATATACAGCCTGTCTAGTGGTTACGTACTTGACTACACTTGGGTGGGACTTGTGTTCTAATCCTTGCTCGGGTATGGATGTACTTTCTCTCTTTCTCTTTCTTGTCTTTGTATTTTCTTTGTGTGTGAATGGTTGCCTACCCTATAAACGGGTACCTATGGCATGTGTGTACTGAGGAAGTTGAACTCCATACCAAATATGGTTCAGTTGGAAAAGTGGAGCAGCGCACCCTTTATTGCCAGCCTGGCTGGCTCATGACAACAACTAGAATATACTAATTAGATTATGAGATTAATTAAAAAATTCAATAAAGTTTTTAAAATTGACTATAGCACCATAAGTCTTTCAATCCAGAACAATTAAAAGGATTTTAATTCTTTCACTGTATTTTTTGCCTAATTAATGCTCCAGATATTTCATAAGTTTGCTACATTTCATATAAAACATTTATTTTTAACATTAGGATTCTTCTTTCATTAAAAATGAAAGAGGAATTCCATGTTTCTAAGCAAATTATACCACAATCAAGGTACATTAACGGAAGATATTAAAATAATTTGTAATGTGTTCAAAAACCATTAAAATTAAAGATACTGGAATGCAAAGCCTTTTAACCCATAGTTATTAAAGTAAAAATTATTCTATTCCTTAAAGAATCTTAGAGATAAAATCAAATCTTATGATATGAAATATTGTTAAATGATTATACTACCCCTTTCGGATAAGTCACAGAAATGATTGAAAAAAATACATCTGTATCAACAACTAGACAGTACCAAAAACAGAAAATACTGTCACCAGAAACTTTTGCACTGTTTCTAGCCAATAACAGTCTGAATGAGATAAACAAAGTGTACAGATATTTTACATATATATATACTGTTTATTTTTACATACACAAATATTCTGTTTCAACCCATTCATTCTTATTCTAAAGCAGGACGCATGGTTTTTGCTTGCTGAGAATGCTGACAGATGTAAGATAATTATTCTTATGAATATATATATCTATCTGTATATATTCTTTATATATTCTTTGATAACATATTCAATTTTGGATTTGTCAAAATTAGGACCCGTAATTAATTATTAATATCTTGCATAATTTTTTTAAATATAAGTCTTCTATAGTAAACATTATGCATTATCAAATGGGGCAGAAGACACAAGCAATAACAAATAGCAATACATAACAAGAAATTTATAGCATAAGTCACCATCAAATTTTCCATGACTCTAAAATTTAAAATAAACATATATTATTCTTAAAATAGGAATGAGTAATAAGATCCATGGAATATTAAGTTAAAATACCACGAAGATTTTTTTAAAAAAAAAAACTCGTCATTTTCTGTAATAAAAGTTATTTTAATTAATTGCATTTTAAGATTTTTCTCAATTAATTCATTTAAATTAATAAATAATAAACATTGTCAAGGAATTTTTTTATTTTAATAAAATAATCTATTTATTTAAAGACAAGAACATAATTCAATTAAAAGAGAAGCCATTACAATAATTATATTTATTCCATTGACATAAATTGCATTTTAATATTATAATTTTTTGAGAATAATTATATCTTTTATTTAAGTTTTTCACAGCTGATTCCATTTAATAAATATTAGTATTGCAGCATGCAATATTTTATCAATTTCTATTGCAGAATTTTAAAATAAAATATTTTCACTATTTAAAATTATTAATTTATTAATTAATTTTAAGTATTAAACCTTAAATATTTAAGCAAATATATCTAAGCACCTTAATTATTGTACCAGAAACATTTAAAAGAAATTTTTAATCTACTATTGTTTTTGTTATTATTTTGTGTAAAACTGTAAAATTAAATGTTAGGAGAAAAAAAAGCATAACAAAATTTAAACACTCCACCAGCATTTGTGTGTGTGTGTGTGTGTGTGTGTGTGTGTGTGTGTGTGTGTGTGTGTGTGTGTGTGTGTGTGTGTGTGTGTGTGTGTGTGTGTGTGTGTGTGTGTGTGTGTGTGTGTGT
>JAPDSC010073189.1:27245-113284 GCA_026290005.1 Latrodectus geometricus | reverse complement strand
TTTATTTTAGAGTTTCATATTCAACGCATGTGCACAAATATTCATATTCACTCATTATTCTCATAGAAAAACAAAATGGCTTTATTCCAATCAAACAAAGTTTTAATCTGCTGATACAGAGAGAGTTATCCCTGAAGAGAAAATATTTCCTATCAAGGTTAAGGATTAACAGTGATTCATATTAGCGGAGGCTTCTAATGTTTTATGAAATGAAACGAAATATTAAATAAATGAACAATTATCTTCGAATTAAAACTTGGCCTATTAAACTCAAAAAGAAAATTCTGGAAAAAAATGAAGTCAGTTGTTCCTATATTAACTGAAGTAGAATTACAGCGATGGAATGTACATTTTGCGAAATATTTCAATTAATTGATATGAACAGATATCTACAGAACTAGAGAGAGAGAGAGATCGAATGTGCATTTCGGCGAAATATGTGAATAAGTGATGGATATTAACAGGCATCTGCAGTATAAAGTGGGATCGATGCTGCC
Source organism: Latrodectus geometricus (assembly GCA_026290005.1). Lineage (NCBI taxonomy): Eukaryota > Metazoa > Arthropoda > Arachnida > Araneae > Theridiidae > Latrodectus > Latrodectus geometricus. Next base: position 112,787 of record JAPDSC010073189.1, on the reverse strand, counting down.
ATGTAATTATTAGAACATTTATCCTGTAAATGCTTTATTAATGTAGAAATTAATATAAAGTTTTCAGCTTATAAAAATATATAATGAATTAAAAATTGCAAATGTTTGATATAATGTTGACATTTCCAATTGCATAAATATGTTGATTTTGATGTCTTTAATATTCATAGTTTATTATAATTGATTTCCTTACAGAAAAAATGCTCGCGGATTCAATTTTATATTAATATGCCACCTAGGCTCCGGAAATTGAGGGGTAAAACTAAAGATTTTTTGTGATTCTAGTAATAAATCGTCATAAGAATCATTTGACGTGCTCTAAATGCAAATAAGCATAAAATATAAGCAGGTGCTGATCAGTATAGAATACGATCTTTTACATGAATTAAGCAATGCTATTAGTTTATCAAGTTTTGAAATTTTTCCCAAACTTTAAATAATTCTAAGCAAAATCAAAATTTTTAACAACTTCAGGTAATTTAATAACAGAACACAAGCTATAAAATTTTTATCCCTTTGCACAGCTTTAATTTTTAAGGGATTTTGTTTAATTTATTGTTCAATTCCTTCAAATATTTATGCAGTTTCATTATTAGGAGAATAATTCCTTCTCTGAACTGCATTGTAATTAACAGTTTGTACTTGAAAAAAAATATACTCATATTTCGTGAAATCGTGATTCGAGGTTGAAATAATTATATTAGTTTCGTAAAATAGTTAATAATTTAAGCGAAGAGAAAAATAATGTGAAAAGACTAATTATTGCCTCTATACGTTATTTTGCTGAAAAGTAAGGTAAATGCGTGTATTTCAAATATTGATTTAGATATACTTATTACCAAATACTAAGAAAAAATCATAAAAACAGCAACAACTCTCCTAAAAATAAGTCAATTTCAATGAAATTTGAATATGTTGGTAAGTAAAAGAAGCTAAATAATAAGATATTACTCAAAATAGTGACTCTGCTGTCAGAATATGTCATTTACGAGGAGCATGAAAATGGATTTTTCAGAGGAAGGCAGCAATTGTCGCTGCGTGTCTAAGATTAGAAATCTGGTTTAGCGAAACTGTAATAATAACTAACGGACATCATTTGACTGAACAATTTTGACTATTAAGAGACTAAAGGCAGTACAAAGTCAGATAGAAGGGGCTGGATGGCTGAATGTGAATCCGTCTGTGATACATTGACTTTGGCAACAATTTCTAACCACGGATTTGGAATCCAGAAAGTTCAGCCAAGGAAGGACACGCACCACCGTGAATACCGATGATCAATATGTGTCATTATGTGCACGAAGGAATAGAGCTACAACTTCAGTAAACTTAGATGCTTCCTCTCTGCAAGCTTTGAAAGGCTGATATCCAGATCAAACGTGGATCGAAGGCTTCACGAACGTTGTCTTTATGCGAGGAGACCAGTTATTTGTTTCCCGCTTACATCATGCCATTGGCGGGAACGCTTACAATGGACACGTCAACATGTCCACTGGATGGTGACCAATGGAGGGCTGTTCTCTTAATGGTGAGTTCAGGCTTAGCCTCGAAAGCGATGGTAGGATCATTTTTATTTGGAAAGAACGTGGAACTCGTTTTCATCCATCAAACATCGGCGAAAGAAATGCATATGGATCATGCAGCATCCGTGCTTGGGGTAGTATTTCTTTGAGAGAACGCGTAGACCTCCATGTCTTTTAAGATGGAAATGTTAATGTTCACACCTACAGAGATGACATCTTGGATGCTTACGTGCGCCCTTATGCCGGGGAATAGGTATTGTTTTCGTGCTACAAGACAATAATGTTGGATGACGCAGAGTTTGAATCTTGGATGCTTATCATGAGCAGGAAACAGTTCATGACATCTCGATCACCGGACTTTAACTCAATCGAGCATGTTTAGGACTTACTCTAGAGTGACGAAAAGCTGCTCTTAGTCCCCCTCCTAGGAACATAGCCATGCTTTCATATCCCTATCATACATCACTGCATGCGCTGTAATACTTCTCGGGGGGGCGTACCCATATTAAAAGTACTTTTTCTAAATAAAATTTACGTCTCCCATTTGTTCATTATATACATATGGAAATTTTTATAACATCATAATTGTCTGGTATTTTCTATTTGCTGTTTTGTTCCTTATTATGTTTTGTATACTGTGTATGAGGTTCATTAAATTCCACGCATAACTTTTTGCGTTATCATCGTTTTCATAATTTTTCCTTAGTTTATGATCACCATTGTGTTTACAATTAATAACTTTAAAAACTGAGCGACTCGTTTAAGCTTCAGATTGAATAACATAATTTAGAGTGTGATGCATTTCGAACAGCTATGGTTGATTTTATTACCAGTTATTTTAATTATAAGATTTTATTACCAGTTATTTTAATTACCTGCAAGTATTGTCAGTAGCATATTTGAAAAATTATGTTTTATATCGGTCGATTGCTTACCTTTCGCTTTTATGAAAATTATACGTTAGTGTACATAAACATGGTATGTTAAATGTGTCCATGAACCACATTAAACAATTAGCAAAATTTTTAATTATCTTATACTTAATTATCGTAAAAAATATTTTCAGTTTACTTTTTCTGTTTTCTTCAATAAAATATTTTAAGTTTATTCTATTGCCTAGCAGATGAACAGAAATTTTAAGTTTTTTTTAGGAATTCAGTTTTATTGAACAAATATATTTATTAGATTATAAAATTGAAAATTGTATAAGGATTTCCGATGATATCCTGTGTAAAAACAAATTTATAAGTTCAAAATTCATATTTATCAACAAATCTGTTTGAATATTTCTCAGACGTATTTGGTTTTGGTTTTTTAAAACTATTCGATTAAACTTTTCCAGTAAAATGTTATTTATATTTGTTAAATCATTATGTTCAATCGTTAAAAATGAAAAATCAATTGAATAGCTTGATATATTATCCTTAACATTATGTCTCTGAATCACAACAATTGAGACATTCAAATGGGGTTTAGAGGCAATGATTGCTATTTAATCAAACAAAATTTTTCAGCATATTTAATCAGCAGGGGTGACAAGCAGGGACCCATTTAACAAACCTTGAATGATTAGCAACTAAAAAGATTTTAAATCATGAGCCAAATTGATACATGTCGATTTGGAAAATTTAATATTGATTTCAATATTTCAATCATACTTTAAATATGTTAATGTTCTTTCAATTATAAAAAAAATTTTAATTCCTTTTCTTATGGAGAAAAAATACATGTGAACTCAAATCATTCATAATTGTAAAATAGTATAGGATTATTGTTGAGAAGCTGAGCTTGTTCCACAGTTTTTCAAATTAACAGTAGGTCTTTAGTAATATCTATAATGACCATAACAACTGGGGTTTCCTCACGGAAATAAATTTTTTCTGATAAAAAGCTTGAAATAAAATTTAAATTACGCTTGAAATAAAATTTAAAGTATTATTCAATTAAAATCACTCATTGAATATTTATTACTTCTTTCTCTTGACTCATTCTTGAATATTTCTTAACTTTACTTATAATTCTGATTGAGTCTTAAGTTTAAGAAATTTTTTAGGCTTAATATTGAGCGGCACCAATCAAAATTTTTATTATGAAGGAATTTGCAAATGTGAACCATAATCCAAATTTTTTTGCTAATTGATTTTCAAAATGTACTTGATAAAGCTTGATATGAAAAATATTTGTAAATTAAAATATAATAAAAAGAAAACACTTATTTGTTTATTAAAAAAGGCACTATACAATCTTTAATGATACACAATAAGTGACATTTCTTTTTATTAATACATACTATTTTAAAATTATGCTTCAAAATTCTATATGCTCGATTCCAGTAAATACCTGAATTATTTTCTTATTTTTAAAAAGATCAAATAAAGTATATAATTCTTTTATAAGTGCTTCAGGAAAATAATAATTATTTAAATAAATTATATTTTAATTGCACATTCATATAATGTTCTTTAAACAGTAATTTTACGCATGCACATCTTGAAGATCTAGAACATAAATAATTAAGTTCTAAGTAAAGTGCTATCCATTAACTTAAGTGCAACGTATGAAAATGATACATTATTAAACGATATAATATACTTCTTCATTAAATTGGAAGCTTAAATTCCATTCTTAAAACCTTCCCTTCCCAAAGCTCATTTTAATAAACGTTAAACAAAGTAACTAGTTCATTTTGTTTCATTCAATCTTTGCTGGGAGAATACCCTTGTACATTTCTGCAAATTAGAATATAATAGGAGTAATAATATATAATAAACATATGCATAATAATATAAGACAGTAGTCGACAAAATTATCAAGATTACTTCCTAAATATTCAGAGCATTAAAATTATTTGTGCATTGTTATTTGTTTTTTAGGTGTACACAATGAGTGTAAGCTTTTTAGTAAATGTATGCAATAGCTATTTCACAAGATAAATCATTGTGTGGAGAAAAAATAAAGTCTTAATTTATTTTCAATCAAATTTTATTAAAAAGGATTTTAGTACATGTTGAAAAGATTAAACCATATAAATGAAGTATATTTTAAACTCTTTTATCTCATTATTATAAGAAATTGCAATATGTGCATAGTGCTAATCATTCAACAATGAATGATTGTAAAGTCAAATGACTATTTAAGTAATTCTTCGAATTCACACACACGCAAATTCTCGTATAATCTATAAGGAATGATCTTTGTTTATTTAAAATAGCTTTTTGATGTTTGTTTATATAAAAACTAGTAAGTTCTTTTTACAAAAATATGTACTCAACTAAATATATTTCATCCATAACTTAAAAAATCAAATTTAAGTAATTGAAATGTTATCAATATTTTTACTTAACTTTTTATTCATTTCAACAAATAGGTATGTGTCGATTCATATAATAACATACAATTACTGACAATGCCTTTTGCAAAATTTTCAATTTATTTCAAACGACGTTAAAATAATATTTCGTATCTTTTACTTAAACTTCAAGTTTTACATTTTTTAGTACTCTAAGAGAAATCTTTAACTTTGTAAGATGTTTCTGAAATTTAATTAGTTATAATGAAAGACTAGATAATTTTACATATTTTTAGATGACAAAAATTGGAAATGAAGTATTTCTAAATTAGAATGATTCGTAAAAATATTTTAAACATTATTTGAATAAATAATTGATGATTAAAACACTCGTGCAAAATATTCAATCTGAATTTTTTTAAAATTATTAATAAACTGATATCAAATTACTGCATTACATCTAACTCGTTCCTGTCCCTTCATTTATTACTTTTCAGCTTTTAAGCCTGCATTTATTATATTCTGACGGAATTTATTTTCTGTTCCAAACCAAGAGAGCAACATTTTTAGTTAATCTCTTTACGTTTCTATGAAGTTACAGTTACAGTGAATGTAAAACATCATTATATTTTACGAAAACTCACTTTCTAAGACTCCATCCTTGAGATTTAAAAGAACATTAGCGTTATCAGAAATCTACTCGTGCACTTCTTTAACTATAATGTGATTCTCCAGAATTATTTATTATAGGCATGAATCAAAAGAATGCACAAAATATTTGAGATAGCACAAGCAGGAGTCTCATTTATTTTGAGGAATAAGCTTCTGCTTATTAAAATTAATTTTATATCTATATAAGATCCTTATTCTTTTTGTTGGCAGAATTTTTGTCAGGGTTACAATTGAGAACGAATGCATGGAATATAAACTTATAGCATAATGCTGATGCTTACACAGTGATTCAGTTTGAAAATTTAGTAACAGTACTTACGAGTAATATGAACTGTTATTCATGCTGATTTGAAAGCAATGAGAAATAGCACATGCCATGAAGAAATCTATTAAAATAATACAATATTCCATTCTGGAACGTTTCTTGTTTCAAAGACAAAAATGTGATTATTTTTATATTTTTTAAAAATTTTATATTTGCGTAACAGCCGAGAATCGTGTAAAATATCCACAACTTCAAATTCTCTTTTCTTTTGATATTACTGCGAAATAATTTAAAAAATAATGATAATTACTATTTCTCTTTCGATATTTAAAAATATATAGCTGTATGCACTGCTGCGTACGTTTTTACACTTTGTTGAATGACGTATCAATATAAGGATCTTGGAACATGAATAAAAAATTTTTGACTTTAAGGCTTAATAATATTTTGATCGCTTAATACCTCGCTTAATAATAATAATTTGTTTTGGTTGTTCTCCTTCTCAGCCCTTATTTCGATGAGCGAAACAGCGTATTGAACAAGTATCAGTAAATATCGTTGTTTCCCGAATTCCCCAAAACTTTATGCAGGTGTGCCATTGGAAACTATTGCCATTTGTTTTATAAGTACTATATATTTTTAAAATCTATTATATTATTCTTAATATCGTTATTTTTTTAAAAAAAATAATTAGTTACCTGGAAATAATCTTTCATTTTCTTGAATAACTCTCAATTTACTTTTCTTGCTTGAGTAAATTTGTTTGAATAATATCTTTATTTTTTCACATTGAAGTTTTTCTCCAAATATTACGTACCATCTTTCCTTATATGGTTTTAAAATCCATCACATTTTTTTTAATCTTCGTGATTTTCAGAGAAATAGTTGCTGAAAAATGATCCTTCATTTGCTTCAATAGCTGTCAAGTAGCTCTTTCCTTTGCTAGAGTAAATATTTTGCTTTAATATCATTATTTTCCCCATTAACGACAATTACATACAGATTTTCTGTTGGAAACAATGGCTAGCTTGTTTTATATTCAGTAGGTGATTTTGTAATGCGTTATATTATTCTGAATCTCATTGCCTTCAGAAAGAATAACTTTCTAAAAATAATGAAAATGATTCTTGATTCTATTATTTGTTTGAGTAATGAGTAATTCTGCTTATGAAAATGATATCATGTGAATAGCATTATGTTCAAAATCAATTTCTTTAAATAATAACAAAATAACTCGAAATTGGTGCTAATCGCAATGCCAAATTGTATTGAATATAATTTACAAGTTATAGGTTTCAAACAATAGGTCATAAGTTTCAAAACAATTAAAAAAATATGTCCTTTAATTTTTCAAACTAATATTAAATTTCAAAAATATAAAATTTTTAAGGGCTAAATTAAAAATATAAGAATCAAGAAAATTTGTAAAACTGCATATTATTATGCAGTTATTATTATATATTATATAATAGTTATTATAAAAGCATATTATTATTTTAAGTAAGGAGAGGACATGCGTTGCTTTATTTTAATGAATGGAATGCAATATAACAAAATCATTCACTAAAATTATTAATTATTAGTCAAAATACATTTTTCCAAAAGGTATTTCCATTTTTAAATAAATACATGTTCAAAATAATATTATTCAAAATCGCTAGCTTTGCTTGCAGTAACATGCTCCATATTTTAAAAATTCGAACAAACTGAATTTTGATCAAAACGTACAAAGGAAAATAGATCATAATGCAATTTTTTCCTGAATTTTAAAATGACTGCGCATTCTTATCCCATTCACTTTGTATCCATTATCAGTCTCTTTATGAAATTCTTATCTAAATTATGAATATTAATTTTATCGCTTGTTTAGAGAATTGTGTTTTTAAATTGTTAGTCATAAATTTTTCAAAAATGCTTATGAATGGAAAGAAAGTTAATTTTTATCTTTTTGTAAAAAAATGTGGATACAAAATTATTAATTTTTGCTAACAAAAAACAGACCAAACAAGAAGAAAGAAAGCAGATGATAAATTTATTTATTTAAAAATATTTCATGACAGTTTTTCAGACTTTTTTTTTCCCCTTTGATGTTTACATTTTAATATTTATAAAGAAATACTTAACATTAAAAAGTAAATTCTGTTGCCTTTAAGAGCCCATTGACATAATGTGAAGAATTATTATTCATTGTATTGATATTCACAGTAACTAAGCGACGTGCCTTTTAATAATTTCAACGTAAACTGATTTAAGAGCCATTTTATGTTAATATACAATTACGAAAAATGCTATAAAAATGTATTAATATTTAGTTAAAGAATTGTAAATTCTTTCTATAATCATAATTAATCTGTCTATTTTGCTCTAACATGAAATTTTATTTCAAAGAATACTGCATTAGCTTTTATTAGATGATGTTTGACATTATAGAAATTTATAGAATATAATACTAAAATTAAAAATGAAAATTACGAACATTTTTTCACTTGCTCGAAAGGATCTGTGAATGGGAAATAATGGCAATTATTGTTAACAATATAAATTATAAATGATGAATCATTATGTTTATATGAAAGATGAATATATTAATGAATATTTTAGTTGCTTTTAATTTCATTTTAATAAAATGTGCTAAAACCACGTGTTACCTGACCGGTAAAAGAATGTTACAGAAGATTTCCCCCTTTTGTACACAAATGCTACAACGCCTGACAACCATGTATAAATCAGCTAAAATGTTTCCCAGCCAAAAGATCCACCTAAAACCACAATATCCCTTAATTGTTTTGAGCAGTGTAGTTGTAAGAAAAATTATATGGACCAATACTAAACTAGGAACTTGAAAGCATTAAATATATAAATATAGTTTGTAATGGGGATAAAAATGCACATGTAATGAATTTAGCTTACGCATTGCTTATGTAATGGGATGAAGAATGAAAAATTGAAGAAACAAATTGGCGAATAATTATATTGATGATTTTATCAATTATGTTTCCATTTGATTGAAATTTTCCCACACGCACAAAAATAATCACTTAAGTAAAACACAAAATAGACCAGGTTTTAATACATAAGAATAAAGTGTATTTGGAATAAATAAAAAAGAATCTCAAAAGACAATTATTTCTTAATTAACTAAGCAAACTTGACTGTCAGATAGTTGGTTAAAAAATTCCTAAGAATGCAGTCAGCATGTAAGGATGATTTATTTCATAAGTTTCAAAATAAACCGAACACAATCTTGGACTTAATAGAAAACAATACCACTCGTTTTAAAAACAATGTGAATATATTCACCCGCAGAGAGTAATATATGCCAAGAAAAGTACTTTACTCGAGAGAAATAAAATCCTCCTTAATTACACCTCCCTTTGTTTCTATTCTTTTCAGTTCCACTTCAGATAGCAGGGTGTATTTTAATTGAAATAAGAATTCACGCCCTTACTTTTAAATTAGGTTCTTCATGGGAATTCATTAGAACAAAATTTAACTTGTCGAAATACTTTTATTCTGATTTTGTGCTAAATACTCACAATGAGCGATTAAATCGTGACTGCAATTAACTGCTGCAACGTTGCTTAACGATTTCACAAATTGCGATTTTTTTTTTAGTCATTTTCTGTAAAATGTGACATGTTCTTAAATTAAGCTTTTATTTTAATAAAGTTTGATACTTTCTTTATAATTAATTCCCACGTGGTTCTGTTTTTGATAAAACAGATTCACAGTACTTTCTCGACTCACTACATTGGGACTCGTTTCTAAGTACCCTCTAATTTACGAATTCTCATGACTTAACGAACTTGTGGCTGGTAAGTGTCATGATCCACAGATGTAATGATAATTTTAATTTCCATTTACGAGCCAAAATTTCTAAAAATCTCTTTATCATCATTTTTATTTTAAAATTCATATTTCTAAACCGATTTCAACTAAGAAATTTAGTTTTAATTCATTTAAAAATATCGTTCTACAGTATTTTTATATCGAAGTTTACAACAGTCGTAATATACATTCCTCTCATTTAGTAAAGATGGAACAAAATATGAGGCAAACCTATGTAACCTTGCAGATGAGTTTCTTTTATTCAAAATATTATTAAATACTTGCCATTATTTTAACTAATTTCTGATTTTTACACATTTTTCTTTCATATAACTTCAGTAATCATATATCTTTTCAATAATTATGTCTTCCATATTTCTTCTGTTTATGATTTTTTGTATTTAATTTCATTGTGAGTATTATAAAAGTAAACACGTCAACATGTATTCTTTTTCCATTAATTATTTATTATTTTTCATAAAATGTTTGAACTATTATTATCTCCTTGTATCTTCTTATTTTAGTGTCTTCTTTATTAATCAACAATGAATAATTTTTTTACCCATCTGCTTTTATCACATAGCAAATAAAGTATTTTACTGGAAATAATTCATTTTCCAGGTTGGTATCTGTTTCATAGTTGCCGATGATCTGATATATCGCCAAAAGCATTCAGTGACACAAAACTCAAATTTATTTTATATAAAAATACATTTAATGAAGGTATTTTATACATTATTTTTCTATTCAATAAAGATGCACAAGATATGAGTATTTATGATTCCAAACTAAAAACACAATTGAATTGCTGTTAACTCATGGATAAACTCAATTATCCATTATTAAAATTAAATAATAAAAATTAATATTATACTGTACTAAAGCAGTGAACGCGCGAATCAGTTTATGGCTCCTCAACTCAATAAATAATTTATTAACAATATAAGCAATAAATAATTTGTGGATTTGCACCATTTCGTTAAATGAAACAAGCCAATTAAGATTAAAGGAATATTCTCTAAATTTCCTTAGCCGTAGAGCAAAGTGTTGGCAGTTACAAGGGTAAAGAGCAGATTAAACTTTTTAGAATTTACAAAGCAAAAAGCAACACACACACATTTCCCAGGATACTTTTCCCTTAAAATTATGTTAGTTTTCACGACCATTTCGTATCTGATAATAAATATATTTAAATTTTTGTTTTAAATTTTATAGCAATGGATTTTAAAATTTGGAATTTACCAAGAGCTGGAGAGGCGGTGATTACACGTAAAAGAGACTTTATTCATTAAAAAGTCAGTGAGTTCAATTAATAATATTGCGTAAGTAACATGTAATTTTCAATCAAAATGGATTGGTTATCAACGTTCATTCCAAAATATTAAAGGTCATTGTGGCTTAAATTTCATTTGCAGGGTTGCACAAATTATTTGTCACTGCCATTATTTTCCACTTGCAGTATCAGGAATTTATGTCTATTGAGTTTTGTGAGCTATATCTTGAATTTTAACTTGAATTTTGTACAGTCTGCTTAATATTTTTATGAATTACGGCATCCTTTTATTTATTTCTTGTACTGTGAATTTTCTTATTTCTATTTTTGTGTTTACATAACACTTTGTATTGAAAATCACCAACAACATGGTAACTTAAAAAAAGTCAACTCTAAATGAGAGTTCAAGCTATTATCTTAAAGTGTGACAAAGTTATTTTGAATCCTCTTACCTCCAAAAAGTTAGACTATTGTCAGACTACGAAAGAAAATACACGGCTTGAAAAGTTTTAAATGAGTAAAATAAAAATGTATGTAGATTAAAAATTATCAATTAAAATTTAAAAATGTTCGTGTACGTATTTTTAAAACATATCTCAAGAAGTATGACAAAACTCCAACTAGCTGCCAAAAGTCCTGTCTCGATTATGTTTCAGAAAATAATTCCTTGTTATTTCATAAAGTTTTGAGTTATTATCCACGTAAAATCTTGCCCGGTTCCTATTTAGACCTTAAAAAGTTACTTTTGATTATGTTGTGTTGTGAAAAATAAATACTGTTATTTATCATGAAGTTTGTGCGATTTTTGTGCATTTTTTCTTATATTCCTTATCTACCACACCAAAATAGGTTTGGGTGCATACAAAGCTTAAGCATTACTTGGTTCGTTGCATTGTTTGCTTTCTTTGCTTTTGATTGAAAATCTTAACGTTTCCACTCTAGCTGATGTAGTTGACTTACCATGAATCAGTTCGGTGAATTGATGACCCAATGAACTTAGCGCCATCATGTTTTCTACTGTTTTTGCCAGTTTCTTTTAAAAAATAGGAAATCAATCTAAAGACAGAAAAGATTAACGAAATTTGAAGAAATAAAATTGTTTATTAAAATTTAGACTAAACCTCGCAAAGTAATGTTGGGTTTCAAAAGAAATAAATCTGCCAATATCATTTTTTTAGTTTCGATATATCATTTGACTTATTTTTTAATTTCGCTTTATAAATGTGTTAATAGCTGATTCAAAAATAAGTATTCAAACCTATGAATAAGATTTATAATAGCAACGAACAATAAATAATGCTCATAGTCAATGTTTCTTAAACGACTTTTGATAATAACAGAGTGAATATAGTGTTTTCTATGTGTTGCTTATTTTAATTCCAAATTTACAATTGATTTTAAAAATGCAGGTCTTATATTATAATAATCAATCGTCTCATCATTTTGAATGACGAGCATTTATGGTGCTCAAGAATTGCAATGAATCATTACCTAGTCATAAAAACGATGCCTTTCCAAAGAAGCCATGTGACTTTTTTTTAAAGCAAGTTATTTTAAAGAGAAATTGTATGCATTTTAATAATCGTAATTATAAAGTAAAAATTGTGAATACTTTATTTATAACAAATATTTTATTTTTCAAGCTTTGTTTTGATCTTAATGCCATTGTCTCTGGAAAACTTATTTATTTTCAATATTATCATACTCTAATTGTGTTTAGTAAAGGAATCTGAAAATAAATGCAGTTGAAAGCGCATCATTTAGGATGCATAACAATAAAATTTCAAATTTCTTTTCCACAACTATTTCAAATGAGTTCATATTAAACTAAATTTTAAAAAGTAAACATTGGTATTACCTTCAATTGTTTTAAATTATGTCTGCTTTACAGAACGCAGGACTTTTTCTTAAATTGTTTGCTACTAATTACTGAATTTCTAAAAGTAAGACATAATATTTACTGCACTTTTTTTAATATTTATTTATTAGTACAGTAGGAAAAATAATTTAATTGAAAAATAGCTGCGAATATCCTTCGAATATATAGCAACACGATTAATAAAATATCAGTTAACATCTTCTTCAAATGCAGTTGTCTTAAATGATACCAATTATTACTGAATTTCCTAAAATAAAACACCTGCAGTTTTTTAAAGAATTTATATTGTTTGAAAAACAGTCCACTATTAGGTTAGTTAATGAATGCGACTAAATAAATAATGAGTAAACTCAAACATAATTTTCTTCAAAAAAAAAAGAAAATAACAAAAGTATACTCTAATACTTATGTTGCTCTTCTACATGTTGATTGTTTAATGCCAGAGTTGGGTATATAAAAAATAAATAAACTTTTAGCAGTAAATCTATATTTGAAAGCAAAATCTACTGCTCGTATAACTGGGCAAACACTGGGAAAGGAATGAAATAGAAAGAAAAAAGATACATTACATTTTTTTTCTTGAACATAAAGAGAGAAGATAATGCAATATGAAAGGTTGGTTTGAGTTACACGAGCAGAAGTATTCTGTTTCCAGACATTAATAACGTCACTATCCGCAAAAAGTACATTTTTCATAGTTTGTGTTAAAAGCAGCTTGATCAGCCACAGAGAAAATTTTGTCTGCTGCACTTGATTAATAGTTACATCAAAAAAAACTTTCAGTGTGCGGACATCTTTGAATTCCTTTCTAACGTCAAGTTATTTTGATAGTTAATTTAATAGTTAAATAAGTGTTGAAACGCTATGTTTTCAAAGGCATTCATCCAAAAATTATGCATCTAAATACATCCTTTAATTATGATAAATTTCTGGATATCATTTCTTGTTTTGTTTTATGAATACTTTAGGCTATATTATTTTCTTGGCAAAATAAAAGTTTCAGTTTCACAAAAATATGAGGAATTTACATATTTATTGTGTGTGTATATATTATGAAATATTATTTATTTATCACTCAATTGACAACTTTTGCACAATTAGGTTAATTATAGCGGGTTAATATATATTAGGTTAATTAGGTTAATTAATCACTTAAAAGAGATTTCGATCCACTTCAGGCATCCAGACTCGTGGGAGGAATCGAATAGCCATCTATTGAACTAAAGGCCAGCATGCTGACATTTCAGCTGCTAGTTTTGTGAACTCAGTGAAAAGATAATAGAAAAAATCTGTCACATTGAGACCACGATTTACTGTTAAGAAAATACGTTGTTCTCATGACCAAGTGTATACGGGTTCTATACTTGACCCAACTGAAGACTGTTATTTTGAGTGAATTCATTCAGCATTATCCAATGGAAGAACAATAGGGTTTCGTATCAGTAAACTCCATTTTTATTGACCAACATCTCTATAGATAAATTCTTTATTCTATCTACCCAATAAACATTCATTGGAGTTGAATTGGGAACAACTGTACGGAATGAAATGAAATTTATGACACGATATTGCGTCTCATTCACTTAATTTCATTCTAAATTTTGATCATAATTTTTGTAATTAATTCATTTAAAAAAATATTCTGATTTGATCTCATTGTAAAGTTGTATATGCTACGATGCATGCTGTTTTGAAACACTGCTGCTTCTAAAATGAATGCCAGTCATTCACGTCTAAATTACAAAATTATCCCTATATAACCATAAACTATTCTCACGAACAATATATGAAAATGAACATAAAGAAGAATAAATACATTGGAATAGTCTTTATTTCCATATGTTCTCGGTGTAAGTTCTTGTTTTAAAAAATAACAAAGTTTGTTGTCTTTATTTGTTTCAATTTATGGAAAAGTATCGCTTATATGTCTATTTCAGATAACGTGATTTCTGTTTTCTTACATTGGAAGAGCTGCTGCATCATGAAATGATTTCCAAAATCACCACTTAATAGATGCATAATCGAAAAGAACTTTCAAGCATTCCATATCATTTTTTTAATTATAAGTTAATGAGCAATTCAAAATGTCGTTATCGTTTTGAATAAACATAAGTAAATAAGAAATGTTATAAAGAACTGAAAAATCTTCAAAGGACCGGGAAGTGAAAACTCATTATCCCTCTAACTTCATTAAACAGTAGACCCTGGATTTTACAAACCTCTAATTTACAAACAAATGGCTTAACTTTATCATGGTTGCTTATATATTTTAAATCCCATTTACAAACTAAAAATTTGAAGAATCTCTTTTTTTACGAACTCATTTCCTTCTATTCAAGAATCATTTTGTTATCTTTTATAATTCTGTATTTTCCCCTATTTTCTTCTTTTTAATTTATGGTTGAGAAAATTGAATCGATGTTTTTATTGGAAAATAGTAAATCCTCAAAAAGTGAAAAGTTAAATTGCACTTCTGATGTTGAAATCCGGAATTTTTGTAAAGTAATTCGTATAGAATTTCGTTCTAAATATTTTCAAATGCAAACATCGTAAGTTCTGTTTCAAGGAAGATCATGACTTGAACGACCTTATGAAATGGACTTCCTAGTATCAATGCATTTGTCTATGTTTGAAATGATGTCTGCATATGATTCAAATGAGAAAAAAGCTACGTCTGTGTCCATTTGGCATCAAGGATTCATTAAAAAATCCATCGTTAACTGAAGAACGCCAAGAACCCAATCAGTTGAGAAAAGATGAGTGACTCATCAGTGTAATTTGAGAAAGAAACCTTTTACTTTTTCGATCGAGGATTCAATTATAATTTGCTCATTAGAAGTATAAGATGATAAAATTATTGATAAAAAGAATACGCATAAAAAAAACTTTCAGACATTAAATAAATGAAAAATGACGTAGAGCAACCTCATCATTTGCTTCACCAAAGCAAGGGCATGATTGACTCACAGTAAGGAAGCTTTTTTTTTTGTGAAGAAACTACAATAAATGCTTTTCTACCTAAAAATTTTTTTTAAAAAATGTGTTTTTTAAAATGTGGTTTTGAAGCAGAAGTAAATAAAAGATTTTTGACATGATTTTTCACCAATAAATTGCAAGTAAGAATTATTCTTAAATATAACTTTTATTTTTCATATGCTTCTTATATAGTGCATACTAAATAGTTTTTTCTAATGTTAATTAATAAAGAATGAAGATCTTTGTAAAAATAAAATTAAATGTTAAGATTTAACATTTATCTTTCTAGTTTGCATGCTTTCGATTGCCTAAACTATTTTCCTCGTCTCTAAGAATTCGTAATAATGAGCGTTATTACAAAACAAGTAGATAAATTATTTGTAAGTAAAAGCGCAATAATTAATGTAGAAAAAATTAAAAATACTTACACACTCACATGCTTTTTCTTTTAAATGAATGATTTGTACAATACTGTTTTCTATAAAGAAAAAAGCATCATTCGTGTATATTAAATAGAAACTCAATCCTTCTGCTTAGATTACATTTGTAGTGAAATTATATTATTGATTTTTCCACTTTGTTTTAGTATGGATAATTAGCGATTGTTTGTACTTGTTATTTGTGATTGAAATGGAAGTGTTTTCACAAAATGTTTGAAATGAGTTGTTCAACTAAAATATAGTCACGATAGATATAAGTCAAATAAAGTATACATTTTCACTTCATTTATTATTTTCACTTGCTTCAATAAATAAAACTATTGTTAATGTTTTATAGAATTTTTAGTTTTTGTGATTAAGTGATGCAGTGTTTCGCTTCAGTCAATTTTTAGGAATGATTTGGATTAGTTGATTGTCATTATACGACTATTTTTTGTTCACAGAGTTTCCTTAGACCAGCACCTATAATTTTATGTCGAATCTAAATTAATACGATAATCCGTGTTCGGGATTTGAATCGAATCCACGAACCATTGAATCGAAGAAAAGAATACATTTGAAATGAACTGTTTAAAAGACAGATGCATTGAAATTATACTGTTATAGAGCATAATAAATAAGAAATAATAGATGAAAATTTACGGTCGCTTTAAGCACGGTTACATCTTGTCTAAATAAACATAAATTTTAAGATTTTTTATCCACAATTGTCATTTTTATTTAAAAAAATAGGGTTGTGGAATCTGAAATTTCAAAAGCTCTTTAAATATATATATATATATTTTTTTTTTATCCTTACTACATTTTATCGTAGACTTGTTTTTCACAAGTTTGAGATCTAGTTGACCTGAAAATGATGACAGATATTCTCAAGTTATTTTTGTAGAAAAACACCTGGGAAATAATGTCCTGTAGGATAAATGGGGAGAAGATCAGAAACATCGTTTCTTAATGTTTGCTTGGAATGGTGTAAATTATTCATACAAACCAAGTTTAATATTTCATCCACCCAGCTTTAGCAAACATTTATACTTAAAAATAAAATATTAAATGTACTTAAAAGGAAAAAAAGTCCAATAAATTTATAAAATGTCTTCAAATCATCAATAATTGGGCGTCATTACGGTGCATGTACATCAAAACATAACGCTTTTCTCAGAAATTTTCAAAGGATACAGAATTCAAAAATTGAACCAATTTTGAATTTAAAAGTACTTAAAAAATCATACAAGAATTTGTCATTTTATAATTGATTTCAAGCAGATACATTTTCACTGAACCTTATTAAAGCAAATTTTTAATATTCATTCATACATTTAGAACGAAAACATCTAAGAAAAAACAAAAAGATATTATATGAGACTCGAAATTTCTATAGGAGTCAACAAATTCAAAAATAATTTAATAATTTATTGCTAAACATTACTCAATCTTTGAATCATTTCTCTCGAAGAATAAGATACCAGGTTCGCGCCCGGGGTACTGACAATTGTTGAAAAACGCCAATGAATAGTATGGCTCTGTTTCCGTCTCGTGGGTATGAAAGTGAGGGAAAATTTTATTCAGTGCATCTGTTCGATATAAGTATTGGTATAAGTTTGTATAAATGATCCAACAAAAATGCTAACTAAGAAACTTAATTTAATTAAATAATGAGTTCAATATTTATCAGAAATACACTCTTTTGTGGAAAAAAAAAAATAAAAAAAAGTACCAAAAAGCGATCATGAGGAAATTTGGTAGGCAAAAACATCTTGATTGAATAAGTAAATGATCAGAATTTCAAGGCAAATGAAATAGCATTCATAGGAATTGCGCAATTCCTATGATTTTCTAACACGCAATTCGCAAAGTATAAAACTAGTAAAAGAGGCGTAAAATTGATCTTTTTTGGTTGCTGCCATTGTTAATTCCATAAAGAAGTTACTAAAGATGCTATTAAGACGATGTCGAAAACCTTACAGACAATTTCAAAAGTGGAAGCATTTAAGATTGCTTGAAGATGAGTGATCATACCGAGCAATAGGTCGCTACCTGCAGGGTATAAGACACTTCTGTACAAAGATGTTGGAAGCAATGATTGCTAGAAGGAAATTGTATATGAAATAAAGGCTCTGAAAAGCCAAGGAGATCAAAATTGACGCAAGATAGAATGATTGCTTGCCAGTATCGAGCCTCCCCAATGGTATCAGTGTCGCATATTCAAAGCACTTCATCCTCGTTTATACCTCTCGTCCACTACCTCACGATGCTTACAGGAGGTGAGATTACGCTAACAAAGACCTTTACGACGTTTGTCTTTGATCTTACAACATTGGCAGAGTTGTCTGAAGTCGTGTCGCAGCCGATCATCAAAGCTGCTACCAGACTGTCATCATACAGTATTCAGCAATGAATCCTCCTTCACTCTTGATATAGATGACCATCATGTTCATGTCTGGAGAAGACGGCTTCAGTGATCCCAATCAGCCTTTGTCTTATAGAGACATACAGCCATAACTCCTGGTGTTAGGGTGTGGGGTGCTATTTCTTATGACAGCAGGTCATCTTTAGTCATTCACTGTACATCTTTAATAGTTCAACTTTATGTTGATACCATCCTGAGGACGGTTGCATTACCCATGGCAACAAGTCATCCTGGGATGACTTTTCTAAAAGATAATACCACTAGCACATCTCTGGACTGTCTTTGTGCAGCTGATACTATTCCTTGGCCAGTAAAATGACATAACCTTTCACCAATTTAGCATCTATGAGACATGGAAGGCCGCCAGATTTGGGTATCATAAAATATAGCATATATGGAGAATTAACTGATGAATGCCTGGATGAATGTGTAGCAGAATAACATTAAGGAACTTCTACCACTCCTTGCCTCTGCAAATTCAAGCATGCATTGTCGTTAAGGACAATTCGATTACTCATTTCAACACTCAGTGGGTAATTGTTGTCATGAACATGTACTATGCCGATTTTTTAATCAATTTATTATCTGTGAAGGAGCTGTCTACATATTCAATTTCATCAAAAACAACCATTCCCTACATGATGCTTCAATTTTTTTTCAAAAGAGTGTATTTTAAGTTGAACATTTATGCGTGATTTAAAAATTTATCTTTCTTCTGTTAATGAAAATGTTAAATAGAATATTATATAAAAAAAAAACTTCATGAACATCGATTACTTCTTCAAATGATCAATTGAAATGTCATTAAAAATTATTTTTCCATAAAATTAGAAAACTTCTAATTATTGTAAATAGCGAAATACTAATTATTGAAATAAGTCACAGAAAAATCATTTCATTCCTTAGATTTTTTTTGAATTAAATCCAGAAACAAATTTCATTTGATTAAGAATTTTTTGATTTGAAATTAAAAGCACATATTTTTGAAAGTAAAATTTGCTATATATTTTGAAATAGTAAAATTAATATTTTACAAATAATTTATTGTAAAATAAAATATGTTACGTTAAAAGCTTTTAAGCTTTCAATTTCATTGTAAAATACTTCCTATTAATTCGTTCTAAATAATACACTTCTGTCCACTCCTTTGAAAATATTATGAAAAGTAGTAAAAATATTAAATATTCCAAGATTTTTTGGGAGACGTTACATAATTTTTTATTTATCAATACGAAAAATTTAAGGCGATTTGATATTTCGTCAATAAATGCAAAAAAATTAGTAGAATTTTCTTATTATTTTTTTATTTTATGAATAATTAATTTGATTAAGAGTAATTATGTAAGAAAATTACATAGAAGTTATTAAAAATGTATTTATTTCTTTGAACTTATTCATATTAAAATATAATGATAATGCAAAAAATGTTCATGGTGAACCATTTTTAAACCTGAAAATACTAAACATTTTTATTTTAATATTTCCTTTTTACTGGCTTTGTATCAAGAAATTTATGAAAAGACATATTATCCACAATGCACCTTATGTTTTCTATTATAAATGGAAAAAATATATTAAGAAAATGAAGTTATTGAGTGTATATCATCTTAAAATCAAAATAAAAATAAAGATATCAAAAATATAATAATTCCCACTTTTCGATGTAAAAGCATGCATGTTAAATTCCACAAGAAAAAATTTATATACTTATCAAAATACGATGAATAACATTAGAATGATAATTTATGTCATTTTTCTGGCGAGTGTCCGGTAGTTTAGGAGAAACTCAAACTTTTCTCAGAAGAAAAAAATTTAGCAAGTGGTGTAAAAAAAGTGAAAGACAAAAACATAAATTCACACCTGTAAATGACGAGTTAACAACATTTTTAACTGGTAAAAAATTTACTAGGAGGAAGTCTTGTCTAAATTTTTCTTAATTGCTTAACATTTCTTTGGTTAATACTTTTATCACTAGATAACATTATTACACCGAAGATAACATGTCTTTGGGTGATAAAAGAAAACATTTTTATACCATATCCATTAATCTTCCTTTTTGTTTCCTAACACACTACTACAAGGAAAAAATCATTTTATTTATAGAATCAAAAGAAAAGTTGCATAATTGAGCAACTCAAACTTAAAAAATCTTACATATATAGGATTCAATTGTATTTAGGAATATATAATACTTAATCCAAAAATCATAAACTTAATTATTTAAAAATTTTCTTATTTCTTGTGAATTAATGAATGTTCATAAATAAATTGAAGGCAAATCTTAAATTTAGAATATGTTTAATATAAAAAGATTTATTCCAAATATTTATTCAAAAATTGCATCAAAGTCTAAATACAAATATGTGTTCTGTAAAAAATGGATTTTTTTTTTTTTTTTTTTTTTTTTTTTTTTACATATTTTACACAATAAATTAAATAAACTTGAAAAGATCGTATTATTGATATGATCTAACTATGGTTTTATTGTCATTTCTGATAGCAAAATATGTTACACGGCGTTTGATGCTTGGCTGTTCAACATTTTTCAGTTTGTAGAATTTGTTCTGAATAAGAAGTATCGGTAGTCAGTTAAAATGTCACGATGTTTACTAGATCAATGTGAAAATAATATGACAAAAACTGCAATACCATCATAACCAACAAGCATCGTTTGTAGATCTTAATTAAAACATTTCCTCATACAATTGCCAGGTAATGAGTCATTAATCTTGCTGTTGATTCCGAATACTTAAAAAATATATAATTATAAAATAATAAGTGCAGTTTCTTTGTTAAAAGCGCTTCTTCATGACGGTTATTTTTTGCACAAGAGAGCCAATTAGACAGGGACCTACAATCTTGTTCGGATTCCAAATCACTAGAAACATCCGAACCCAAGGCGGGATTCAAACCCACGAACTGCTCATTGAAGACAAGAGCCCTAACTATTCGCCTACCTACTCGGCTAATAGATACCCTGGGTTGCAGAGACAGAAATCTTAAAATCGAAATTTGAAATAAATGGCAATTGAGACAACACTCCCCAGTCAGAAGATGAAATAACGCCGTGGCAAAAAACTAATCATTTTATGAATAGAATTGTTCTCCCTTCCTCTGACGTCAATGTCACATGTCGTCTAACTTCGGTTCCTGATTTTCTTATTTGTTTGATGCACACATAATTTGAATTGATTAGATTAAATAGCAGTTTAGAACGAATTGTATTTTGCCTTTTTGTGCCACAACATTTGGATCAGCTCGTTCTATTTTGGACCTTGCGTCATAACCCATCCGACCAACCATGATTTCCATTTTATAATTCCAGATCAATAAAATTATGTTTGCGTTCGATACAGATTTGTTCAAATCCGCGACTTACTTTAATTCTTTAATATTATCCATTATCCATTTATGTGCAACTAATTTTTAAAAATGTTATTCTGTTAAAGTAAAATAAAGATTTAATTTAAACGTGGTTATTTTATCAAACAAGGGGAAAATAAAATATAAACTGCTTTTTATCTTTTAGTATTTCATTGAAAACAATTCTAATTACAAATTTATATCATCTGATAAATAAATCTCCTTTTTTTCTTAAACTACTTTTTCACTTATTTGGAAAAAGTATTCTGCTTACATTAATATAAAGAGAAAAATGTAATTATTCAACAATTCACTAATTGTTGAATGTTACATTGTGAATATTAAAAATAATTGCTAACAAATTTTTGGATAAAATGGGACACATTTGCAAAATCCATAAATACGAATGTGCTCAAATATTTAATATAAAAAATCTAATCTTGGAATTTATACGTCACATATACCACGTGTTGAAGAGCCATCCAGTGATGATTTGACTGCAGTAATTTTACTGGATCCGTAAGAGCAAATTTCTTCAGAATTAAATAAATTTTTTTCTCCCACTTTAATATATTTGTCTAAATAATTCTGTTTTATATACATTCCGTTTTGGTGTCACGAATTGTAATGGACAAAATATATTTACCCTTATTTTTTACTATAAATAGCTAACTTTAATGGAATTTGTTTTAAACAATAAAAATTACATATAATTTTTTTTAAAAAAATTAATGGATTAGAAGCCCAGGAAACGTTATCTTACCTGGGCTTTACTTTATTATTCGTTTTTATCTTCTTAAGAAAGTATCTATTCGAATGATTACATTTAAAAAGAAAGAGTTACAGTATTTTTCTACTTGGACTGCAGAATTAATTAGCATAAATTACAATTTCATAGATAGCCATTCTTTTTTCCTCCATTAATTAGGGAGGAACTTCGCAGCTTCTTAAGTATAATTAGTGCCATCAAGGCTCTAATTGGCGATTCTGTTGTCAAAAAGGACTATTTGTGGTCATTTGTAACAATTCAAAAGAATTTTTTTGGTTTCTTCTTTTCTGCAAAGTAATTAATTTTTATTTTAGTTTCTTAGTATATAATACTGAACACGAAATATATTTTTTGTGTTCTAACATTTTTAACTAATAAGAACGCAAAACATTTTTTAGACTCCAATTGCAAAATATAAATTAATTTTACAAAATAAAAGTTTATTTTAATAGCATTTTTCTTTAAAATATAAAAATACTAAAGTAACAAGTAAAACAAAAAATATTTAAGTGAAAACTATTAAAAAAGATAGGATATAATAAATTATTAAAATGTTCTAAAACTTAAAATAGTTATTTTTATAATGAAAATAAGGAAAATTTACCACAATACTGTAAGAATGCATTTAGATAGAAAATATTAACAAACACTTTTAAGCAAATGCCTATTTTAAAACATATTTTGATGGGAACTATTTCTGAAAGATGCTTAAAAACATTTGATAAAATTATGTTCAAAAAGTTAAATTTTCAGTAAAAATTTCTTCTAAAATATTTTTTAAGTGATATTGAAGTTTCCATTTAAATATTGTTTAGCATAGTAAATATCCAATATTAATCAAATGATTGTCAAAGTGCTTTGTTTAGACAAAATATGTTTAGATTTTTCATATTAAGAACATTTTCAATGATGTTTAGGAGAATCATAATTTGCTGTTGTTAAATAGAAATCAGAGGCTCACACATAGAATAATATTTTTATAAAATTTTGAAGTTACAGTAGAAATAATGGTATTATAGTGTTATTATTATAATTCGAGTTAAATAATTCTCAATAAAAATAAAACCTCAGATAATGAAACATAAGAAATAAAATTTTGACGGGTAAAATTTTAATAAATAGTTAAATAAGTATTTAAGAAATAATTTAGTTTCTAACGGAAACTAATTTATAAATACTGTTTTATTAAAACTCAATAAATGGACATTTTGTGTTGTTGTACTTGTTACTTATAACACTTGACGGAGTCAGGCCCTCCCGTCTGAGACTGGGCTAATGAAATCAGAAAGAGCGCCTTCCGGTTTTGAACAGAGCACCCTCTCAAGACGGTGGAAGTACGACATAGATCATAGATGGCAGCGCCATCTGGGTCTTCGAATCTAGAGATAGGATACCAAGGAAGACCCAAGGGTACCACCCCCAGAGGTATTAATTTGGAATAGGAACTTGGTGGATATTGCGACCACTACATATTTTACGTGCCCCAGTCACCATTAGTAAACACGACGGTTTTTAGTCAGCGGGGAATCGAACACACAACCTTGCAATTGTGAAACTGATGCCCTAATCAACTAGGCTACCACTGCCACATAAACATTTTAAATGCTTTCATTTCAATACTAGTGAAAGAAAGAAGTTTGCACAATGTCTAGTTATGATATTTGTCCGAAATATTTGCCATCAAAATATATATGTACCATCAATACATAACAACGTTGAGTGTTATTTGAAAAGTACTGTTTTTGTTGCTATAACAACCACCACTAACTAGACTCTGACATTAACTATTGTATCCTAAACAGACTCTACTAGCATGATTAGGAAGCATGCTAGTTACAACTTGCCTTCGTTGTAATGCTAGCAGTCGTGTTGTCGTTATTTATCTCCGATGGTATGACACTGTTAGACCAGACTCATAAATCCGTTGACTAGTAAAAAGTCAGGAACAAGGAGGGGATAAGAGTAAATTTCCTGGAAAAGAGTGCCCAAACATCTTAAAATATGACGAGCCGAATCCTGATGTTGGTTACACTTTGAGCAAAGAGGATAACATTTTACACTATGGAATAAGTAAGACATTTTATGTATCCACTGGCGAGGCGCGGGAGGCAACCATTGGTCTTTCTGTCACATGGAAGAACCAAGGATTACCCATACTTACTAACCCTATACCAATAGTGCTAGTAGTCGTACTCGGGTTAAGCATCAAAATTTCTGTTTTAACATCAATTGCCTTCAAATATTGAGCTCGGCATTTATACCGTAAGAATTGTCTTCTTAAATCACACCATTAGAATTCACGGAGAAATGACTTCCCAGATAAAATAAACGCATTTTAAATCATATATCATTATAAAATATATACTAATCATGTTTTTTATAACTGAATCATACTTCAGGTCATATTAAACTGATAAGAGTGAACCAAAGGAAAGCTGTTGTGCTCGACAGGGTCAGGTGGAGGAAGTTTGGAGAGGCAGCGTTGGCTGTAACAGGTTGTAGCGCTTCTGAAGAAAAAGAATACTTCATATCATAAAATATACTTTATTATGAAAGTGACAAGTAAAAAGTTAGAAGACTTTTTTGTTGTTAAAAAGTCTGGTAATTAAAAATCGTATATTTTTAAAAAGAAAATGATAAAATATATTCCAGCATTACTCTATGGTTAACAAAGAACAGTTTCAAAAAATACTTAATACTTTTTAAGTTATCAACCCCTTAATCTTAATTTTACATGATAACAAATTATTAACAGCGTTTATCTTTGGTTGGGTCCAGAATGGATGTTTCGTTTTACACGGGAAAAAGCCATTCTTGTTTGAAGCTGGATTGAAACCCATGAAGTACTAAGTTGAATGCCAGAATACTAGCTAATGAACTACTAGCATTTTTAAATTTTTGAATACATTCAATAAGATAAGATTATTTTAAGCTAAGATTTATTTAACTAAGATTTTTTAAGCTAAGATTTATTTTATTTAAGATATATTTAGAATAAAAACATTTGATTGAGAAATAATTTTGAGTTATATGTCTGCATTTTAATTTTAAATTTATAAAAAACATTTCCATGAAATTATCATCAAAATTGAAAAATTCTTATATTCATAATTTTTTTGCAAACTTTATATTTATAATTTTCAATGCTTACTTCGTATATTATGTGAATGCACATATGTTTGTTTAAATATAATTTATTATGACAGGTAAAACAATTTGCTCAAAATAAGTGGAGAACAAAATATAGTAAAGATTTTAAAGTCACTAATATTACATGATTTAAAAATGATGAAAATTGAAAAAATTTTCTTTTTATGAAGAAAATTGAACAAAATTTATTGTATATTTAAATGCGATTTATGTGAGTAACAATTACAAGAAATCTGAATTGCTTAACATTAAGTAAATATTAATCATGTTCTCTTTAAAATATTAAGACAAATGTCAAAAGAGAGAAGGACGCATTGTTTCTTATGGTTTTAATTATCCAATTAACTTTTTAAAACTTTAAAACATTTAGCCATCTAAAATCAAATAGTACGCTCCACTAGTTTTAGCTAAAATCACTTTAGAAATATTTTTCAATAATTTACTTGAGGAAATAAAAACAATCGCCTCCTCGTTTCCTTACAATTAATGGGCTTCGCAAAAAAATAACAAGATTCCCAGCTGTGTTCCTTCAATTTAAGTTAACATACTGGAATGAAACAAATAAAATTTAAGAAAGTAATGCATGCGCTATCAAACTCTGCATAATTCTGGCAAAGAGTTATGCTCCAAAAATATAAGAAATACATGCCACATAACTTCAGCTGGAAATGAACAAAAAATGAATTTATAAATAGAAAGTTTTCACACATTTTTGTAACGATTTTATATTTCTCCATGAAATTAAATTATAGTTTAAAACTAAAAATTGGCATCAAATAGTTGTATGGTTTAGTTATCGGATGCAGTATTAAAAATATTCTTTGCTTTAAAACGTCACTGAAGAAAATAATAAATCGAATGCTGTATTTTTGAAAAAAAATATATATATATATATATATACTAAACTCAATGGCACGACTGCAGATATCTGTTTTCATGAGCGAAGATTTATTTTTTCATTGTTTATAAGTAAATAATAAAAATCAACTTTATAGATAACACTAAGTAGTTTATTTTTTCAAATAGTAACGGGATAATAAATAAAGTTAGCTTTCTTCCTCCTAAGCTGCATTTTAATGATGAATTCACACAAAGTGATATAACATCATAGAACTCCACATTTGCTTTAAAATTTATCGCGTAAAAATCCCTTAATTCAAAATTGCTTCAAAAATTTATAATAAATTTAGTATTTAATTCTATTTCCTCTTGATAAGATATATTATCCATAAATTAGCGTAAAAGTATATTTGAATTACTATTAATCTAAATTTTATTAATAAAAAAATTATTAATAAAAAAGGCCCAAAAAGAGATGAAAAGGCTGTGTGGATACGGAATTTGCCATCCTAAAAGTAAAGAATTGGAGATCAATCCCCGGGAGAAAGGCAGATTGGGATAAGCTTCTGAGGAAGGCCCACAAAGGGCTGTCGTTCCAATGCTGATTATGATTAATCTACACTCATAACAAAGTTATGTATTCCTTAGTTAATAAGCAGTAAGAAAAACAAGATGTTGTGGTTAACAAAAAAAAACAAGATGATGAACTTATACAATAACAACTTCATTCCATTCTTCGCATTGCATGTAATTTTCGAGATCAACGTGTTTCCTACTATGGCTTACTACCTCTCATTTGTATCGATGTAGAAGGACACAGTATTGATATACATATCGATTATAGGTACACATATAGATGTAGAAGAACACAGTATCAAAACACGTGTTTGTGCATATGGACATAGTATTGGTGAACATATCAATAATAAATATATTGATGCTGAAGGACATGACATTGGCATACATATTGATACAGAGAGAATCACAGTATTAGCATACATATGGATGCAGAAAGACATAGCATCATGCATATCAATCATAAGCATATTCATCGACGCAGGATTATGCACAGTACTGTATTAATTGCTCAATTTATTGACTGTTAACATCACGTTTGTCCAAATTTTGAACAAATATCGATATTATATATTGTACCTCGATATATTGTACCTTGCCATTTTTACCAGCATGATACTATGCATATTAATGATAATTCAAGCAACAAAAATTAGAGAAACACGTGCTCATTTTCAAAAAAGAGAAAATTCAATTTGTGGCCATTTTTTTTTACAGTTCAAAATAATTATATTAATAAAACAAGAATATTTTTTCTTTTTTTATTAGTATTTGTACAATTTAATTACTGACCGAATATTTTTTGTCTTAGCAGAATAAAAAGATATGTTTGAATGTTAAATATATTTTCTGCATAATACACAAACATATCAACTTTCAGGTAAGGATAAGGACTTAATCAGATCGACGTTAATAAATTTATCTTATAAAAATTAATATAGATATTATAATTCAATGTGTTTAAAGATATCATAATAAATGTGTATTTGTTCTTCTCAATGACATATTCACTATTTATGAGCTCCAGAAAAATCAGTAGTTGTTTGTATATTGAAAATACGGCAAATAGTTGAGGACTCGATGCTGTAGACAAGGCCCACATAAGACAACAGGTGTCTGGCTAATCAGTTAGATTAGTTTCTGTTGCTTCAAAGGCAGATTATCAAGATTTAGGTGAATTTGGACTAGACAGTGTGGTCTGTACACGAAATATGGGACGCTGCCTCTACAAAATCACAATGAATCTGAGACCAAATCATAAGTATACCGTGAACGTTGATCATCTATTAAAATGCCATATCTACGGTACAATATGATAAAGATCCAGAAAATAAAAATCATTGAGGACAGACAAGAATTCCTAAGACAACTAATTCTTAAGGTGCCACAATCAAAGATACCTTAGTAATCTATCCTCTTCTTTCTTTTCTTCTCTCCTCTTTCTTTTTACTTTCTCTTCCTTTTCTTCCTCAATGTGATTGCGTTTCATGAAGTTGAGGACTCCCCTTGAGTAACACTCACTGCTCTTCT
Source organism: Latrodectus geometricus (assembly GCA_026290005.1). Lineage (NCBI taxonomy): Eukaryota > Metazoa > Arthropoda > Arachnida > Araneae > Theridiidae > Latrodectus > Latrodectus geometricus. Next base: position 84,007 of record JAPDSC010073189.1, on the reverse strand, counting down.
GTTATTAACTTCATACTAAAACTAGATTTAGACTAAATCGTAGTGAGAGGATGCATGCGTGGTGTGTAATTTTAGTCCTTTTTTGCAAGATTTAATAGTTTTTTAGCAGCATTTGAATAAGTGACACCAGATTTAGGGTACGAAAAGGAACCATTTTTAAGGGTAGGAACATTAATTTTTAACCTTGTTGGAAGTGAAATTACTAAAGTCAAAGTGGTTTCATAAATCTAGTTTACAGTTATACTCAGAAAATGGAGTAGGACAGTACTAAAAACCCCTTATGAAGGGATGTATATTATACGTCAAAAACGGGATGTTGAAGCTTCATCTTTGATAGATGAGGGAGAGTACAGATATCAGAGTACTTTGAAATTGATAACGTAAAGACAAGTCTGATAAATGACATATGTATAGTCATCATGTCATATCATTTACCGATATTCTTGTTTGTCGTACATTCCAAAGAAGTCGCTAATCATCAAGACAATGCAAACATTTTAAACGTGGAGCATAATTTTCTCGATTACTCTTCAAAATTTTAAAGGTTCTATTCTGTATCTAAATAACCCGAAATAAACATTATTGGTCATGTCTGGAATGTTTTACACTATACTATTCAGAAAATAGTTTCTGAGGATTACATTCTTCTGGATTTACAGAATTCTACCACATTCGTAATTTACAATTGTCTCCAAGATTCTTATATATATATATATATATATATATATATATATATATATATATATAATCGAAATAAAAAGTAATAGCCATATTTCAAAATATTTTTAGAAGCATCTGGTTGAAATCCCTCATGTTTCTGCATCACATTGAAATTTAATAAGGTAGAATAATAATTTTTAGTTTGAGGAAATGTGCAGCTCAATACACACATACAAGATAAAATTATTCTTTCTATATCAGAGTGAGTTTCCTTGGATGCATTATTTCATTTATTGTTTCAGTATGTGTTTATATAATAACAAGATATTTTTTATGTCTTGATTTTATACGAATACTAGAAAAGTAATTAAAAAGGTTTAAAAAAACTAATTAAAGAACCATTTAAATAATCAATAACATCAAAAGAAATATGCCAATTATTTTCAAAGACATACACATGTGTTCTGTAACCAACCGAATAATTCTTAATATTGTACTGTACAGAATATTTCCATTTGCTTTACCAGTCATGTTAAAAATCTTTTGAAAACCAAACGAACACAATACATGAAATTCATACAAACGTAATAAAAAAGTGAATGATTTTAGAACACATTTCTTTTACAGATTTATTAATTATTTTGGTACATCATGATCCTACCGTAGATAATTTTCACCAAATATTATTTCGCTAAATGTTCCAGTGTATGAGATCACACCATTTGAGCTATTTGATAAGCTCACATTTTAAAATTTCTATAGCATATTTGATTTGAAATAATAAAGTTTTCTGTAATATTGAATGTAATGAATATAATATAAATAACATCGGATAACTATAAAAAATCTTTTTGCTACTTTGTCATGAATAAATGTTCTTTCTATAAGTTTTATTTCTTCTATAATTTTAAACATGTCGTTTAATGATTATTTATTCCATTCAAGTGCTAAAAATGTTGGAACCTATGATTTAAAGGGTATTCAGAACCACTGCCAACATCCAAACCCAAAGTGAGATTGGAATATGTTGAATCGAATGCTGGAAAGCTAACCATTCATCTTAAACATTTGGCCATAAAAAGTACATTTTTGGTATTAGAAATTAAAATAATAGGTATTGCATATAATATATAGATTGTGTTTTCAAACATGAAAAGTTATTGTTTAACACTTTAATCATTTAGTGGAGATTTTTAAATCTGTTTTCAATATATTACGTAATTTTTGGCATATTTTAATTTTAATTATCATTTATAATACAAATGATTCATTTAGGGAAGAATGTAAGCATACTCGGAAATGTTTTTAACATATTTGAAATTAGATTATAGTATCATCCATTTTCATTATAAAACTCCAAATAGAATCACTTTGCAGACTTTAAAGAAAACTTTATAAAAAATTGTTTTAACTTAAAAAAAAAAACATGCAAGGTTCTAAGAAAAATTTAATGAAATCCCAAATATAACATTTGCACACTTTAAACGAGTATTGTTAAAAGCATACAAAATTACATTTATATCTGCTAACATTCATTTTTAGTTTATTAAATTCAATTTCCATTATAAATCTTTAAATAAAATCAATGTTTTAAATAAATGGAACCATTGTTGTAAATAAAATCTGTTCAGAATTATAAATAATTATGAAATTTTGAATAAAAACTGTTATTTACTTTAAATAAGCATTGTTAAAAATATACAGAAATGAATTTGAATTTGTTGCAGAAAAAAATACAGTAAATAACATGAATCACTGATTGCATGCTTATAATAAATCTATTTTAAGTTATTCATTTATATTTATTTGTACAGAAAATTCATGTCTTGTACGCCTTTATTTTTCATGGATCCTGCTGTCTAGTTTTTTTTTTTCTTTGGAGTGCGAAATAAATTTCCTTCTATTTTTCTGCGCCAACAAATGCTGTGACAGTATCTCGAATCCGCTTTAGAAAACTGAACCCTGTTTCATAAAAATCATAGATTAAGCCATTTATAAAGCTCTACACCGCAAAAGAGAAGTGATGTCAAACTACAACTCAACTCAACTCAACTCGTCTCTCTTTTCATATAATATTTTACGAAACACTCATATTTTCGAAGGTTGAAGTAGACCGCGCATATGTTTTTATGTTCAAAGTTTAAACATTCTTCATACGTCATTAAGTACAAGAAAAACATTTTATTCATATTCCAGGCCTGGAAGTTTCCATTTTATTGTCGCCGAGGGAAGATATTTATGGTTTCAAAAGATGTCCCGAGGAAAGTTATTACGCAGCAAATCCCATTTTTCACACTGAAACTATTGATTACGTTTTGCAGTGTAAACTCGTCTGAAATTCACGCTCGTGTTCTAATTTATTTGTTCTGATGCATGCATATGGAGATCATTCTTACAGTAACACAGCAAAATCTGTTATTTTAAATACATATAACTATAATTGCTTTATGAAACTTTTTAACAGAATTATAGAGATTTAAAGATAATGTTTTTCCAAATTTTAAACTTATTTAGTGAATTTAGTATTTAGAGTATTAAAAACTGGAATAAATTCTTCTAAATGAAAGTGAAATTTGAAGTTATTTACTGAGTTTAGTATACACACAAAGTACTTTAAACTATACTAATGAACATTCTGTGAACATATGGATAATAAATATTTTGACCCAACATTTGAGCAATTGAAGAATTTAGACACATTTTCTCATTTAATGAGTTTAATATAGAAGTCTTTGCCAAACTTTAACTAATTCATAAGCGTTATAACTTATTTGTTAAGTTTGATATTAAATTCATAGAGTGAATTTGAATAATATTGCTAATAAACTAATTCTATTGAATTACGTCTTACGTAATTTTTAAAATACTTAAGGCTTATTTTTGGAGTTAGACAGGGTTTTGCAAATTTGAATCAATTCTCTGTGTTCAAATTGAATAGAACTAACTTATTGAGTTTAGTATATATTTCACTGATGTTTTGAACCAGTTTTACTCTAGTAAACTAATTTTATTAAACTAAACCTAATTTAATTTGTAAAAACATTTTTCATATATATTTATTACAAAGGTCTTCTGGACAGCCTGCATTAATTTTGATAATAGATGTTAATTTTTTGAACAAAAATATTTTGAATAATTTATTGAGTTTCATACAGAAAGTGATGAAAATTTGAATAAACTCTTAAAATAATTTAACTTAATTGAAAAAAATCAACAAATTCCGAATTAGTTGAAGTAAATTGTCGTATTTATTAAATTTTATGTAGACGATGCTGCAATATTGGAATCAATTACAAATATAACATACATTAAAGAAGGAATTACTTTTTTAAGTCGAAAATTTATTATACCTTGTTTAATAATGGAAAATTTCAAGCAAAACGAAAAAAAATTTATTAAATTCAAGAAAATGTATTACATTTTTCAGAGAACTTATTAGAGAAGAAATTTTAATGAAATTTCAAACATTTATTTCAGCTATACTTTATTAATTCTTTTCTCTCAACAAAATATATTTTCATATAAGAAAATTTTACCAAACTGCTTAATAATGCTTTTCCAGCTTCAATAAATAATTTGTTATTCACTGAGGTTAAGAATATTTTTGCCGCTCATCTTGTCTAGTGGTCAGCGTTCCTGACTGCGGATGGGCAGGTCCCGAGCTCGAATCCCGACTTGGTCATGGAAATTTTCTTTCTCGCTCACGCTGCGTGTGTGTATATTTGTCTTTTCTTCTTCTGAGATGATGGATGAATGCGTCCCGCCCTTTAAATGGGTTTGAGGTGGTGTGACGTGGGCAATGCTACTCGCTTCCGTGACTTGGTTCACAGGTGCCCACCGTGTGACGCTAAATGAGTTGCTGTTTCTGGCCTTGTTGTGAGCGACTGGTCAGTCACCCAGTGCCCCACCATTAGATAAAATATTTATTCAATTGTTTACCATCGTGTATTTTCAACATGCGAGTCCTCAATAACTGTTTTGAAATAATGAAACAGCATTTTTGATACTTTTATCACGAATTCATTCTTACAGTTGGATCGAAACTTTTAGTTTTATTTATGATTTTGTTTTATGGTGTTTGAAATTTTGGTGATTGTTTGAATATTATAACTTTCAATAATACTTAATTCATCAATATATATTTTGAATGAATGTTCTTTCTTCACGCCATTCCCCCTTTAGAATCAACCGTTTTATCTGCCTCAATGAAACTATATTTTATACCTTTTACAGCATTCTTACTTAGCTTAGAATTTGACTAGTTGGCAAACCTTCCTGGACACGAAATAAAATCACAAACATTAAATGAATGCACTGGAACTCGACAAAGATCACACATTGAATATTTTTATGCAAAGTAGAGCATTAAATAAAACTGCAAAAAATTACAAAAGTACTTCAAACTAATATTATGATTTAAGCAAAAAAGAGGTTCTACACACAATAGAGTTCACACGTTAAAGAATAAAGCCTATTTTTGTGTAATGGACAGAGATCGCATAAAGTAAAACGCATAAAAAATCACCCAAAACTTCACGGGAGTACAGCTATAAAAATAGTTTTCACCACACACATTTAAAATCACACATTATGTTATGGGATGAATAGAAAGACCACGTGATAAATGTTCACATAGAAAACTCAAAACCTTACGAAATATCCAGGAATTGTTTTTGAAACGAAATCCTGACAAGAGGCTAGTTCACTTTAGAAAGCAATACCCTGATAAGACAAAGCAAGAAACTAATAAAATAAAACAAGTCCTTTAAATAAAAGATAAATATAGTGATAAAAAAACTATATAGACCAGTACTAAACAAGAAACTAAAAAACACTGAATGCGCAAATCTTACTTATACCGAGGTAACAATACATATGAAAGGTAACTTCGTAATGCTTATACATGTGATGAAATGCACAAGAAAAATCGAAAAATCTGAATGGCTGTTTAAATTATTAGATTCTTTTATTAATTACTTCATCGGTTATTCTCCAACTGAATTGAAATGTCCATATACCACACGAAAGACATCGCCCAAGAATATTCGCTTTTAAGAAGGTATAATAGTAATATAATGAACAATAACTTAAAACAATATTTTACATCATCATAAAAGAAAGCCTCTCTCATAGATTAGTTAAAAAAATTGAATATGATAGATATTGACTACGAAACTATTTAACATTCAAAAATTGGATTTTTTCATTCGCGTCCCAATGTATTTTCAAGTAGTGACATATATTGAAACGATCGAACAACGCACATATGATATTTTTAAGAACTAAGGAATAATGACAGATTTCTTTCTTGAAGCGAATATGAGTGGCAACCAGCATACTTCCCTTAACCTAACCTGGAGTTGTGCGCTACCAGTTAAATGGAAGCTTCTGGATGGGAATCTTGGTCATTTAGAAACAGAGAGGAAGCAAAAAACTCTTTATATTTACCATATATGTTACAATAGACCACTCTCTATGAAAAGTCCTTTCTACAAACAGTTTAAGTGACGTATGTTAAAATGAAATGTCAACAGTATTGGACCGTTAGGCTATAATCTACTCCGTGTATAAGTCAGACTGAATGACTCAGCATACATTTTAAGAACATATTGATTGCCAGAAAGATTGGCAGTCGTATATTGAAGAAGATTCTTCCTGGATGACGTATTGTAGAATTCTGGATCTAAAAACTGTAATGGAAATGTGAAAGCTAAGTAATGTATAAATACTATTTCAGCCTGTCATCACTTTATGCAACAGCAGTAGAAATAGCTTACAATCAATGTCAAATAGTCAATCAACAATCAATTCAGAATTGTTCCACTACAGTATGTGACTGGTTACTGAGACTTTACCTTACATCACGAAATAGCATGTGATTGGCTGTGTGCTGATAACCTTATGTCTTGCTCTGGTGAGTGATTGGTATTGAATTTGTTATCATGAGGAGAAGAGAAATATTGGTCTTTACTTCTAACGTCAACGGATAGCTCCTTCACAGTGACATTCTGTAATTTCCTGATATCTGAGAAAGTGAACAAGACTTTGCTGCTGCTTACATAGTAGTATAATAAAATTTTATTCTTATGTTCATTAAAGTATGTTTTCCGCAGCTGAGTGTTATTAAAATTATAAATATTAAAATAAGTTGTTATTGATTATCATAGATAAGTGAAGAGACTTTGATCTTCAGAGCGATAGGTCCCAGGTTAATTCCTAAACTCCGCTTATACGTCAGTCGAAATGTAGTTTATGTTGGTTGGGCCAGTGAAGACTGGCCACTATCCAGGAGAAATGTTTCGCAATTCAAATTATGAGGTGGTGATTTAAATGCCGAACACAGATGCTTTACCCTGTCCAAATACAGCATCGAAATCCTTATATTATAATGGATTTTTTTTAATTTCCGTTATATTTTCCTTTTTCATATGCCCAATTGATATGTGACCTTAAAATGCACTTTAATGTATTTTTGTGCATCGAATAGGGTTCACATAAACAAAATCGCAAATAAAATCTCTCAAAATTCCACGAGTAGCTACAAAACAGTTTTCGCAACAAAATTTAAAATATTTTTATATGCTGGATTGATTACAACTACTAAAGACTGATTAAAAGGTGTCTTTTATAGAAAGTATCTCAAAACTTTAAGGAATAACAAGGAGTTGCTTTTTTAAACGAAATCAAAACGCGAAGCTTGGCAGCTATTTGGAATCTGGATCAACCTTTTGCAATCGCAGTCGGTGTTCAGTTTTTGCTACGACTGTTGCTCTACCAGGCGCCTCGGCAGCCAGATATGCAAGATTGAAGCTCCTTTTGGAATTTTTTCAGAATTGATACTGATAGCAAGAAAATGACATTATAATTTATGGCCAAGTTTTATTGATACCTTCATCAAGAATACTCCACATTTTGAAGAAAATTTTCAAAAACATCACAAAAAATTCGCACAAAAACAGTTTGAGTGTATATAATAATCGACTTAGTTTCAGTGTATATGATATTAAATAAGCGAAGCATTAAATTATACAAGATTATCTAATGAAAAACTCACGTAAGCATACAAAATGATAAGTGTTTGAGTTGTAATAATTCTCCTGATACATTTTATTTCATCCTTTTACACATACTTTTGCTCATCCTATTATAAAATTCTTAAATTTTTCATTTAATTTTTCATTCATTTCTCATTTAAGCACCCTATAAGCTGACAGCAACTCTCGCTACTTTTAGAAGGAAAGTCTATTTTATATAGATATATAAAACGCAATTCTAAGTCACAGGAAAAGAAACTTAATTGCTTTTTTTTATGGTGAAAGAAAAAAAACATAAATCTTCCCGTCTAGACGTCGAAATACTTGTCTGGAAAAGTATAACAAATAATGAGGCCAACGAAAACTTTTCAAACATTTTTCAGTTTAATTCATTAAATGGTAGTAAATCTTCAGAAAGCAGAACTTGAAAGATTGGTTTAAGGCAAAATGATCCCTTTAAAGAGATTTCATTCTGTAATTTTATTTCCGTCGTAAAACCAAAGGAATTTTAAGGGTAAATTTTCATTTTATAACGAGAAGATTTTAAATTTTTTGATTTTAATGAAATATATATTCCATATTTTTAATATAATGTAGCTTGTATTTAAATGTGGATAGTTTTTATGTATTAAACCACCGAAGATTCCCTGGGAAAAAAATATGTCACCAAATATTGTGGTAAAGTGCCCAAAAAAATTCTCCTCCGTTAGGGAAAACCCTTTGAAAATCAGATAAGCAATTTTTGTGAGGTAAAGAAAAATATATGCTCTAAATTTTTTTTAAAATGTGAGCAAAAAATTACGTTAGTCAATCTTCGTTGAAGCAAATAGATAAAAACTTCATCTTTGTTGATATTATAGTATTTCGAATTTTGTTTTCAGAAAACTTAATTATTATAATATTGGAGTAAAAAGTAAAAACATATATAAAATTATGAAATGGCTCAGGCAAAAATAGCATATTTTAGCAACATTTTACAAATGTCGCCAGAATTTGCTATTTAAAACCGCTTGCATGTGAACCTTTACAAATGAACAGAATTTATTGATGGGATTTTACTAGTATTGTTTTATAAAAGGATAATTTTTTTCTGTATTGTTCATTAGATAAAATGACTCCATAAATACAATGACATATAAGTACTGTCTTATCTGTATTAATTAGATAGCAATAATTGTACTCCTAAATGCTAACAATAGTTTGGGTGTCACAAATTCCGATTGTTGTCCAGTTAATAAAACTTTTCAATAAAAATATTAAGAGTATGAATATTATTATTTTTCTTCAGCATCAACTTAAATCTTGGTGAAAATTTTTAAACTATTCCCATTCGGTTTCTTTATGTATATATAATGAGCAATTTACTAGTTTATTTATAATGTATGGGGAACGAACAGATAAAACAGAGTATAGGCGTAATTCAAAGAAACGAAAAATCTAAATTAGCAGAAAATATTCTCAAGTTTCCATCAAATTCAATAATTGGAATGATTGATATAAATTAAATTGTTAAAAAACATTTAACTATTTAAAATTTTTAGTGAAATAAATAAAAAAATTTAACAAACTAATTCAAAAGGTTAGGAAACCAAACTGAAGAGTACAGAAATAATATCAAGAAATGAAATCTGCTTTCTATTTCAACGCAAATTACTAGCCAGACTGAAACAAAATAAATGATAAATATAAAAAACTAATGAATGATCCAATTAATTCCAATTTTACTTATAAATAATATATTCATTATTGAATTATTATATAAAAACAAAATTCATAAGGAAAATAAATAAAACGTGGAATAATATGCACATAACAATGTGAAAATATTCAAGATTTATTAAATTGTCAAAGAAGAATAACATTTCAAAGAAATTTAAAAACATCATCAATTAGCTAAGTAAAAAAATAGAAATTCAATATCACAAAATAAAACTGGACTATATTCTTTCGATCAGTATGAAAATAAGTTCTATATATTCATTATTAAATTATAATTTAGTGATATATATAAAAAAAATACAAAGTTGTATAATAAACACCCAACAAACTTAAAATATTATTTTAACTGCAAAAATTATTAAGTTACCAAATTTGATTAACATTTTAACGAAACTTAATGACAAGATCAAAGAGAGAGTAAAAAATCATTATTGGATGTCCAAATAAATTGTGGCTTATCAGGAAAAGTATTTCACTTTTAACAATTCTTTACTTTCGACAAGTGACGGGTGAAAATAGGCCAACTTCTCTCTTTTAAAAGAAAAGGCTTTAAAAAAAAGTCTTCAATTAGTTTCGATACTGATTCTAAACGAGATTAGAAAGATTGTGTTTTCATTGAGACTATTTTATAGCCTAATACAAAAGTAGTGGAAAAAATCGAATTTAATTCAACATTTGTAAGAATCTTAAAAGGGATTCTTTTTAAGATTCTTACATTTAAGAAACTTTTATGAGAAAAGCTTGTCCTATAAAAGTAAATTGCGAAACAACATTTTGCAAATGAAACCGTTTTACTAACAAAAGTAAAGAAAACAGCTCGCAGCGTCAAGAAATGCACATATTAATGAACTTAAATGAAATAAAATGCCCCAGTGTGAATAGGAATCGGTTATAAGAACAAATTTGATATGTTTTGATGGCAAAGTTGACTTGTTTCTCGTAAGTGATTCACGCGGAAAGGTTTCCACAGAGAGAACTCAAACAGGCATGCAACTAAAATACAAAAATACTTGATTTAGATTAAAGTTTTTATGGATTTCAACATCTAACCATTTAAATGTTAATAACATCAAATATTTTCTGAAACTTCAAGATCAGAATAATGTTATCTACATAGAAATTGCTTTTTAACAAAATTTACTGGGAATTAAGGAATCACATTCCGATGTAATATGCAATGATTCTAAGAATTTTTAAAATAGATGTTACGTTATAGTAAATTTTATTTTAAAATATCATAATAAAATTGAATTAAATATTCAAATTAAATTTAATAAAAATATTTTTAACTAACTTTATATTATACATTATTTTATATATGAAAGAAATGCACAGATATATAACTATATAAATATTTATATTACTTATATTTACATAAAATGTGTAAAAACTGTTTTAAAATGTTGCATCAAATAACTAAAAATAATAATTCTTATCTTTCATATTTGCTGAAAAAAAGGTGTTCATTTTTAAGTACAATTTTTATGATTTAAAAATAAAACTTTCCTTCTGGACTTTTCTATGAAGAAAGATTAATCGCAAGTAACTGTGAAAATGGTTTTACAGCTTTTTCAGAGATGCTTGAATTTTAATCGCATTTCATTTCCTTATCTTAACAGAAGAGCAGAAAATTATTATCTGTAATTTATTAACTATATTTTAAAATATTGTTTCTCTCTTGAATATGATCTATCGGCCTAGATGAAGTTATCTTTTAATTTATAGCTACGTTTATGGAAGAACTTTTGTTTCCATTTCTCTAATTTGAGCGAGGCTTATTTTATACAAAGAACAGTATACTAATAGCAAAAAATAACATCTTATTTGCATAAACTGATGATTTTTAACTTCGAGATAACTAATACTTAATTTCTCTAAAAATGTTTTTATGATAATAATCCATTGTTAAATAGCTTCTCTAATATTTATATTTAAATACATTTAGCATAATAGTTCTATTTTTTCACGAAATCCACCCGATTTATTGGTAAATGAGATATTAGAATCTATTTTCTCACAATTCGTAGAATAATTTGGTGATATTAAATGAAATAATGTTTTCATAATATCCTAAAATTTCTCGATTAAGACTTTTCCAGATTTTTAAAAATCATTTGATCTAATTTGATTGTGAAATCATTTCAAAATATTATACTGAAAACTACGGTTTAAATAGCCATTCCAGGTAAGATTTTACAGCAAATTTATTTTGAGTAATGTTAGTGTATGTGCAAAGTATCTCCTCTCTTTATTGTAATTTTTAATCTCGGAGTTAGATTTTTTTCTGAAATAAAATTATGACGTAGCAATAAATTATAAATATAATGAAAGATTCATTTCTTGCAACGAACATGTATTGATTTAATTTTTAAAATGTATTGATTTGATTAAAGTTAATTTATGAGTATATACTTTTCCTAATTATATAATTTTATCCATTTTAAAGATATCTTGCAGAATTCTCTTTTGAAGATAAAGCTATTTTACCGGTTTTTGTAATAAATATTCACAAGGCAAAATATTATATACTTTTTAAGAGATTTGATCAATTGAATGATTTGATTTATTAATTCCTTAGATTCTATAAATTCTTGGGAAGTGGTGTCAAAATCTCTTCCTGTGAGAACTGCAGATTTAATATTCCATTATGTACAAAATATAATTAAATTATATATTTCAATCTTTCATAATGTTTCATGAATATATTTATTGTAAAATGCTTTTAAGTAATGTAAATTTTACATATAAGAAATGTTTCTCTTTTGAGAATATATATATATACTCGCTTTCGATCCTAAAGGTATCTGTATATACTTATACATATGTATATATGCATACATAATTACTCTTTTGGATATTATATAAGCATATATAAGTATTCTCTTACACTTTTGGATCAATTACATCGCATTGCCCTACTTTACTGGACAAGGCTTCAACAACTATAATAAATTTATCCAAAAGTGTAAGAGAATGCTCTGGCTACATCAATAACTTCCGTGGAGAAGAGGAATTGGTGTTTGGGATCAAGAAAAATCCTGAAGATTTTCGCCAATACGGCAGAGCAAAGAGAAATAAATTACAATACCAATACAAATATATCTCTCTATCCAATAGCAAAATCAGCTAAAGATGTATGTGCCAAGAATCAAAATAAAATAAAAAATATATAAATCAATAATTGGAATAAGATAAAAAATTTCAAAACCAATAATGAAACAGACGAAACCTTGCAAAGAAAAAACTAATGGATCACGTCTTCATCAGGAGATTATAGTCAACTATGCAAATAAGATAAACACTCTTTTTTAATCTGTACAAAGAACAAGTTCTAGAAATGTCCGCAGAATTTCCCTGAAGATAGCAAGTAGAATGGAACATTAAGTGTATAACATGTTAAAGCAAACTATTTAAACACAAAGTTGTTAATTAAACTTGCACTACCAAGATGGAAAAATCTTACATGCGTCAAAATTACATGACAAGAAAAAGAGATGGCAATATACGTTTCTGCGCATTTGCACGGAGCAGGAAAGACAACATCTGAAATTTTGAAAAGAAAAGTTGCGCTTTTTTTACAAAAAATCACTTAGGAAGTTTTTAACCTTTTCTGAGAATATCGTGTTATATCCCGAATAAAAAGAAGAAATGCAATATAAATGCATAAAGCTGATATTGTAAATTGATAGAAGCAGGATTGTTTTCTATCTAGAGTGCATTTTATCGTTCCACGACATTCCCACTTGGATGTCTAAAATGACCATAAAAATAGTCAACCATGTCATGCGAATATGGAATCGATGGGTTGCGTTTTGTCATATTAAATGGTTCTGAAGATCTAAACGTCCTCACTCAACTGACGTTGAAGAACCGTATAACCATTTCATGGATCAATATTTATAAAACTGGATTATTTACAGTATGTCCAGTATTTGTTCTTACTGTTTGAGCCTTACTGTTAGCATGATGACTGTTACTTCGGCGTGCCTTGATAATGCAGCATAGAGACAATCGGTGATTGAGTGCGCTTTACAGTAAAACTTGATACAGGAGTGTCCTGATATCATTTTTTAGACCAATCATGATTCTGTACATGCGCCTGAAGTCGCCAAAGAGAACGCCTCGTCGTCTATTTACATTATATTTCGTCATAGAGTGTTCTGTATCTGATATCAACAAGTAGCCATTCCGTGCATGACACGTACAAATCAAGCTCCAATCGACGATAATTTTTATCGGCAAATTTCTGATATTTAAAAGCTAATAGTTGTGTCCTATCTGTAAGGCTTGAGGAACTCCCAATAAGATGAAGCAAGAGCACATGTTGCACATCTAGTTCTGACTCTTCTCAATACAAAGAGTACACTAAGAAATACACACTAATAATATAAATATAAAAGTATACACTAAGAGAATAAGATCAAAAATTGAGAATTACCTAAAATACTGAAGTTCTGCGAGCAGAGGCAGTGAGCTGAAGAAATTTAGTTAAACCCTCTTGTAGCTAAGCCAAAACGTCAGAAGGGTGCTAAATTTGGAAAAACCAATAAAAATAAAAATAAATAAATAAAAAGAATGCTGCCCATGTTTCAAATATGTTACAAGGAATATCCAAAACTAAGAACCGTTTACAGTAGATTTTCTCTTTCTTACCAGCAGTCACAATTTTACAAAGTAATGTCCAATTTCTAACATGGCTATTTACACATGATAATTTTAATTTCCTTTTTATCAACTAAAATTTTGAAAATCCTTTTTTTTTTTTTTGTGAAATAATTTTCATAAATCTCTCGTTTGCAATTATTTTTTCATTTTTTATAGTTGTGAAACTTGGATTGACGTTTCCATTGGAGAATTGTAAATCGCTGGTATTGTGAATAACAATCTGTCCTACTGATGTCGAAATTCTGGATTTCATAAATCAATTCGAGGTAAACTTTTCCTTTATAGACTGACTCCCGTGTTAACATGCATAATTAAAGCATAATCAAAAGCTTCAAGTGAAAATATTGAACGTTACTTTTACGGGATTTGGAATCTCTTGCATTGCTTTTGCCAATGTATCCTTGCACATATGTTGTAGAAAAAACGATGTCAAGCCTATTTTGATGTACCTTCTTTATTAAATAAAACCCCTAACATCAGGGAGCAAAGAACCATTTATCTGATAACTTCAATGAATATAAGATACAGGGCTTGGTGACCAGGTTGGTTAGGATGTCGCTTTCTCTACTGGAAGGTAGATAGTCCGAATCTCGGCTTATCCGAAAATCTATCGTGGATTCTAATGGTGACTGGGTCACGTAAAATACGTCGTGGTCGCAATGTCCTCCAAATTTCCATTCCAAACAAATCCCTCTCTGGAGATGTTAGGAGCCAGGCTTTCGGTCTTCTCTGGCTTCCTGTCTCTAATTTGAAAGTCGTAGGTGGTGTCATCATCTATGAGACAAAGTCGTATTTCCCCCCTCTGGAAGAGTTGCTCTGAACAAAAAGCGGAAGACTGTTTCTGACTACATTCGCCTAGTCGCAGGCGGGCGGGCTTGGCTTCGCCAAGTGTCATAAGTAACAACAACAAAATAAGTTACTCATTCATGAGTTTAAACAAATAAATCCATTGCTATTCAAAGTTCTATTTTTCTCGAATTACTTTATTTATATTGGGAGAAACATTTAGTACAAAAAAAAATTTAGTTTTAAAATCTAACTCTTATTTTTCTTCTTTATAAATTTTTGATTTTAAAAATAGCTTCACTGGTTTTTATGAGTTAGTAAACAAGAGCATCTACTATAATTATATAAACTATATCTACTATCCACTATAACTATATAGTTATTGGAAAATCAATTCCATTATTTTTACAAATTTAATGTAACATTAATACAGTATTCTCTCTTGCATTTAATCATGTATCACAAATGGTCAAGAATTTCGGAATTATCATGATATACTCTTCTGGAGTTTATTCAATTACATTGTATTCTCTCTATTTTATTTCTTCCAAACCACTTCATTAATTTATTGAGATCCATTTAAAAGAATAAATCCAACCTAATTAACTAAATCTTCGAACTTAAAAGACAACATGAGAATCAAAATTCCTTATCAGTATTAGCAACATTTTTTATAATAAACACAGATAAAAGGTAGAAAACAGTAGAGTATACTGTGTTATAAATAGGGAAAAAAACTTCTGATTTCTTGCATAAAAATTTCAATTCGAATATGAACTCTATAGTTTTCCACCCTCGTCTTAAAATAATCAAAAAACACACATCTATTTTATGCTGCTAAATTTTTCGATTTTCATGATCTTTGTCTTTTAAATTGGGTGGTAATTTTCGAAATGTACAAGGTTAACTTGAAAATTAAAAATTTTTCTTTTTTTATTATTTAGGTATGATTTATTCTTCTTCATAAAATATCATGAAAATCATCTAAACAATTGATCTGAAAATGATATTATATTTGACCACAATTTAATCCACATTAAACTATATATTTTGCAACGCATTTTCATTTCAAATAGGGATATACTATTTTTCAAGCTTCAGATAAACTGATTAAAACATTTTTATATAGTAATCGCTGTTCATTTATCTAGCGAATTATCCACAAACATATGAGGTACCACCTACATTTCGTACAATAATAGAAAACAAATTTAAGTCATTTTAATTTTTTACATTTGAATCTATTTAGTTTCCCATTTTGATTCTTCTTTAATGAAAGCTCCATATTGTTTCCTTTAGTTACGTTACTTTGATACGAATCCTAAAGCATCTGAACATAGGAGATTTATCTAGTACAGAAACAGAGTTATTCATTCATCAAGTGAATAATTCATACGTTATATAAATCCTGTTTTATCAAATAGTAGAAACATTTAGAGGAATTTCATTTTCTGAATGTAAATTTCCTTACCTTTCCCTTTTCAATGAAAGTTGTTAATCGTTTCATCTAATTACGTTATTCTGAAGGGAATTCTCCCGCACCACTAATCCATGGAAGATGGTTCCGATCCATCGATGTTGAATGAAGTTAAATTCAGCTCTCAGTGTCTCTCGGAGCACGTAACGCAATCTAATCCGCGATACATAATCTGAGTAACGGGCTGCGGATTAGATTGAGTATCTAGTCTCAAGATAACACAGCTTTACAATTAGGAGCGGAGGGCTTTACTGGCGCTGTTGTTTCCCCTCCAGCGGCAATATTTGCAGGATTTCATTTTGTGCGATTTGTCAGTTTCTCGAGGCAGACTCCTCTGCTCATTTGTTAACATTAAAACAATGTTAACATTGCTGAACGATTTCACTGTTATCAAAATATTTGAATCATAATTTAAAAGAAAAAAAATTCAGCATAAAATATAGAGCTGTTAAATATCCAACTAAAAATATTCTTTTATTTATTCTTCATTATAAACTTTATTATAACATTGAAATATATTTAGGATGAATGGTAATTTTAGTTTAAGTCAATTTTTTAGCTCATTTATTCAAAATGGTGTATTACTTTAACATAACATACCATTTTGCACTGGAATGATTTATTGGGAATATAAGTATTAGATGTAAGTATAAATATTCTCAAACACTTTTATGTATTAAAAATGAAAAAAATTGATTTTAATGCAAATTAAAAATACAACGAAAAATGTTAAAAGTAAAAAATAAATTACAAAAAAACACCAGAGCTTATATTTAAAACTTTGAGATGCATTGTAAATACAGGGAACTCTGACTTAATGAGCAAAATTCACTCCAGAATCATACTCGTAAGGCAAAGCACTCGTTATATGAAAGAATTATTTTCATGTAAGTATAATGTGAAGTATGATAATGCGTTCAATGTTGAAAAAATATTCACAAATTGTTATGTATAACACGTTTATTCAAAGAAAATTAGTTACATTTTGTTCAGCAGACTGTGAATCATTTCTTAATCTTTTATTTCAACCCTTTTTCAGAACGAATAAACCTGGAATACGAATTGGATTCACAGAAGAAATAGGAGTGGTTATGCTTCTTATAAGTAAAAAAATTATAGATAATCCGAGATACGACACTCGCTGATACAGCCCACCAACTTTGTCAACATGTGGAACACTTGAGGAACTGCTGTATCTCAAGGACACATCCCAAACCTCAGTGGATCTCTGAGTAACATGTTATCTGTCCAATGAATTTTGCTTTGATATCTCTGCACTGGTATTTCTTGGTGTTGCTTTTTGTGTGGACGTTGATGCAAATCAACTGATCTATTGAGTTTTTTAAATTACTCTTTAGTTGCGAACTTGTTGGATGCTGAATGTGTTTAGAATGCGAAGCTATAGAAAATCGATAGTCCTTTCATCCTCCTTCAAGTAACCTTCCTATCACTTGCTTATTGAGACAAATCTAAGCACGTACACTGATATGAACTAAAATATATACCTCTCAAAAATTGGAAGAAGGTAAATATCATTATTTGTGTTTAAAAAAAGAAAGACGACTATATAAAAATGTTAAAAATAAAATGTTGAGATCCGATTCTGAAAAATTCCTCTCCTCATTGATAACAGTAACAATAGATAATTAAAATAAACAGCATAGATGACTACAATGTAGAAAAAGAACCACGAGCTTCTTTCTTGAAGCGGGAAATGTTCCGGAAAAGAATATTACCTCTCTTGAATAAATATCATAATGCCATAAGAAACTGTACAGAGATTTCATGAATGATGATGAAAATGAGCTTTTGATATTTTAAATTAATCCCAAGCGTAATCATCAAAATTTAGCCACACTGCTAAATCTTGTAATAATTTTTACTCCCTCACATGCAATTATCTTGAAAACAGCGGGAAAAAAACATTTTGGCAGACTAACTCAACAAAGATTTTATTTTTAAATTATAATTTTTTTTCTCATTGCTTGTGTAAAACAAATGAAGCCTTTTGAAATCTTTAAGAACATGGTAATATTTGATTTTACTAAAATATATTATGGTTGTGCGACGTATAATTAGAATTGCAGTATTTAAACGATACCAACTTTTACCTTTTTTATATTGCAATGCATGAGCTTCTTATTTAAAAAAGTAAAAATTGTTTCTTTCTAGAATATATCTCTTGAATACAATGAAGCATTGAGAGTTGAAAGTATCCTTTTGTCTTCACTTTCGAAATTCAAGAAACGTCAGCCTCAAAGTCGAATCTTTCGGAATGTCAGAAACCCTTCATCTCAGAATTCCAACGTCTACTGTTTTGACTTTTTGAGTCAACAGAAACTTTTGAAAACTTTTAAGAGATATCTGAGTTTCTAAAAGAAGAAGAGTGGCATCAAGAAAGGCATTAAATTTCAATACGCCACTTTTAATGTGAAATACTGGATGCCATTAAAACCGTTATTATTATTATTAACCGTTGAATTATATAAATATTTGGAAAATATCAGTATAGTCGATATTTAGCCAGTTTTTTTAATATTTATCTTCTTATCTCAGTGTAACAATTTGCATTTCCAACTAGACAAAAAGTTGAAAATGAACTTTAAAATAAATAGTAATGTTTTTTTCATTTAACATACTTAGAAACTAGATTTTTAGAAATAAGAGATCGAGAGTTATCAAGAGTTTGTATGTATAGTAGATTTTGACCTTGAGGTAGGACGGTGCCCTTCAGAGCGAAAGGGCTTGGATGGGATCATTGTCACTGCTTAGCAACGTAACATGGATGTCCTAATGGAGAGTGTAACAAACAAGCGTCACTGAAAGGCCTTTTTTCCTTGCAACACGTGAATAATTAACAGAGATAATGAATAGTATTCATATGTCGTAAGGGAGAAAAATCGGGAAAACCCCCAAGCACGCTTCTCGACTGACGTGTATGAAAGCAGAAACGCAACAATCTATCTCTCATTGCTCAACTGAGGCTGACTTTGATGGCTTTGAATGCAGATTATTCATGTTTACCACTCATTAGGAATAACTTAGTTCACATAAAATGTTTGCATAACGTGCTATAGGCACAAATGCTTGCATAAAGTGTTATATAAGGACTTACTCATTCCTTGCTTTCAATGATTTTTATTCATTTTAATTCATTATTGTTGTTTAAAAATTCATAACTAATATAAATTATCATATTTTCAGGAATAAGAAAGTTAACATGCTCAACTATTCGTTATTTTAAAAGTTTTTTATTCTTTATGAATACTTATCGCCATTTAAAAATGCATATCAAATACAAATAAGTTAGAAATATTAATAATGAATGTTCTTATCCATGCCTTATTTGTAATGTTTTTTATTCATTATAAATGACTGCTGCTATATAAAAATTCATATTTAATAGAGAATATAATATACATGCAAGAGTTTATCCTTTCCTACAAGATTTACATCTAATATTAACATGGGAATTTTATGAACTTAATAATAACCATCAGTCAAATTTACTTAGCCATTCCATTCATTTCCATTAACTTACCTTTCAAATACTTAACCACTTCCCATTTTGAATGTCTTTCTCTAAATCTGCTATTTAAAAGTGCATTCTTAATATAAATATCTTATTTACATAAGTTAAAGCGTTTATCCATTCCTCATTTTCAACATTTTTAACTCATTCTAAGCGGCGATTGTCAATACTCCGAATACCAAAGATAGTATGACATTAAAACCATTTTAAACTGCAAAAATAACTGGAAAACAGTTGATATCGTTTTTTAGTCAGATTGCAATATTTATATTTGTTCCGTTTAACACCCTTCACTTTGAAGTTAGACGTTGAATTATCAAAAGTTTGTTTACTGTGTATTTTTAGTACGCCGTGATCTTGTAATAGGGCAGCGCTCTTCAGAACGAATGATCCCAGGTCGGACTTCAGCTATTTTTTATCAAAAAAAAAAAAATAGATGTTTTGACACAGCAGAATACATAGTCTAACAACTGAAATCAATTAAAAGACTTGTTTTTTCCACTGCCTAAATTACCTGTTTCATAAGTAAAGGGCCATCGTTATGATTCACAAAAGAGAAAATTTGGAAAATTCCCAAGCACCCATCCGGACAGACATGCAGTCATAGATGCAAAATTTATTTCCCACTATTCAGCTGTGATTAGGAGGATAATCGGGAATTTATTCTTCGAAGAGTGCTGTTTAATTGCTTAGTCCCAGTAAGCTGTGGAATAAAGATTCTGTACTATGTGTGTGTCTTTGCTCTGTACTATGTGTGTGTCTTTCAGAATTGGGTGATTGAGAGATTTTCAGGTTCCTTCTTTGGCGATACATTAATTTATACATCACAGTGGTACAGGTGAGTCCCGGACTGTACCTTAAGATTAACAGGTTTAAAATACTCACCCATCACCTATCATCTCGTAATTTTGAACCACTGTAAGCTACGGAACGAGATCTACAACCTGACTGGTACCCTCCTGTCTACATCCTCGCCACACTAGCGGAAGAACTTGGGACGTAAGACACGTTCCCAACCACGGAATTCCAGCAAGTCAGTGAGGGTGAATGTGGTCCCCTCACAATCATTCCCTGTGGCAAGTCATGATACTATTTATATGTTCTTAATGGGAAGCGGCTTGAAGCCATCTGAGTTCGACACATGAATGTAGCCCACACTCTGAAAAAGCCTATAGGGAACCTCCTGATCGTGGTATTGGAAGTTAAAATCCCTTTCACCCCTTATGCCTTGTTAGGTAGTCCAGAAAGAGGTTCCAAAATGCTTGCATATCCAAATATCAATTGAAATTAATTTGAAAAGCACACTTCTAAGTCTTAATTTTTTTTACAATTTTAAAGTGCTATAGAATACTGTGCCGGACAGTTTTCGGAATCTTTGTTTCAGTGAGAAACAAGTGAGCTTTCGGTGCAAATTTCTAAATGAAATCTCACGTATGAATCAGATATAAGAAAATCGAATGAGGTGTCTAAAGTATGAAAATTTCCTCTTCCAAATTAAGCATGAAATACGAGGGTCACTCTGAAATTTTAGAGATACAACTAGGTTTTTAAAGTTATGCTTACAAAATTTTAGGTGTGTTCAAAGAAGTCTCCTCCAGCATCAATGCACTTTTGTAGACGAATTTTCCGCAGATTAAATGCCTCAAGCCATTCATTTCTTGGAATAGATGAAAAAATGCATTTATAGTCACATCAATCTCTTCTTCTGAATGAAAACGACGTCCACGTAAGTTCTTTTTTAGATTAAAGAATAACCAAAAGTAGCATATTGTTACATCAGGTAAATACGGTGGATGTTCGATCACTTTAATTTGTTTTTGTTTAAGAAACTCAATTGTTAATCCAGCTGTATGTGAAGATGCATTGTCATGGTGAAGCATTAGCCCCTAACATTCAGTTCTTGTAGAATTTCTGGAAGACATTTAGTGGTATACCAGTTTGCTGTTACTGTCTTCAGTCCTTCCAACTTGATGGCTTTGACCAATCCCGTACTTCTGAAGAAAACGGCATACATCACTTTTTTCAGTGCCCGTTGATTTTTCACCAGTATCGGCGTGGGATCATCTTCAAAGACCCATACTTTGCTTTCTTGACGTGTTAGAACGTCAAAAAACGGTATGTACGTTTCACCACCTGTTACAATTTTAGAAATGATGCGGTGGCCACTATCATTTAGCAATTTAAGAGTTTATTTACTGATTCTGACACGCTCCTCTTTTTGGTGCTCAGTTCGATTATGGGGAACCCAACGGTAAAATACTTTTTTCATGTGTAATTCTTCATGAGTGATTTTGTTTATGGCTGCGGATCCAATGTTAAGTTCCTTCTGTATCATTTGATAGGTACAGCGATTATCATACATTAACATTTTTCGTATAGCAGACACATTATCCGGGATTACTGCCGACGTCGGCCTTCTTGTGTATTCTTCATCCTGAAGAAAATTGTGACCTCTTCTAAATTCTCTAAACCATCTGAATACAGTAGTATGAGCTGGAGATTCATCACCAAATGCTAATTACAAACGTTGAACGCATTCTTCTTGATTTAATCCTGCTTTAAAATCGTAGAAAATCATAGCGCGAAAATGTTCTCGCGTCAACTCCATTTTCTCTTCTGTTTAAAATTTACTCTACGCTAAACAAGTTGAATTAAGTCAGTAAAAAATCGTCTTCTGTCTTAAAATACTTTGTATTTTAAAATTAAACCATTATTTTTATTTTGTAAATCCTCGTCTGCGCGTATCTCAAAAATTTCAGAGTAACTCTCGTATTAACTGGTTTGATTGACATTCTAGTGTAATTTTTTCATATAAGGACTTAATGCCTACAGTTAAAATTAGATTCCGCACTAATATACAACAATGCCCTATGTGCTTATCGAAATAAGGAATCACAGATCAGGTTGTTGGAACAGGTAAGAGCTCAAACCTCTCAGTTATCGTCTCGGCTAGTAAATATTGAAAAAAATAAAAATTCTATCTTCCTTTTCAATCAGCGAAGTATAGGGTAACGTTCGTAGCAATGGAATTAACAATGATTATTCAAAACTTACATGAATTTTTTTTTCAAATTCAGTGATAGAAGAATAAAAAGATTTGTATAATGCTTTACATATTTTATTTCCTTTACCATCAATGATCATTTATATTTAAATTTTTTAAAAGAGGAGAATCACGAATCTCCACTCTTGAAGTGCGGAAATGTGTCCTATTAATCATCCACAACAAGTTCAAAAATCAGCTTTATTTTAAGTTTAAATTAATTCCTAGAAATGTTATTAAATTTTTAAAGGAAACATAATTCACATTTTAAATTCGTCACAGACCTCTTGATATCAGTTTTCTTGATAGTGTATCTTGATATTAGTTCAATCGGTCTGCGTAATTCTCTTAACATTAAATATTTCCTCTTGTAAAAAGTAAGAATTATATTTATATAAATAATGTTATTATATTGAATTCATTAACTTATAAATACAAGGAATTAAACATTAATCTTTTATTTATTTTAAGAAATGAATTTTAATTACTTTTAAATAGTGTGTAGTCTGTGATCGCGGATATAACTATTTTTATGTTCATTCTATGTTGATATTCACCGCTTTGAACATTTATTACTCATTCTAAATGATTAATAAAAAATTGATGCATTTATAATTAAATATTATTGTTGCAGAAAATTGTAATTTAAAGTAATTACTTTATTTTTTTTTTAATGTTTCTTCCTCGTTTCAGTTTATTGTAGTTCCAAAATTCATAGCTAATAGTAAATATTAAATTTGCAGGAATTGGTTAGTTAACATGATGATCACAGTCTACAATTTTGAATGATTTCATTCATTCTAAATGATTACTATGATTTAATTTATATTCAATACAAAATATTTTACCTACATAATGTGTAAATTAAAATGCTTATCCATTCCTCGTTTTAATGTTTTTTATTTGATCTCAATGACAATTTCTGCTTAAAAATTCATGCTTTGAGAGAGATCATAGTTGCGATGTGGAATTTAAAAAATTTACTGATTCCTTCTTTTGAATGTCTCCCACTAATTTTAATTGACTATTAATAAAAAATTCAGAGATAAACAACATATTTTCAGGGATGACTAATTTAATACACTCACTCTTAACGTTTTTCACTTATTCTAAATGACAGCTGTCATTTAAATATACATGATTATTGTTTAATTTAATCACACACATGAATAAATTTGTTAACTGTGAAATTCATTTCCCAATTCAATTGAATAAACTAACATTAAACATGTTTGAAAAATACTTATGACAACATATTTTAATTATTTTATTGGAATGAATTGTTTTATTTATGCAAAGATTAACTAACAGTTTAAATATAATCTAACAGTTTGTTTTTATGCATAATATTACATTAATTAATGGGAGTTAATTTATTAAATTTATTTATTTTTTAGTCACTTGGTGAATTAACATTTGCTGTATTTAGATGCAGTGTATTAAAACTAAATAAACAAATAAGATCAATAAACAAAATAACAAATAAGATAAACAAACAAAAAGAAAATAGATCATTAATTTTTCCACTTGTACTTTTTAATTAGAATATTAATTATAGAGAATGTTGTTTACATTCAATTAAAACTAAAAACAATAACAATAATTCGTGAACTGACACAGACTTTGGCATTCTATGTCTTTGTTGTTTTAATATTGAAACGAAAAATAGAAATTTCAAAAATCATATTATTCTTAAAATTTAATTTCCTATATTAATGCTTAATTTGACATGCATCTTTTTAAACATGCATCTTTTCTCGGTTTACTTCCTTTGCAAAAATACATAACAATAGGCCTTAGTTTACTTTTAATGTTTGCCTAACGATGTTCGTATTTACTCTATTAAAATTGTGCATGTGTTGAGATTCTTATAACACATAACTGTATCTCTTCCAATAGTTTAATAACTTTTCAGATGGTGGATATTTTTAAAATTCTGTCTTATCAACACATTAAATATAAATCATTAATTTAACGAGTTGATATCTGTTTTATTATTCCGAAAACTTATTTATAGTTTTGATATATCATTTGGTCAGAGCGTTCCTCAGGGCCTCACTGGTATTAAAAAAGGCACCTTCTCCATTTATAAAAATTGGACTGTTTGCAGATGACATTGTACTCTGGAGCTCTAATACTGATGTGGGTGTATTGGAACAAAGACTAAACGAATCATTAGAGACTGTATCGCCTTATGCTTCAGAACAAAAGCTACGTTTTAATCCTTCAAAATCTATTGTAACCTTTTTCACTACCAATAAGCATCTGTATAATTATCAACCAAGATTAATTTTAGAAAACCAGTCGCTTACTTATGAGAAACACCCCAAATACTTGGGATATATTTTAGACCCTGAATTCACGAGTAACAGACACATTGAACACCTTGTGTTGAAGAGCAGGGAAAGATTAAACATCCTTAAATACATTGCTGTTAGGAATTGGAGTGCTGATTCAGTAACCCTTAGAACTACATATCTGGCGCCGAATCGGCCCATTCTCGAATATGGCTTTCCAATTTACTGTTGCGCATCAGCTTCAAACTTGAAGAAACTAGAGACGGTCCAGCTGAGTGCTGCCCGTATAATTACTGGGCTGAAACGTAGCTGCCCTTCGGAGATTGTCCTTTTTGAGGCAGATCTGATGCCACTTGAGACTAGAAGAAATGCTGCTCTTGTAAAATACCTCATCAAATTATCTAGTTATAGTAATGGCAATAAAACTTCAGCTTCTCTAAATAGTTGGATAAGTCAACAAAGACTGAAGAAAAACAGTCCTTTTAATCAGATTGCAACCCTGAATTTACCTAACCCTAATGTTGAGCCCCATTCATTGCAGTGTTGCCTGGATCCCTCAGAGGGACTCTCTGGGGTGCATTTTTATTACAACTTCTCTTCCCCAGTGTCTAAAAAAGAACTTTTGGCAGTTCAACTCAAACAGCTGACTTTGGAAGTCATAGTTAATGTTCCCGAAAATGCTATTAAAATTTTTACTGATGGTAGCAAAATGGCTGAACGTGCAGGTAGTGGTATATATATAGTGATATCTTATGACAAAATGTCAATCAGCCGACGCAACCCGGACCTTTTTTCAGTTTTTAGAAGTGAGCTAATTGCAATTAATGGAGGGGCTTGAGGCTGTCCTATCAATGAAGGATTATGGAGAACTTTGGATTTTATCAGATAGCCGTAGCTCACTTCAACATCTTTACAATTAGTTTCTGATCGGTGGCCTGACTTGTATCTCAATCTTGAGTAGGTTAAAACAGATTTCGCAGCATCACGAGATTCATTTACAGTGGATCCCTTCACACGTAGATACCCTTTTGAACGAGCTTGCAGTCAAACTTGCAAGGGAGGGATGCAATCAACCGATTCCAACTCCATCTACCCTTACCTTTCAGGAGTTGTACTCCCGGAAAAAGGAAAAATTTTGGTGGATTGGAGGGTTCCTGCAACTCACCACTGGTATATGGGTGGGATGCCAGGAACTGCCCTTGCCTTCGACTGTGATAGAAGTTCCTCAACTGCGCTAACAAGATTGCAAGATTGCGCTAACAAGATTGCAAGATTGCCAGTGGGCACATTAAGTGCCTCTCATTTTTTGAGGGAAGAAAGAAGTACGATTCCTGCACAAAATGCGGCGTTAACGAGGCTTCGCCACGGCACATTTTGGATTGTATAGGCGGCTCTAGGGAGGACCTCCATGCAACTCCCCTTCTTGTGCTGGACTTTTTAAGAGTCAACGGAATTCTAGACCTTGTTTGACTCCGTCAGACTTTGGAGGATAAGAAAAAAGAAGAAGAAGATATATCATGATATATCAGATACGCTTTTATAATAAATCTGTTATGCTAGATCTCTCATCTTTCCATATAAATTTTTTTCATAAAAGTATTTTCAACTCAGTTATCCATGAGAGTGGCATAAAAATTTCATTTTAATAGTGTTCTCAACTTTATAAAATTAATTCCTAGTAGTTTTATTTTTATATTTAAGTTTACATCAATCGTATCTCCTGACTGGTGTTCTTTCCGGAGAGAGGGACATCTCTCATTTTATCTCCATCTTTATCCATATGTTATCCTATCATCTCTCATTCATATCATCATTATCTGCAAGACAGAAATCTAATTATTTATGAGTAAAAAATAACATTTTAACGCAAAGAAGAGAAAATTATTACAGAGACACGAGGAACATGTAACAAATGTGCGTTTGTTTTTCTATTTGTAAATACATATGTACACCGTAATATTGTATTTCCTTTAAATTATGTGTTTTGTTATACACTGTCTACCAATAAGCATTTAATAAGTCTCCTGCCAGAATGCATTGTGCCAACAATCAGGTTCGGTGGAGGTAGAATTATGGTCTGGGGGTGTTTCTCCTGGTATGGACTGGGATCTTGGTCCCCATTCATGGTAGGCTTAACGCCGATGTCTACTGCACCATTTTGGATGACAATGTGTTTCTACGTTGAGGCAGTTTTATGGGTTGGACCCCTGTTACTTTCAGGATGACAATGCCAGTTGTCATGTTTCTTGGTTAACCAAGACTGCATATAATGCCAATGGAATTCATCGAATGAACTGGCCTGCTCAGAGCTCAAATCCAAACCCTATCGAGAACCTCTGGGACGAGTTGGATCGCCGAATTAAGGTATGCACTACCCGTCCAAACTCGGTGAAGGAACTTGTATGTCTACTCCAAGCCGAGTGGAAGACAATACCACTAGCTATAATACAAAGACGTGTGGAAAATATTCCCTGAGTGTTCAAGCTGTAATTACCTCTCGTGTAGGCTCTACCAACTATTGATTTTGAATAAAGTTTTTTATTTTCTATCACAGGTGTCCAAATACTTATTAGTAGACAGTATATATTGGTTAGCTGACTTTTGAAAAAAACATAGTTTAATAATATTAAGTTTTTAAATTAATATTATTAAGTGTACCATTATGACAGGAGTATCATGTTAACATTAAGCTGTAATATTATTTTAAAAATTATGAGTGGCCACTAAATGACAGTAGTTAATATGCCATGCTAAGAGATATGTATATGTAATTGAGAGAGAGTGTGTGTGTGGAGGAGCTCGCTATGAAAATGCTAGCTAAAAGATGTCTGTATAATAATCCTAATAAATAAGTCTTTAAATATTCATTAAGTACTCCTTCCTTTCTCAACTCAGCTACTCGTCATCTGATAAACAATAACGGAATAGCAAATAAATCAGAAACGGAATAACTCGCGACGCCACGGAATTCAGAAAGGTGAATTTTAATTGTTTCGTTTTGAAATATGTATTAACGTATTTAGAAACTTATTTTAAAGTAGTGAACGAGATTTAAGAATTATGTGTATAAGTATAAATTATTTTCTTAATTGTGTCAGCAAAAAGTAATTTCGTTTTTAAAGAAACAATTAGTTTCGTTTTGTGTGAAGTGGAAGTAATAATTTCGTTATTATAAAAATATTTTAATGTGTAAGGTAATTAAGTATTATAATTTGTAAAATATGGCTTTTTTGGGCGAAGGCTAAAAAAGTAGATTTGATAGAATTAGCAACAGAATTAGGTCTCTCGGTACCTGAAGATGCTAAAATAATTTATTTAAAACGTACTATAACGAAACCAGAGACGTATGATGAAGAGTTTATTAAGTAGGGTTACTAAAGATCGAATTGCATCGAATAGCCACCAAACCACTTTTTCACAACCACCACCCATGTAAATCAACTAAAACCTTGGAGAATATACCCAGACACAAGTAATTTCTGTTATACAGAAATTGAACTTTCATTTAATCAAACTTCTATTTTTTTTTTTTTTTTTTTTTTTTTTTTTTTTTTTTTACTAAATTGAACTTTAAAAAAAATCTGAACTTTTATAATATTTTCTATTGAATATAGTTTGTAATTTTCCTTATGTCCTAATTTTTTCTTGTCTTTTATAAATTGGTTAACAAATGTAAAATTAGTATTATTTCTAAATTTTGTTAAATTAGATGGTTAAAAAATAGAAAGTATGTCTACTGAAGAATTGTTAAGATTTGTAAGTATGTTTATTTTTATTTTGTAATATTTAGAAATTTTACTATGTATTATTTTTAATTTATTAATGTCTAGTAGTATTTCTTGTATTAATCAGGAGATTAATCGGTCAGTCTGTGCGAATATTAACATTAAGCTGTAATGCTATTTAAAAAATAATGAGTGGCTGCTAGATGGCAGTAGTTAATATATCATGCGAAGAGATATGTAATAGAGAAATAGAGGGTGTGTGTGAAGGAGCTCACACTATGAAAGAGCTAGCTAAAAGATGTCTGTATAATAATCCTAATTGTAAATAAATCTTTAAATATTCGTTAAGTACTCCTTCCTTACCCACCTAAGCTACTCATCTTCTGAAAAACAATAACGGAATAGCTAAACATATATATATATTACAAGTTGTGCTATAAGAAGGAAATAGTATAATATGTTTTCATGTTTTTAAAGCAATGTAATCACAGTTAAGAATAATATTATTTTAGTTCTCTAATATGTTAATTTATGCTAATATTCTCTAATAGGTCAGTACGAGTTCAAATATCATACTCTTACATTTCCTTTACATTTATTTTTTTTAATGTTCATTAACATGTTAAACTCATTTTGGAGAAATGATTTTCCTTTTTATAAATGGTGGAGCTTTTAACTACGAACAATATTCAGGAAATATCATTAAGGCATTTATTTCAATGCAAAAAAGCCTCCTGTCCTTCGCAAATTGTGCCTCAGTGCACTCTTAAACGTCGCTTACTGGACTTAAATATAATTTGAATTTTTCTATAAACTTTTCTTTGGGGTTGCAAGAGTCTCCAAGGCACAAAGCGCAGTTTACTCGAGAGATTTTTAAATTAAATGCAAAATTCTCTTTAAAGTATTTTCGCTTTTGTGAAAAAGTGGTTTCAAATTTTTGACACAGATCTTTTAGCATTCTTTTTAATTCAGGCTAATTTTTATGAGGCAAAGTATTTTCTGTAAAACCTTTTCTTTCAGAACAATTTGTATTTCATATTACTGCCACGTATGGGAATTTGTAATTAAATGAAATTATTTATTTATAACTTTCATCTTGTTAAATTATAAAATGTTACGAATGACATATAAGCGCAAAGAATAACTTATTCAGTTTTCTAGATAAATTTTTTTTTCAAGATGAATTGTAGAGGGTTGTATGCAATGGTATGAAAGTTATATGAGCTTGCAGTTTTTTGCCTGAATTAAAGCATAATTTTTCGTCATTTTGAATTTTTCATTAATTTCCATGTAATTAGTTTAAAATATAATGAACGTTGCTATAAATGCACTAAAAATTGGTTATAACATGATGTGCTCGATATTTTGCTCGCTTTATGAACGAATAGTTGCTTATTCTCGTTTAAAATTGTCATTTATGCATAATCGCAAAGAAAAATATTTACTATATGGGATTTCCTCTTTCTTTCTATATTCTCTAAATGTGTTTTCATATAAATATTTAATTAGTTTTTTGAAAAATATAATTTTTGCCTATTACAGAGCTTACGATTTACCCAATTCATCGACGGTTCTAAATACCTTAGAATACGAATGCAATGAATCCCGTTTACACTATTTTATATCTTCGTAACTCACATTCAACTGATCTTTACATGACACCTTCTTTTGTTAGGAAAAATAAAGTTTTGAATAAAGCTAGTTTAATCATAAAGAACTTATGACAAATAACAAGAAAATCTCATCAGACTTCACAAAATTAGGGCATGCGCAAGTTGTTTTCGATATTTTAACCAACTTAGAAAGCAGCTTGCGCATGTTCGAATTTTCATATAAAATTGTAAAGGCATTACCTTCTGTTATCTTCAAGCCATTTTGTGGTCTTTTAAAATTATGCGGAAATGTTTTTATATTTTCCGGAACAATTGCTGATTTTGAATGACCAGAGCGTTAGGCATATCGGTGTTTGTCGCATTTAAATTTATCATACCAAGGAATAATAGTTGATTCCGCAGGTGCAGATTCTCACCTTACTTGTTTAGCCATTATTTGGCACCAACAGCATTCTTCCCGATTAAAAACAAAGTCATCAGCAATAGAAATTCCTCTCTATCTATCGTCTTGAAAATTATAATACTGGGGTCACTAAAACGAATGTAACTTCTAAAAATCGAAATGATATGAATTTTGATACATACTGTTTGAAGTACCTGGAAATCACGTGAGTCTGTTAACAATGTTGTTATATATGTGTTAAGCAGGGGACTTGTTGAGCATATATTATATACTAAAAGCACATAAGTTTCTAGCAAAGAAGAAATTACCAAAGAGGTCATGCTTTTGTGCCTTTCATGGCTTACTTTGTTAATTTATTTTTTATACAATTCCGTTTTTACCGGGAAAAAAGAAATATTTTAAATGGAAAAATATTTTAGTTTTAATTTTCAAGATTTACACATGCGAAAAGAAAATTAACAGCTGAATTTCTCAAAATGTTTGTCATCTTAGGATACAACAACAATCATCTCGAAATTCACGATGATCTTCTAAAGTATCACGATTGGAATCACATTATTTCACTTATTAGCACTGTTAAAAGACATTTCATGGTCTCCAATAGAACTCTGTAGACCTGGTATTTAACGTAGCCCCATAAAATGGAATCTTTGGATGACAAATCAGGTCATTCGGAAGTCCAGAGAAAGCTCCATCACCAAAGCGATTCAGGAAGATTCTTGAAATGACGCACTTGTTTTGATGACTATTGAGCAAGTTCAAGATATTTCCTGTTGAGCACATGGGAGACTGTATTCTTCTGAAACCATCTGTCTTGGATTCAGTGTTCGTAGTAGACAATGATAACTATCCTTGTTGTCAAGAAGTCTAGATAACTCTGAAAATTCACCATCTAATGAAAAATATAATAATAATGTCATCTGCATAAAATTTAATTTAATGGATTAATATTTAAGGCACTAAATTACTTTCTGAACGCTTCGATATACTTTTGTCAACAAATGAAATGTTTTGAATAAACAAATACAGTCTTCAAAAGAATATAGGTCCATTTTGGTGAAAACAAATTGGTCCTTGGAAAGAATCATTTCTTCTGGTTTCTTGTTAATGCTTGTACCATTCCACATCCCTTTCTCTTCTTATCAAGAGAATTATTAATGAAATGCTCTTATTGTTAACTGAAATGCGTTTGGTATATAACATGATATAATCTACATGTTGGTATTCTATGCTACCACATAAATTTATAATAGTAAATGAAACTGGGAGCACCATATTCTTCCTTGGGTATAAACTGTTTGAATTTCTCTCAATGTTTGGAAATATTTAAACAAGATTTCAAGAAGGAAATTGTATAAAAAAAGCACACGACATTCTTGATAAAAGTATAGTAGGATAAAATGATGGCAAAAGTTGAAGAATCTATAAATCATTATTTACTTTAGAATTTCCCTAGCCACCAACCATATTTGCTTGGTTTCTTTGAACACGATTATAGATTTCTCTGTAGAATAACTCGCAATATTTTCTTCTTCAACCCTCTTTCTATAGCCTAAGGAAAATAAATAGAAGGGGAAAAAACTCGGTATAATCCCTTTTTATAACAGCCCGTCTAGGTGGCGCTGCAGTCTACAGCGATGCGTGGTCACACTTCAATGTTAATGATTTACATATCTCATCTCTAGAAACGCAATAAGAGATTTCACATAAATTGCACGCTTCTTTCAGGGTGTTGTATTTTGGGTTGTAAGCGGTGTAATTTAAAAATAAATAAATAAATAAATAAAAAGAAGAATGGGAATAGTACATTTGGAAATTAATATTGAAACAATAAATTGGCATTGCAGTATA
Source organism: Latrodectus geometricus (assembly GCA_026290005.1). Lineage (NCBI taxonomy): Eukaryota > Metazoa > Arthropoda > Arachnida > Araneae > Theridiidae > Latrodectus > Latrodectus geometricus. The sequence goes on along the minus strand of JAPDSC010073189.1, from coordinate 51,202 downwards.
AAATAACAAATGTAAGTCATTTCATATTAATAATTTTAAATCATACAAAAAATGAATCAAAGAAATAAGCATTAAATTAAAAAAATAAAAAGGGAAATCTCGACAGTAAAATATTTCACTGAGTTCAATATAATTTTAATTCTGAACTGCTTCTTTAAAATACCTTTACGCTTCCCCAAAAAAGTTTCTTACAAATGAATGAGCTTATAAATGAGATTTTATAGGACTGAGAATATTCTGCTTTGTGCATAAATTTTAAGTTTGAAACAATTTGAAGTATTGCTGAGAATAGTTTTTTTTAGTAAATAGAATCTCCATCAATGAAGCTTCAAGTTTCTTACCATAGTTTACAAATGAAAAATTTAAAAAAAAAGGTTTTCACTACGAGTTTATTTTTTTCAAACAAATGTTCATTAAAAGAAGCCTTTTTTTAACATTAATTTTTTCCTTTGCTATTTTCAAAGTTAGATGCTTTCTTTTAATTAAAGAAGTCTGTGCCTTGTTTGTATTCCGTCACACAAGTGCTTTTGCTTCAAAAAACATTCACAAACACAATTATAACAAGTAAATCAATTTTTAGTTTAGTTTTTACATGTAAGATAAAAATTTATAAAATAAATTCTATTTTTATATTAATTTAAAATATTTTAAAATATTTGTAATTCATTTTAAAATTTTTCATTATATAAGTATTACATAAAAATAGCAAATATAATTCAGTATTTTTCTGTGAAAAAAGTATCTAAAATTTGAACCCCGCCCTGAACTTAAGAATGTTAAGAAGAAAAGGCAATAAATTTTTAGAGAGTTGGAAAAGAGGCTGAAAAAAATTCTTAAAGACATTAGGATACCAAGTAGATATACATTTTACAGGTGAGTGTCATGGTGATTGTACCAGCAAACGTTGTGTAAAGAAAATAGAGATTGCCGGTTTAAAATATGACAATCGTTTTTTTCTTTTCCCATTCCATGTACTACGTAGAAGATATGAAGTATCTTTCGAACAATTGTCTGAGCTCAAATGAGGAAGATTAGTAACCTATGAGGGTTCAGGATTTTCCTTCAAAGAAATCGGTAGTCGGGTTGGACGAAACCAATCAACTGTGATACGGTTCTGTAACCGCTGAGTGCAGGAGGGAACGTTCGCACCCACCTCGATGCATGTGGTGACAGATATATTGTGCGTAAGACAATAATAGACTTCTCAGTCTCATCACGAACCATAGCACTACAGGATGAGTCTGTTAATCGACCTTCCGTACCATTCGACGTCTCTTACAATCGAGAGAATTGTTCTCCAAGCGTTATATCGTCTACTCTTGACAATAAAACCACAGGCCTTCGCATCCTCTGTGGTGCGATGAGCAAAAGACATACACAACGGAACTTCATTGTCTTTACAGAGGAATCCCGTTTCTGCCACGATGGTTGGATATAAGTCTGAAGACATCGTGATCAGAAACTGCTGAATTGTTGGATTATGCATCTTGAAAAGAGTTTTGCAGCTGGTATCATGGCTTAGGTTGGTATTGGATTTCACTTTCTGTCCCTTTAATACTCGTCATGCTTCAGAACTTGTGATCGGCAATATTCGGATAAGATAATGTGGGACTGCAAGTGGGTCGTATGTTCAGGAGTACCCATCAGATAGAACTTCTTGCTTGTAATAGGGCTGCGCACTGGGAAAGCATACTGGTGCAAAAACAACAATTGCTTGTTTGACCTGCTAGTTCTCTAAAACTATTACAAAGCAAAAACACGTGGTCTGTGCATGCACAACACCTAAGCCAGAATACACTACACTCTGCTATACCAAATCAACTTTGGTAATATGTAGAAACCACATGGACTGCTGTCCCCCAAGAAAATATCTAAAGCATCGTTGATTCTATGCCATGGCGGAAGTTATAGACAACAATAGCGGTTACACTCACTTCTGATTTTATCATCATCCACCCTCCCCAAGAGACTGCCACTTCAATCATATAATGTTTATATAACATGTCACCTGTTAAATAAGCTTTGCTTCCATATATCTGCTATTTCTTATTGTTGCCTTTTCAGTAGTCAGTAATACAAAAATTTGTGTCAATATTTTAATGTAATTTTTTTATTTTTTGCTATAATGAAAATTTAAAGTATAAAATTGCGAGAGTCGTCAGAAAAAAAGCCATTTAGTTTTGGAAAATAAAAAGCGCTGTTTAATAATCCTTTTTATACTATATTTACTTTTCATTTGGGAACGAAAAATAATGTTGGTAAATGTATTGGAAACCTAAGTACTTTATTATAAAAATGATTGATTTTATAATAAGCACCTAGGTTTCCAATATAGTGGCATAATGTTGAAAAGGGTAGAAGATTACAGTTCATTATGAATATGTGGCATTGATTGTCAATGTAAAACCAGCATAATCTGAGAAACTATAGAAAATTACAGATAATCATGAATATTTTACAATGTAGTCAGTATAAAACCAACATAATGTAGAAACTGCATAATAGTGTGAGTAGTTCACAATGACAGACACTGTAAAACATAAATTGTGTTAATAATGAAAAAATATAAATTTAGTTTGGTAAAAAATATTTTTCTGAAAATCTCACAAAGTGAGCTATTTAAATAAAAATATTTTTCTGAACAAATTGTAACCCATTAGCATAATATATGTAATAGAAGATGAGTTTTGTGTTAGCTTCCATTTATTATTGTTAAAAAATATTTTGAAAACTATAATCAAAGTAATCTTTTAAGTGAATTAAGTTTTGTTTTATATCTTTTCATTACAAAATAAAAATAAATGAAAAAAATAAAGAACTAAAATATTTCACTATCTCAACTTTCTTAAAATTTATACCATCTTTCTCCTTTTATATATAGTTCATTATTTTTTTTAACAAAATATGTATAAATAAAAGATTTTTTCTCATTCTTTTTTATAAAAAGAATAAATTTACTTCTAAAAAAATTTAACTGTATCTCTTCCATAACATAAAATAACTTTAAGGTCCATACAATAAATTCATCGAAATTCCACCCCTTAATTGTTTCTTTATTTTAAGAAATAAACTTTAATGAAAACCTCCGAACATTTTACTTCTCTTTTTTAAGAAACAGCGATGCTATAAATGAAAGAAACAACAGATAAATCTAGGGAAAACAATGACTGAATTTATTTTGAAATAAGAGTTCTCTCAAAACATTGAGGAAAAATCTATTTTATTGTTATTTGTGGATTCTTAGAAGAAAATCTAAAAGACTTGACAATTTATGTTCTTTTATTTTCTTCTTAGAACTTTGAGTTTAAAGATGAATTTCTGAAATCATTAATTTTATCATTATCCTGCAATTGAAAAAGAATTTGTTTTAAAATAAATAAGTAGAAAGAATTTTGTTTGAAAAGTTATTTCTCAAAGAATCACTATGAAGCGAATCAAGCATTAATCAGTTTAGAAACTTTTATTGATATTATAGAACAAGCAAATGAGGTATTTTAAAGAGGTCTCATCTCCATAAGAGAATTGATGTAAACCCTACAAATCAGAAGTTAAGTTAACTAATAATTTTCAACAATTCTAAATTTCAACTAAATTAGGTACTTCAGTGATTTACTTTCCATGAAAGAATTGATATAAGCCCAAGAAATCAAAAACTACCAATACTAACTTAACTAATAATTTTCAGTAAATTTTCCTTATCATTTGCACACAAGCTATTTTTCACTGGAAAGTATTTAATTAGCAGACTTTCTATTCCTCAATTTAACATAATTAAACTGAGGAAAAGAATGTCGATTACTTTTACATGAACTTCAAGAAATATCCATATATATATATATATATATATATATATATATATTTCATAGAATTCTTGGTACCCATAAGTGAGAAATTAGTAATCGATTCTTGGAATCTTCCCTTAATGTCAATTTCTCAAAAGAAAAGTAAGAAAGGTTTCCTCAGAATATTTTCTTATGTGAACCATTTCTCATCTCCTATTACCACAGTTTACGAAATGGGAAAAAATATTTAAGTTATCTGTCCAAAATTTCGCAGAGGGAAATCCGTTTCATTGTGCTTTTTGTGTTAATGGATGTGATGCCCAATCATCAAACTTCTTTTTGAATCCAACTTTGCGAAAATTATTTTATTGTCAATCTTTACTTCTGAGGAAATATGACAACAGCTAACATGCTGGTCAACATCGGTCATTTCTGTAATTTTATCGATATTTTGACGATGGACTAATCTGTGCGCTATGCATGTTGAACATCAAAAAGATCGAAACAGAATTAACGAAATCAACATTGCACGTAATTGGCTCTTACATTTACCTGCGGGATCATAAGCATCATTTCAGCCGCCGATCGAAGAAAGAGCTCTACATCTAGGTCAGGTAGGAAATCTTAAACACTCTGTCATGGAAAGCCACATTTCCTTTTTACCAGCGGGTCCACACAATTTTAATAACTGTCAAATAAAAAATAATTTTAATATTAATGTAAATAAGTAAATTTATGTATTCTAAGCAAAATTACAATATTTCCATTCAAATATATAAGAAACCTAAAACCAAATTTACAAGGCAACTCAACTCTATTATAAATAATGAAACTGAAAATATTTTTATTTCAACTCAGTTAATGAATCTCACACAGCAAACACGAGCTCTAACTTTTGAGATGTTGAAATTTATGTGATTAAAATTTCAATAAAGCTTATTTTATAATTTAATAAGCATCACTCATCCAAAACTAATCATTCTTTTTCATATTGAAAATTTTCAAAATATAAAATTTTTTATTGCTTTCACTAATTGCCCTTAGTCGACGAATTGTAAATGCATTATTATTTTTAATTCATATGATACTATTAAATATATTAAAAGATTGAGTCATGTGTTTAGCAAATGTCATAATCAAAATTTAGCTTATCGGATCTACATGAAAATAGTATATTAACATTCTATAGTTTCAGAGGTTAATACAATGACATTAAGTAAAAATAACATTCATTTGAATGAATTATTTAGTTATCAAGCTTCAAATTTCAATTTTTTTTCACAGTTATTCCTCATTAAAAATTAAGTAAATGATCAAATATAATATAATTCGTTTGAAGCATAATACAATTCTTTTAAATATAAATATCCATGTTTCTCTTTTTATTACATAAAATCTGTAGATTCATTTATTTAGCAAGATTAAATCAACCTTTGCTTCATTTCTCTATAGTAATTAAATTAACTAGTTTTAAATTTTTTCCTGCCTTTTTTTATTTCGTTTATTGATGTCTTGAAATTAGGGTTTATACCCTTAATTTCCTATATTCCTTCAACAGCGCTCAAGGGAACGTAGGAAAATATTTTCGACATTCATTCTCTAGTTATTCTATCCCACATCTTATTCTCAAAGCACTCTCTTCTTCACCGCTTCTTTTCCATTGGATGCTACTGTTTTTTCCTTGGACATGCGCAGAAGTGGCAGCGCGTTTTCTTCGGAAAGCATAGGAAAGAGGTTGGGGAGCAAGGAAAAAGAGTATGACGTACCAACTAATTCATTTTATTTCATGCTCAGTCAATTTTCTTTATTGTGGTTGTTGCCTACGTATTACTGAATTCTATGTAAAAACATATAAATGAATATTTAAATCTTCAATTTACGGAGGATGTACACTGGAGTTTGTTAATACTTGAATTAAACAAATTCACACCAATTAGTATCACTCTTGAATAAAACGAGATATTTATTTTACTATACTTTATACAATAACATATTTAAGGCTACGCATACTTTTACTGTAAGTCTTAAGAATGTTACTATTGGTATAAATTACCATTAAATTACTATAAAGTATTTTTTTAAAATTTAAATTAAGAAATGACTTGTTTTATTAACTTTCATGCATTATCTCGCTGATTTACCATTTATCCATTTATCCAATCAGAAGGGGTTCCTCAGGGAAGTGTCTTAAGTATTACTATTTTTAATATTTGCATCAGCAATATTCTTCATGTATTACAACCATCAATTCGTGGAACATTATATGTTGATGATCTCCAAATCTCCTGCCAAGGTTCCAATATGCAACTTATTGAACGACAATTACAAACTGCAGTCAATAATCTTGTTGCTTGGTGTAATGATAATGGACACTCTTTATCACCTTCCAAAAGTAAATGTATCCATTTTTGCAGAAAAACTGGACCTCATCCTGATCCAGAAATTAAGATATCAGACACAATTATTCCTGTGGTTAATCAAGTATCATTTCTTGGGCTAATTTTTGATAAAAAGCTGACTTTCCTACCACATATCTTAGATTTGCGTAAGAGGTGTGAAAGGTCACTAAATATTCTCAAAGTACTCTCTCATACCTCTTGGGGTGCAGATCGTAAAGCTTTACTCCGTGTATATCAATCGGTTATTTTATCCCGAATTGACTATGGTAGTGCAATTTATGGATCAGCTAGGTCATGTGTATTACGCAAATTAGACCCTGTACATCATTCAGCTCTGCGAATCTGTTCTGGAGCATTCCGGACTTCTCCTGTTCAGAGCCTTTATGTGATTTGTAACCAATTTCCTCTTGATCTGAGACGTAAGCAATTATCTCTAAATTATTATTTTAAAATGTTATCAGTATCACAACACCCTTTGAGTTCTATGGTTGTCTGCTCCTCTCTAAGAAGGATTTATAATGCACGACCACATAATATTCTACCATTCTATGAACGTACAAACTCTTTTGTATCTTCATCTGATTTCCCCAATGTGCAAATCCAAATTACAGATTCTCTGAAATTTCCACCTTGGACCACCCCTATTGTTAATATAATCGATCCCTTTGCCGGATGCAGTAAATCAGCAACAGCTCCTCTTATTTTGCAACAAATGTTCTCATACATTCAATATCAATTTTCCTCTTACATTCCTGTTTACACTGATGGTTCAAAATCAAATGATCACGTTGGTTGTGTTATTGTTATCGGAAAAAAATTTTACGAATATAAACTTCATACATCATGCTCTGTTTACACAGCTGAAGCTGTTGCAATTTTACGTGCTCTAGAACTAATACAATCCAACTCTCATCGAAAATACTGTATCTATACAGATAGCAGGAGTGTGATCATGCAATTAGACCATTTTAACGACAAATGTCATCCAGTTATTGTGGAAATATTAGATATTTTAAATACATTGAAGAGTAAAGGATTTGATGTTGTGTTTTGTTGGGTTCCTAGTCATGTTGGCATTGCTGGGAATGAGCTTGCAGATACTGCTGCTAAAAATGCCACTGACCTTTTACAGAAAGCATTAACATTTTTTGACATTAAACAAATTGTCAAAGACTTTATTTCGTCCCACTGGCAAAAAACTTAGGATTTGCAGATAAACAACAAATTGCATAATATATCTACTCGGATTCTTCCATTTCCAGACGTTCCTATACGAAGAGTTGATGTAAAACTTACACGCCTTCGCATTGGACATACTCGATTTACGCACAAGCATTTATTCTTGTCTCAGAGTGCTCCGATTTGTGACATGTGTAATGTACCGTATACAGTACATCACATTTTAATTTTTTGTCCTAACTTCAATTATTTACGCTTAGTATTTTTTAACAAAACAAATTTAATTTTATCAGATTTAATTGGATCTAAACCACATAGAAATTTGTTTGCGTTTTTACATGCAATAGGTTTTTTAAATTCTATTTAAATTTTATCCACTTTAATCTTTTACATAAACTTTTATTAAATTTTTAATATCCTTCATCTTATACATTTTACTAGTCTTTTGAGTCTCTTGTTTTAAACATTTTTCGGTGCAGAAATGTCCAGTATTGGACCTTGCACCAGTAAACCACAAAAAACCAAACCTCGCTGATTTACATTCAATAAAAATTTTTAATTTTTTTAATTTTAGCTTAACTGTAGGATTATATATATATATAAGTATATAGGTTTGAATCCATGTATATGTACAAATGGTTATATAAACTAACTAGAAATGAATGATGTATTATTCAATTGGAAGATTGATTTATAAATATTTTACTAATTAAACAAAATAAAAGAATTAAAACAATATATTTGTCTTGATTCCCATGGATATAACAACAAACTTTTTAGAATATTTTCTACTAGTTTTGGTGAAAAACATCCCTCTCCCAATACATTGTATTCATAAATTAATATAATTATACTTAAATAAAAGATAAGATAATTTTAAATGATTTAGTATTAAAACTTGATAATAATTACCTAAGTAGATCTAACCTATATTTATAAAGGAAAATTTTTAACCCTATGATATTTAATTAAAAAAATATTCATGCAAGTTAAAATTTTCTAAAGCATAAAAATTCCAAAAATATTCATCAGTTTCTTATAACATAAGAAATAAATTATTCTGAATTCTAAGCTGATCAAGATTATTATTATTTATTTTTTGTCTTCGAAAATTTAAATTGCATTCAAATATTTACTTAGTTTTCCTTGAAATTCATTATTCACTTAGTTTCTGTTTAGGACCAAGATAAAAGAACTCGCTTGCATCTCTGCTGAAAACAGATCAAATCAGGCGTTGAAATTTGCTTTGAAATCATTAAAGGATAAAATTAAGACTATTATAATTACTTTTAATACATTTCTGATGAGCAGCATATTAGGAAAAGCAAAAAAACGTTCACTGCATGGGTAAAATGGAAAAAAAAAACGATATTTACCAAAAATCTTAAATAAAATACGTATCATTTTTTAAAAAAAAAAATAATAAGCTGTTGAATTGCAGAAAGTAATTGATACTTGAAAATGCTCATATTTTTCTTTATATGGAAATTATAAGATAGAAGAAAGAGCCCAGGTTTTCCATTCTTGAAGCCAGCAGAGACAAGAAGAAGGTATCATTCACTTCATAAGAATGCATGCTACCTTCTCAGGCATCAGCAGAAACTGATCTACTTCAAAGCACCATTTTTTTCTCCCATAAATACACCTTGCCAGTGTCACTACAGTGGCCCACCATCTTTCATCACCTAGAGCAGGGGAGGCCAAAACGTTAACCGCGGTCGACTGGTAGACCGCGAAGACATTTCAGGGAGTCCACGTGACCGTCCCGATAATGATCTCGGATATTAACAATTTAATTTATGACATAGAACCAATAAATTATTTAAAATAAAATTTTACTACAGTCTACGCTTTAAAACCCAAAACAAACTGTGCAAAGATTTACGATTCAAAGATTTATAAAGGTTTACGATTTATATAAAACCTAAAACGGACATGATGAGAGTTGATGGAGTATCTGAAAAAATAGGACATTTAATAGATATCACATCAGTCATGGTCAAGGAAGAAATTATTAAATTAAGATGCGATATATTTGTTAAATCCAGAACATATTTAGCGATACTGATTTTTGGAAATTAATTTCTGAGCAAACATTTCCAAATATTTACAAATTGATTTTGTATTTGAAATCATACTTTGGATAGAGGTATCTTTGCGAATCTGCTTTTTCAACCATGAACAAGAAACAAACATTTATCGCATTTAACAGATGAATATTTAATTTCGTGCTCATGCATTACAATAAGCTCGTACCAGCCACAATTTGATAAACTTGTCACAGATGTACAGTGCCAAATTTCAACGAAACGAAGTGAATAGGATGGTCAGTTTTTGATATATGAATACTTTGATAATTTTCGTAAATTTTTATTTTGTAAATATTAATCTTAAGGGTTTTTTTTTTTTTTTTTTTTTTTTTTTTTTTTTTTTTTTTTAAGAAAAATTACCTAATTTACCATTTTTTCTTGTTACCGAAAATAAATATGTACCTTAATTTAGCTCTGCCATTGGTAGACCGCCTTCGATTTTTTAAATGTGGAGTAGACCCCGGATCCCAAAAGTTTGGCCACCGCTGATCTAGAGGATAACATTGCCTTAATTTTCAGCGAATACATTTTCAATCGCCAGTGTACTTGAAAAATCGAAAAATAGTAAATATCGTTATATTTTAGTAGAAAACGTATTGTATAAATATCAAATACTCGCTATGTAAAATGAATCCATAATGATAAATATTTACATAATGAAGTGTTGGAAAGGAAAAAAACAATATATACAACGCACAAGTTATAGTAATAATTATCAATGCGAGCAATTCAACATTGATCTGTATAATTCTAGTATTAAGAAAAGGCTTCCAATTTCTTTCCAAATACCCTTATTGCAAAAATTTAAGAAAATATGAGAAAATATCAACACATTGAAAGTTGAGAGAATATCTTAAACGAATTTTCAATACATTAAAGGCCAATATAATGCAGCAAAATCAGGAATATTCAATTATTACATTTTCTGAACAAAAAAGGAATGTTTCCCTCTCTTCATTTGAGTCTTCAGTGCATATTTCAATCCCCACTGAAGAAAGGTTCCTAGAAAGAAGGCAAGTATTTTAGATTGAATCATCCTGATTTCAGAAAATTTTAGTTACACTTTTGTGTGTAGCATTTGTGGAAATATGACACAGTTAAGAAACTGTAATAGATAATTACTGATTTGTGATTCGAATTAATTATTTATTTCAAAAAAGGAACTTATAATACGATCAATGAATGATCCATTGTGTAAACATACTTCATACAAAGATAAGTGACATAAGCGTTTGCATAGTATTCTGTAAAATATTTATGAACTTATAATATTAGATTTAAATTTTATACGTTTAGAAAATTCGTATGTGGATCAACTACTGTATTGTGGATACCTGCTTGGTGGATTATCTACGATGTCTACATTCTAAAACTCTTGAATCCCTGATTAAAAAGAATTGTTATGTAAGAAATATAAATTTTTAGTGAGATAAATTAAGAGCAAATTTGTGAGACTTAATAATTTCATTTCTCTTCGAGTAATAAGTGTGCTTATAATATCATTTCCGTGTTTAAATTCTTCAATTGCATATTCTTACTGATTTGTTTACTTTTTAATAACTCTGCACATTATCTGTGAAATGAGCTTATTCGTGATTTGAGCGCCCTCTGCATTACCCAGAGAGCCGGAGGTTGACTGTGTATTTCATATTCACCCCTCAAAATACGATAAGAAGTTTTCTTCTTTTTTGCGGCATGATTCTGCTTTGGTATTATTTCTGTTGAATATTTTATTGGAAATATTCTACTTTATTAATAAATTCTGATTTCTCACACGCTGAAATCAATAATTTCGATGAACACAGAAATGTGTTAATTGTTAAGTGATTTCATAAACAAACATTTCAATTGTTGATTTCATATTTATATATACATAAGAGAATAAAAATATGTAAGTATCTGATTAGACAGAACTTAATATCAATGAAACCAATACAACACTTAAAAATAATTAAAGCTATTTTTAAGAATGTGATTTCGCTATGTACTCATTAAAATGATTTTTTCCGTTTTCCAGAAAAACCATTTTTATTCTCTTTATTTATTTGACATATAAGCTCAAAAAATCTCTTTTTTAAGGGATATAAATATAACGTGAACTTTATGAGTTATTGAAGGAAATAACTTATAAAATATCAGCGTAATAAGTATAATTCATGAGGTATTTCTTTTTTCATAAAATTATTTCACTTGTGTTGAAAAGTACTGTGGCATTCATAAATGAAATTTTACCTAGCTTTCTTATGAGAGATATATTTTGAGATTCCCATTATATTTCCAAAGCGTCAACCGAAAGACCACAATTTATTCCCACTTAATTTGATAAATATAGTGTCAGGAGAGCTATTTTCTTTCATCCTCGGAAGCATCCACGTCACTCTTAATGTTTTCCCATTTTGTTGCCGGCCTTTTTGGCTTATAAACTTATAAATACAAAATAAAATGTAAACAGTTATGTATTCTTATTAAACAATAATAAATGTTACAAAATTCAGTTTTCAGTATTCTAATATCGGTTCACAGTCATTTAGAGACAAATCTTTTTAAAAATACATGAAATATAAAGCAAATGAAATATGGCGCAATAGAAAATAAATAAACAGTATATGTAACATTGATGATATAAGAATGGATGAATATCATCGCGTGCACTCAGTGTGATGCAGTTAAAGAAATATAATAATTGAGTTCCAGAAATAACTTCATAAACCATTGACTGAGTCCAAAAAGTAGCTTAATTGTAAATTTAATAACGAGATCTTTGAATAATTTTATCATATATGCACTTTCTTTTGTATTTTAAAAGCAATATTTTGTAGTTATTATGGATTATTATTACTATTGTAATCATCGGAAATCATAGCCATAGAAATTGTTTACAGGAATGACCGGCTTTCTGCTTAACAGTTTGTGAGTTCGAGTCTCACATTTTTTATGGTTGTTTGTAGTGGTTTGGAATTTGCTTCAAGCTATAAGCCCAGGTTAACCTAGCCTTCTTAACGTGAAATGACCATTTAGTGACAATATATCCAACAAACGTTGAAATGATCCAATTGTCATAGTGTAAACGACATAAAAGGAATTAGAGAGGAAACACATATTTTATTGTATAGTGAATTCAATAACAATCCCTCTCGGCAATAGTGCTTTAAATATAAAAGAAAGGAAGTGCATAAAATTTGTAATACATTGTGGCAAGTGCATAAAGAAATAAAATTGTAGACAACTAAAAGTGGCTGCAGAAAGCTGCAGGAAAAGTATAAAAGCTTATGAAAGTTTTACATCCCAGGGAAATTTTTCCCATGGAATGGATTGACGGGCCAATATAATAAAAAAATGTTCTCTTTTGTATTTTTGTGTGACCAGTCAAGGTTTTTAAGGGGAGATTTTTTTCCATTTTCCGTAAGTCTAGAAGTTAAATGCTAATTTTATGATCAAAAAAGTGACCAATAGAAGAAGTGGGAGGAGAGAGGGAAGCAAATAAAAGTTGAGGATTTGAACCTTGGAAACAAATAGGGAGAAACAGAAAGAAAAGTAGAGAGAGTAAATAGGGAGACAGGAGGAGTACATGGGGAAAAGAGGAGGAGGAGAGACAGCAGGGAGATACTAAAGAAATGCTGAATGTCTGAGTCTGAAATAACCTACAGAAACTTACCAGAAATGCAGAATGCCTGAAGAGACCTACCAGGAATGATGGAAGAAAGAAAAGAGGTATACAGACATACAAGAGATGCAAAGTGCCGGGAATTTTAACATGAGCGATTCTTCTTATGTAAAAGGGGTGAGTCTATTAATCTCTTCCACATAACCCTGGCCACTTTATTTCATAAATATACGACCTCCTTTTTCTTCCTATATTCCAAAATTATAACTTATTTTTCTAAAAATATAGTACATTTTATAATTTTTTTCAATTTTTCAAAAAAAAATTTTATATATGTATTTATTCATTTATATATATTTTAAACTTTGAGAAATAATATTGCAGCAAAAGTGTTTTCGATTTTCTCAATCTGCCGCTGATTGAAAATTTATTAAATCATGAATTAAAAGGATCCCTAATTCAATACTTGATCAATCAATTCGTGCTTAAAGGGATCTTTCAGGTTTTATAACTCCCAATCAATTTTTTTCCCTTCTGTTATTGTTTGATTTGCTTTCTGTAACTGAAATCCTACTTCACAATACAAAAGCCAGCTAGCACAAAACAAAATTAATCAATATCTTAAAAAAGTAAAATTTTACTTTTTTAAATAATCTTTGCTCAAATATTAGATATACGTTTTCCTATGGGCAGTGGTTGCTTGCTTGGTTAGGGCGTCGTTCTCATTATTCCATTATAGTGAGTTCGAATCCTTACTTTACCGATAATCCATAGTTTTCACTAAATGTGGCTGAATGACGATGGTAGAAAGTTAGATAGGTCGTAGTTTCAATGTCCTCCAAGTGAAGTGATATCGCTGGGAATGGAAAGTCAAGTATTTGGGGGATATTTCTCTCGGTCTTTAATTCTAAATGATGAAGACTCCAATCAGTAGTTTCCACCTAACGGCCTTCTGTTGATTTTAAATATAAGAGAAAAATGTTCTGTGATAAGAAGATGAACTGAGTTGCACAAGTATATATATTATGTGTACTATTATAACAAAATATATGTTGACCAATTTTATGTTTGGTGAATAACTAAAATATTATCTAAGTAAGAAATAAAAGTGTTTGAAATTATATTTAATTTTGATTATAAAGTTTACATATTACATTAATGATATATTAATATCAATAAAAAATAATCAAAAATAATCATTTTACCAAAAACATTTCATTTTATGGACAATTGTTTTCCAAATATTCAATATTTTGAAAAAAAATATTCTAATATTAAACGTTTTATATGCATATTCATAATGATCTATGCAAAAAAAACATATTTCAAGGTTTTTCATTCTATTAAAAATGAAATATGGAACGTATTTAACAGACTGCGCACTTTATTTAATCCAAATAGTCACTGTTTTTAGATGCGAAAATATCTGGAAATGCAATAAATATATTTCACTTCAAAAGCCACATTTAGGATTAAATAAAGTTACACTAAGCGTTATGAAATGGCCTCTAAAATAAGTCTTTTTTAATGCTGACAATAACTTTTAAGTACAAAGTATGAAAAATTACCCAACTTTATGGGATTTATTTTAACAGAATATTCTTTAAATTTCATGGGATTTTCAAGTTTAAAATGAAGAAATCAAATGCTAAGTACCTTAAGCCAAATCTTAATGGATTTTGTAAAATATTACGATATTTTAGTGTTCCATTTTTTAAAATATATGAGCTAAGTCCTGGTATTTTCATAAAACACCAAAATGATAATTTTCGAAACTATAGTAAAGTGATTAAAATCTTTAAATCCTTTTATCAGTTTAAAAATATTATGATTTTATATTTTAACGTAAATGTATTATGTTTAAGAAGTAATAATATTTACAAGAAATTTTAAAATTTATAATACCATGAAACAAAAGTAATACACACAAACGCATATAAAAATATTTGTTATATTTTAAGATATTGAAAAAATAAAAAAATTACCATAAATGTAAGTAAATTGTTTAAATTTCCATAAAGTGCATAGAATTTTTTAGCTACACAATTTTAGCAGCACAATTCATTCATAAACTCGTTGTTTTGTGTACTTATGTAGACATCTACAAAGAATGTAAATTCTAGTACATAATAAAGCGTTTACTGAACTCAAAATGTTAGCTGGAATAATTAATTCACTGTTCACAGCAACTTGAAGACCAAAAACAGTCCAGGAAGTTGTGCTTGATATATAAGTTCATGTATTCATCATTTGTTAAACACAGAATACTGTTGTAAAAAGTCTGTGTCTTCTTTGTCACAATTTTTCACAATCTATGTCTTACTAGAAATATAGAAACCAAGAAAAACACAACTGAATTTCCCACACAATCAACTATTTTCTTTTCTCCGAAAGGAATTCTTTTTCGAGAACATAAAAAATATACAAAAAGTAAAAAAATTCGTTTCAAATAAAAATGTCATTGCTAATGTTGCGAAAAACTCTCCGTACTAATGCAGGATAATCCAGGAATTCCTTATCTTCATTGTTTCGACAATGCAGGTAATGAATTCATCAGATTGTAACACCAAGCCAAGAAAATACCTCGAATTGCAACTTTTATATTATAATATTTGGAGAAACAGCTCACAACCATATTTTCTCAGTGGCTTTTTAAATCCTTTTGCCACCTTTCGAATGAAAAACTAATGAAATTACCAAAGAATCTATTAAAATGTATAGGGATCCAAATTGAAATTTGTTACGATTACTCCATTTTTATCACTTTTCTATAGATTGTTGCCAAAATTTTGTTTCAACGAGATTTGCACCGGCAAAATGCCAAGCAATTTTTTTTTCCTATTTAATATTTAAATTTGATTAATAGGTTTGCATTTTATATTCTTTAAATTAAATCTCCTTATACTTTGATTTTTTATAAGGACACTATCTTTAAAAGCACAATGCCAAATAAATTCCCTTCTTTTTACATGAGTTCTAGCTGAAATTATATTTTAAATTCAAATAAAGAAAATACAATAAAAACGAAATTAAAATGATAATTGTAAGGAAATTACTTTTTATTCTGCTTTGAGTATTTTTGGCTTAATTTAATTGGTTTCTCATTGTTTAGTAGAATGGGAAAAAAGCCGTAATCGCCGTCAATGAAATAAAATGAAAATTAATGCAGCACATTTCTAAAACTAAATTGGAATTTGATTCTAAAGTACATATATATTGTTGTTATGTTGCCAATACATACGTTTGAGAAGTGCTGAAATATATATGTTGTATGATGTCAGATACAGTGAGACCATAGTGAAAGGCTTAATATAAGGAAAAAAGGAGCTGAAACGAGTTCCTGTGACTTATTTGTTATCAACCACTTAACTTTATAATTTTAATTATCTTTCACGAGAGTCACTTTGGAAATTTCAGGAAGATGGAATATCAAGCCATGTGTAACATCAGCTATAAATTGATTTATCAAGGGAATAATCGTCATCTTATGTATACAAACTAGCTATTCCCTAAACCAGACATCAATTCTATAAAAAATGTTGGGGTATATTTTGCTCGTCAGCCAAATGTAAATAATTATCAATATGATTTTTGTTTATATGAATGGAAAAATGTGTCTAACATGGAATAAAATTTCAAGCCTTTACTCGGATTAATTCAATAAAAAAACCTGTAAAAGATGATCAATCAACAAATTACAGTTTTGCAAAAATAATAAAATTTAATTTTCGTAGGTGGTCTTTCATTTTGTATAGCAGATGTTTGAAAAAAAAATAGTTTTTGAAAGTTATAAAATATTTAGTACATTTGAACATTATTTTAAAATATTGCGTTCAGATGGTGCTAATTAAAGAAATATAGTTTATATTTCATTATCATCATCTTAATTTAAAAAACTATATTATTTGTAATTAAAAAGAAATAATAATCTTCTAGTTATATAACACACTGCAAGTTGGTTTCAAAATAGTACAGAAATTGCATTTCTTTTGTTCGAGAAACAGAATTTCCTAAACTAAAGAAAAATTCAATACATTAACATCACACACACAAACAAGTGTGATCCACATACATACATACATCTTTATTTACATCCACTTATTTTTTACAAAAGCTATATAAAAAGTAAAAAATCATATAAAAATTTTGTAACACACACTATTATTACTATTTTTGGCTATCCTTAGCAGGTTGTCTTTCCAACTTTGTATGTGATTTGTTTTTATATTGTAATTTTCAATTATTCTGTTTCGTATGTTATATGTATACATATATACACACAATTATATTTACGTATATAAATCTCTCATATATACCTCAGTAAACTTTATTGTCATTGTTAAATTCTACCCAGAGAATTTTCAATACATTATGTCGCGCTTATTTTTATCTTTTTGTACCGCTTCTTCTGTGAGCGATGCGCGCTGACGTGTCCTCTAAGCCAATTGCTCTGCAGTTTCCAACTCAATCCCTTTAACTCCGAACTTTTGTAAGTATGCAATTATTTTTTAATTATAAATTTCCTTTCAAGATCTTCTCAAAAATTTCCTTCATATTTTACTGAATTATTTGGCTCCCAACGGTAACCTGCCTTTCTCTTTGTTTTGTCATGCTATCCTAAGTATTAAATGATAATTTTATTTCTATTATTACTTTTAATGTCATTCTATAAAAAACAAATTAATAAATTTGTCATTTTATATCTGTTTCAACTGTTCAATTTTAATTGTTTTTATTTTATGAAATTAACTTTTTTATCAAGTGTTTGTTTCTCAATTTTTCTTCGTTTGTTTGTTCATTTATTTTCTACACTATTACTATTCTTTTGTATTTTTCATTTAATTTCTGCCAAATATTTTTGTTTCATGCATTGTATTTTTATAAATTTGTTTTTTTATCTAAAGCATTTCTATCTGCAATGTTTTATCCATTGTATACGCCATTTCCCATGTGTCCTGTATTCCACTTGTGAAGGTATGCTGTCGTCCTTTCTCATTGTCTTCGTTTCCACGTATGATGCCATTGTTATTGAAATTCAGATTACTACTTTTTATATATTTGAATAAGCATATAATTTAATATTTTAATGTGTACAAAATATTAATATGCCCAATATTGTTTTATTTATTATTATTTCATTTTATCATGTATATAATTTGTGTAGATTACATTTCGACATTGACTTCTTCAATTTCTCTTTCATTAATTTGTAGATTAATATTCACAATGTTTCCAACTATTTACTCATTTTTCTTACAATGCATAGTAGTTGTATTAACATTCTTGTAAAACGTTTAACAAAGCGCAATAAATAACTTAATAGTACAAAGTTGTGGGAAAAGGCTTTTAACAATCACCTCTTAAATTGTCTTCCGAGAAATGCTTTCATATGTGAGTACTTATTCACTTTTCGAAACAGAGGGAAACTCGGAATACTCCCAAGTACGCACTCCGACAGATGTTTATACAAAAGCTTGACATCCATCTGCCGTTGTTTAGCAATAGATGGTATTAAACCCAAAATATTTCATTCTGAATAGTTCCGTCCTATCACTAGATCACCTTCAGTTTCTGTTTTACAATGCCGAAAAACATTCTATCAATGTCTAAACTTATTAGTTGTATTGCATATATACAATGTAGATTAATAGTATCATTCTACGTTTGAGAAAATTGAAGAAAAGTTTTTTTTTTCATTTAAATCTTATCAACGTTAGGATTCACCTATGCCGAATGATAGGGAAGCAAGCTTCGGAATATAAGGTCCCAAGTTCGATCCAAGAAACATTTGAACAACAAGTGATGGGTATTGTGCAAGAAGAGATGGGTTCCATGCTGATCAGTCAGAAGGTGTGCTTAGCAGTTTTTCTAGTTTTATTTCTTGCAACAGATGAATACGGCCAACTATGTATAAAATGTGCTCTCGGAAAGCAACAACATGATGCAAGTTAAAGGCTATATACGAGCGTTAGGCCTTAGGGCACTCCACAATGTAGTGTCAAAGTCATAATTTTGTATCATATTTTTATTTTGGGAATTTGACACTCAATATATTTAGGAAATATTTTTGTGTTACAAAGGATTTGATTTCCAACTTTCCTTTCTCTCTGTCTAAAATCAAAATTCTTTCTTCAAATTATCATATATTTTAAATTACAGAATATTCTTATTTAGTTTCAATTAATCACCTGAGAGAAATGAAAGACATATTAAAACGTTGTCAAAAGCATAGTTTCGCAAAAACAGGTACAATAATTATAGTACAGAATTAAACAAAAAAAGGATTTTCTGAAATGTGATTAAGCAACAAAAAATATTGCTTGTACTTAAGCATGGAATGTACCCTCCCTTTACTGCAACAGTTGCTTCACACCGTCTCTCCCTGCTCAACACCAGATTTTCCAATAGTTCTTACGGTAAGAGTGTCCATTCCACAACACCATCTGTTTCAGATTTTGGGTTCTGCAAGGAGAATGTAATCATGTCGCATGGCATCTATTCAAAGCGTTTGTCATATTCTATGGGATTTAACTCAGAGGAATACGCTGGCCAATCCACTCGAATGAAATCTTCTCATTCCAGTAGCTGCCAGAGAGCAGGATCCTGGAGAGCAATAAATGAAGTTTGCTTCATTGCAAATTCATTCATTAACAAAATGAACAAAATTCATTCATTAACAAAAGGAAGTTTGCTTCATTGGCACTTCAAAAGATATGCATGGGAGGAGGGAAGGATTCCCTCCTTACAATAGCAATCTCCAGTTACAAAATCTCTATAGAAACCCTGCAACGCAGTGCAACCATTTAGCATAATCCATCGCACAGAAGCAATGTTCTGTGATGTTACTGAGATAAAACCGAGTATGTCTATCTGTTTGCTTCTTTTAAATGGCTTATCTATTTGCTTTATT
This sequence comes from Latrodectus geometricus, assembly GCA_026290005.1. Classification (NCBI taxonomy): domain Eukaryota; kingdom Metazoa; phylum Arthropoda; class Arachnida; order Araneae; family Theridiidae; genus Latrodectus; species Latrodectus geometricus. The sequence continues at coordinate 31,238 of JAPDSC010073189.1, read as the reverse complement.
GTTTTTGTTTCCAAAATTAAACAATTTTCAAATATTTGTATTTGGCTAATTCTTTTTATGCTGCTTTTGTACTGAATGTATTATCATACTTATATTTTTGTATGCTTTTATAGGCTATATATATATATGTATGAAAATTTTTTTCAAATTACTTTTTAGAAGAAATTAATATAATCAGAAATATTGAAGAAAAAATAAAAGAGAAAAAAAATATTGAATTAAAAAACTTTTGGAGCACAAAATTATTAGTAATTTATTCTTCCGATTATAAGAAAAGTTAATTTTTTTCAGTTTCTAACAGTCAGGTTTTATATTAATGAAAACTAATATGATTTTTATATTCTTCATATTTTGATTTAAGAAAAAAGAGTTTGTCAGATCAAATATCCAATAATGTTTTGCAAATTTTTCTAAAAAAGATACAAATTTCCGAACAAATATCAATAAAAAATAAGAGAAAAAATAAATATCAATTTATGTTTCAATTTTTTCAGTGAGTAATATGCAAACTAACAAAAATGAAAACAACAAAACAATGTGGAAACCATAATCTAAGAGTATAATGGATTTCAAACAAATGTTCATCCTCTTGAAAATTTAACAAAAAATATCACATATTCTTTTAAATAAAACAATGATTACAAATTATAATCATTTATAAAAAGAATTTGAATGGACACGGTTTACATTTAAGCACAGGTAAGTTCACTGAGTCCAAAATTTACCTTTGGACAAAAGTATTAAACATTTTCATAAATATTATTATTGTTATAAGTATTATATTTTCATAAATATTATTATTGCTATAAGTATCGTAGAGTTGGGAAAGCATACGTCAAAATAATATGAGTCGACACCGAAAAAATGAAACGAAGAAAGTACAAAATGCAATTTCTCTGCTTTTCAATTTTCACCACTACACGTTTCTATTTTTGATTGCCATTTCTCATTTTTGAAAATAGTTTCACTTTGATGTATTTTCTTCACACCTGGTAAAATAAAAAAGAAATTTACTATTTTTCTTCAACTTACTAACAAATTTGTTTCACACTTTTGCACAACATATTTTCGCAAAGTAAAATAAATGGGTAAAAATAAAGACTCTTGAAATCACTTACGAATCCTTGTACTTGCGAGTATAAAAAGATGAAAAACTACCATTTATTTACTGTTTTTCACTGTCAGTTATATTAGAGACATTAATAATGTCTTGAAAAGACTGCACTATAAATTAAATATCTCATCAATCAGAAATTCTTCATAAATGAGCCAAAAATAGATAATTTAAAAGGAACAGTTGTTTTAAACATTTGACTTAAATGATACTGGTTTGATCACTGTATAAATATCTGAAAATATATATGATTTTGTCAAATATGTATACTTACATATATATACAAACTGAAGTGTCATTGAATTAGGGATAGCAAGGGCTATGCAAATTGTGTCGCACTGCGCATTATTAATGCGCAAGTGAGAGCTCTGTGGTAACTACATATATAGCGTGTACTGTAGATGCTCTGAATTAGTGGTTGAAATTGCTATCATGGGTAAACTACCTGATTTAAACGACTTCGTTCGCTGGCAAATTGTAAGTGGGAGACGAATGGGCCATTCGACGTCTGAAATTGTCAGACAGCTAATATTTTCATGGCCGAACAGTGTTAAGAGTATACCAAGAATCCATGGATGGTGGACAAAAACTAGCGATCAGGAAAACCGCAGAAGATAATTAGCCTTGACAATGCGTCGTGAGAGGCGTCTCAGACGTATTGTACATAGTCCAGCATTAACTCAAATTACCACCCAGTTGAATGAAGGTGCTAGTCGTGCAGTCATCAAACGGACTGTGCAATGCTCGCTTTAGCGTATGGGTTTTGGCAGCTGTCGACCAACGAGAGTACCATTCATCAGTGCTTTCCATCGAACTGCAAGTCTAGTCTTGGCAAAAGAGAGCACAGAGACTGTAATGTAGAATATTGGAAGCGAGTAGTATGGAATGATTAATCTCAATTCCGACTACTTACTAACGCCAAAACAAGGCCGAGAATATGGCGTCAGGCTCATAAACCCATGGCTCTTTTATGCCAGGTTGGATATGTACAAATACATGATGGATTAATCAATGTCTAGGGTGATTTTCCATGATACTGTTTGGGAGCTTTGTGGTATACGCCAACCTCCCTCAATTCAATTCGGTACATAGAGTTGTTGGGTGATGACCTTCATTCGCTTATACTGTTCTGTTATCCGCACGGTATTAGAGTTTTCTAGCAAGGTAACTGTACCTCTCACATGTTTCGGTTGACTACTGGCTGGTCGGATGAGTATTCCTCTGATTTTTTGCCATAAATTGATCACCTAGAATCACAGACTTAAATGTTTTGGTGCATCTTTGCAATTTTTTAGAACAAGGTATGAAAGGCCACACAGTACCAATGAACCTTACTGAATTATGGATAGTTTTAGCCAATATTTCGCAAGCCATTTACGTGGAACGTTTCCAGAAAACTGTTGAATCTATGCCTCATCCTGTGGCTTCCATTATCAAGGCCAGAAGAGGCCCAACTCGTTACTAGATAATTATTCCTAATTCAGTGGCATATATATATATATATATATATATATATATATATATATATATATATATATATATATATATATATATATATTATTAATACAAGACTAAATAAAATAAGTTAAAATGTCTGAGTATTATTTAAATCTACTGTTTATTTTTCTGCTATTATCTTTCTTGTTATTATTTTTATGATTCCTTTCTTTATCTCTAGTTATTAATGCATTTTATTATCATGCTTATAATTAAGGTTTTTAAAAATTGGCTATTCTTTAATTGAGTTTGTTCAGGTTGGATCATTTCTCTTAACTAGTTCTCTTTAACAATTTCTCCTCTTACAATTATTTCATTTCAGAGTCATAAAATTTGTACAATTACTTAACATTTTACTAATATCTATCCTATTTTTGCTTTATTTAATTAACTTTTATATTTTTAAAAAATAATGATTTTCATAGAAGTCGATTTTAATCTTTTGGCCATATAGATTTTTTTAACTACTCTTTGTTTCGAAGTCAATTTACTCGGGTCTTACGGTTTAAGTTACTACAAACATCCAAGCTTAAGATTTATTTCGAACTCGGAAGCTTTTAAATTGAGGACTAGAGAGTATTACAAGTTAAGTTTTCGACTTAACCTATAATGCTTTAGTCTTCACATGTGTCACGATATATGTGAGCATAAGCGAAATGATATGTTATTATCTGCAAATCATGGCCATTTGTGCAATGCCATGTAATAAAATGGGCATATAAAGCAACAGCAGATAGCCATTTCGACCATCTGCAAGTGTTTTCTCATGCGATGTTTAATGCACGCAGGCTTCGACAGAGAAGGAATAATTTTTTTTAGAAATCGCGGATGATCCCCCTGCGAAATCAGTGTTTTGCCGAATTCGTCTAAGCAAAATCTCGTAAAAATAAAATTGATTGATGCGGGGGAAAGTGGGTGTCTGGCTGCTATATTTACGATCACTTCGCTGCTCTACATTACGACAGCAGCTAAGCTGTCAGAAATCACACTTATTTGACACCTGATAGCTTAACTGCCTAAATCATTTGGGCATTCACTTTTCATAAATAGTATTCACATTCCAAAAGGAAGGAAACAAGAAAAACTCCCATACACCCTCTCTTACAGACGTGCATGCAGAAAGAAAATGCTCAACATCCATCTCTTGTTATTTAACATGATCTGGGGTCGAGACTGGGACCTTATATACTCCATAGACCGCTGTCTTACCACTAGGCCTAGGTAAAAGCCAGACACGCTCATTGAACACGTTAAACATAGGAAAGTGTTCTGCTGCATCTTCAAACACATCATAAGAAGTATCATCCTCAGATAGGCAATCGTGGTCAGCCAGAAGAAAGTTCCTAATGAATTCCTCACATTTTTCTTCAATTATATTGGGT
>JAPDSC010073189.1:0-19046 GCA_026290005.1 Latrodectus geometricus | reverse complement strand
TGTAGTTGACGCACTCTAATGGCCGCCCACATGTTATATTTTGGAAAGACTTTTCTTTGATATTAGAACATATTCATGGTTTATAAGAGAGAAAACACTCAAGCACTCACCCTAAAAGGTACACATATCGAAAATACGAGCATCTTGACCATTAATTAAAGACTGGGATCAAACTCAGTTTCATCCACTCCGCAGAGTGTGATCCAGGGGAAGTAATAAGTTCAGCATGAGTCTCTGTGTAATCTTTACATTTTGATCTGTGTTCACTTGAGTAAAAAAGGGAATGGAGAAAGTGCAAGAACAAACTTTCCAAAGTTTTCATCTAAGACATTCTTAAATTTTTATATTTTAGTAATTATTAAATTCTACAATTTCATTAAAAATCATAGGATGCAATGAAATTTTTGCTTAGAAAAAACAAGCAGCTATTTTGTTTGTTTTTAATCGAAAACTGAAAATAAATATTATTTTCGAACTTATTCGTTTAATGTTTAAATGTTTTTAAGAAATAATCTTGTTATATCCTAATCTTTGAAGCATTATTCTTTTAACAGTAGAAATTAAATAGTTTTCTTGGAAGAGTTAAAAAGTTGTATTAGTTACAAAAAGTTTTAATGGAAAAAGCATTATTCATTATGTGAGCCAAATCTCCTTTATACTAGTCCAAACTACAATAAATGCTGTTGTTATGTATCAAAAGTGATAATTGAATGTATTGAAGGTTTTTCAGTGTTAAAATCTAATTTCAATACACAATTAAAGAATATAACTTAAAAGACATCCTTTTTTAATGTGGATAAGACAACACAGGTTTTCGATAATAAAAGTAGTTAAACAAAAATATATCAATTTGTCTTGGTTGAAATTCTATTAAATGATCGAATATCAGCATCTTACAATGACATTTATGGTGAAAATTATTGGTAATTTTTTAAAAAAAAAATCAAATAAATATTCTTATTTATATTCCTGAGCATTTTTAATTATTTAGCAAGACACATCCATAAATGTTTAAGAAAACAGTCAGTGAAGACAACACATATTCAAAGTGTATCCGAAAAAACTTTATTTCAACCTTTTTGCTCTTCTATTTCACACCATTTTATCATTCTTGCATACAGTTTCATTTTGTAAGTAATAACATTTATTTAGTGAAAGTCTAATAAATATCTTTCGTCTAGACAATGCAACATAAACAATATACATTTTTACTTAAATGAAATATTTGTCATATGGTAAAGAATTTGCATATGAAAAGTTCTTTCGAAATAAATTATGATTTCTTGTTCTAGAGCATGTCGTAATCTTGATCGAGTTTTACACGCTGTGCAATGTAGGATCTTCCTGAGACGTGATTTAGATTTATGTGAGAAAACGAAGCATTCTTTGAAAAAGAGAAAATGAAAAGAAGAAAAAATATAGAAGTGGAAATTTATTAGACGAGTATCTTTAGGTTTTGTCATATTCACCGTCTTATTGGTTCGGAAAACAAAATTCAATAAAAAAAGAGGTTATGCTGTGAAGTTGGAACGTTGCAACGAAATAATATGTTTGACATTTAAAATGTTTACAATTTATTTTAGAGCAAACATAAGAAACAAAATTGTAATAACACCATAAATGAATGATTTCATAAAGCAGGAGAATTAAATTGGTGAAATATTTTACTCATTTTAGAATTCTTCCAAAATCCATACGCAGATTGGTTAGTGCCATTGTTGTGTCTCGAAATCAAATATTTAAAAAAATGATAAAATATCTTTGTAATATGAAAGAAACTGATTTTCTAGAAATAGAAACATTTAGATTCATTGCGTAAATATATTTTAAGCCGTCATTTTGGGTGATGAGCATTACGCATCTTGAAATGATATGATTGTGCAGTTCCATTTGGATAACTAAGTTTTTAGACATTTTTTATCGCTCAAAATTTATTAAAACTTTAGCTTTTTTAATGAATGATCCTCTTTCCTAGGCTATAAAATAAGTAAATGATTTTTTTAATTTTAACTAATACAAACTTATATATTTTTTATGCGTTATAGAAGTTCATTAAAATTTTTAGTTTGAATAGACAACTATCATCAGTTAATTCTTCTCCAAAGCAAAATCAAAAATTAACAATTTTTAGCGTTTTGATGGAAATGAATTTGTTTTGATTTTACATTAAATGAAGTGATTAGACTTATTTCTGAAATTGGACATTAAGTTATCATTTTTACTTTGATCTATGAAAATAAAAAATTTTTCCCACAAAAAAGCCATTTTGCATTTAAGTAAAAAAATAAAAATCGTTGTGGCAAATATTCAAAGGCATGCTGAACGTGACGAAGTCCTTGCATAAAGTTCTGTATAGCTTACTATTTTGATACTTTAATAATATCAAATATTATATTTTTAGAAAAATGCTTTCGCAAAATTACATTTATTTTTCTAGTCTTTTATTTGTTGAAATCATCATGGGTTTTACTTGATTTTTATGATGGAAAAATTTATAATTAAAACTATTTTCTCCGAAATGTCCAATTTTATTGACTCATTTGTTCTACACGATAACGTTCTTACAAATATTAATGCTAAAAATCCGAATATCTATCTATTATTGAACGTTTCCAGTGAACAGCTCATTAAAGGAATTTGTATGATTTAATACTGAAAAAAAAATGTCCGCCCAAACTCTTAAAAAAAAGCTTTTGCTTCTTTTGATAAAATTCCTGATTAATATCAGACGATTAAAATTTATCTTTTATTTTTCATACATATTTTTTATCTTATTTGTTAATAATATCTTGTATTGTGTAAGAAGCAATAATCTTGTGTTCTAGATTCATAGCACAATATAGGCCTTATCAACAAGATTAGTCAGTAACTATTAAGTTGATATCAATGTCTTTCCTTCTCTTCTTTCGAATGGCATTCAATCTTTGGCTTCCTTAATTCTATGATATATCCTTCCAAGCCACAAAGAAATCTATATTTTTAATCAAGTTACTTTTTTATGAAGAAAGAGCGACGCATTTCTTAGGAAGTATTTCAAATAATAAGAATATAATATATGAATAATAAATAATAACTTGAAATAATAAGTATATAAAATTAATGATAATTCGTAAGAATATTTTAAAAATGCAACTCATTTTAATGGAAACTTTTTATTTATTGGTTACCCCCAGTAGTTTCATACCAATCATTTTGCTAGCTTTTTAAAGAGCAATTCTGCTAAGGCAAGAGACAATTTCCACTCTATTAATAAAATATGGTTGTGAGGCAATAAATAATGATGACTGAAAATAAATATCCTATAAATATTTATTTAAAAAAATTATATTTATACATGTTTAGGAAATCATTTAATCAAAGTACTTTTAAGAAATACAATTTGTGAAGAATTATTATAGTTAAATCTAACTTCGTGTTTCAATTCACAGGAAAATCAAGAAAAAGTCTGTTGTTTCTTTTGAACTTTAAAGGAATATGTTGCGTAATTTCTTCTTTCCAAATCACTATTTTCTTCAGCAATATCGATGACGATGGAAGTGAGCAAAGTATGTAGAATATTATCATGAAAATACTTCTCTTTACTAAAGTATATCTATGAAATTACACATTTATAATACTTTATATGCATTTATACAATTCTGAACAATCTAGCATGAATATAATTCTGAACAATCTAGCATAGAATATAATTCTGAACAATCTAGCATAGAATATAATTCTGAACAATCTAGCATAGAATATAATTCTGAACAATCTAGCATAGAATATAATTCTGAACAATCTAGCATAGAATATAATTCTGAACAATCTAGAATACAATTACAAATTCATCCTGAGTTGAATGAAATAGTGATGAGTAAAAGCACAGATAAACTTTTTAGGAATTCAATTTATGGTATATATCATAAAATTACGAAAACAATTATGAAAATTTGATTCTTTTGTATTTATTTATTGCTATTTAATAAAATTCTGAGTACTTTCTTTCATAGATATCAATATCAACGAAATACAACATTGAAATGTTTCAGTCTTATTCTTTCCACACACACACACAATTTGGTTTTTCAATTATATACATTACAGTAAAATTTAACTTGAGAAAATTAAATAATTCATTTCATAAGTATATTTCATTTCTCTAGAAAAACAAAAGGAACATTATATATTTATCATTAGTATATAGTACACTGGTTATTAAAAATTAAAGAAAAATCACAAAAATAGTGATAACTCTCCCAAGAATAAGCCAATATCAATCAAATTTGAATATGTATTTTAAGTGAAAGGAACTGCACATTATGACATCATGCAAATAGTGGAGCTACTGTCGAAATGCCTAATTTGCGAGAAACATAAAAATAGATGTCTCAGAGCAAGAAGGAAATTGTCGTTGCGTGTCTGAGAATAGAAATTGTAAGGATGCCCTTCAGGCAAAATTTGACCGAACAATTTCGGTGGCGAGCTATTGGGAGACTAAAGATAGGACAAAATCAGATAGAAGTGGCTAGAGGGCTGAATGTGAGTCCTTATGCGATTCTTAGTCTTTGGCGACAATTTCTAAACATGGATTCAACATCCAGGAGATTCAGAAAAGCGCTTCCACGACTGCGATGACCAATGCTTGTCATTATGCACACGAAGGAATATAACAGCAATTCCGACAGAACTCAGATATTCCTTCGTTGAAAGCTCCGAGAGATTGGTATCCAAATCAACCGTGCGGCGAAAGTTTCACGAACGTGGTCTTTATAGGAGGTGACCAGTCATTTGCTTCCCGCTCACGTCACACCACAAGCGTAACAGCATTCGCTTGCAAAGGGCTCGTCATGATGTCTACTGGACATGTGATCAATGAAGGCTGCTGTTCTCTTCATGAATGAGTCCAGGTATAGCCTTAAAAGAGACAGTAGGCTCATATTCATTCGGAGATAATATGGAACTCGTTTTCATCCGTCAAGCATTCGTGAAAGTAATGAATATGGATCAGACAGCGCCTGTGTTTGGGGTGGTATCTTTTTGTGTGGATGCACAGACATTCATGTTTTTCCCGTTTAAATGTTAATGTTCACACCTATTGCGATGACATACTTGATTCTTATCTGCGACTTTAGTCTGGAGTTATACGCTTTCGTGCTACAACATGATAATGTGAGACCAAACAAGGCTCGCATCGTAGATGCTTATTTTGGGGAGGAAACAATTGAACGCATACCATGATCTGTTCGATCACCTGACCTTAAATCAATATAGCATGTTTAAAATGCTCTAGAACTTCTAAAACTACGCATAGCTGCTCTCGATCCTCTCCTAGGATTCTAGACACATTTCTAACTGCTTTGGAAGAGCAATGGCTCGCATTTCCAACACAATTAATAGACCGTTAATTGAGCGCATCACACATCTCTGCATATGTTGTATTGCTTCTCGGGGGGAGTATATCCCATATTAAAAGTACTTTTCCGATTCTAAGCTTAAATCTTCCATTTTTTCCATTGTATACATACACTAATTTTTATAACACCTTAATTGTCTGGTGACTTTTTTGTGCTATTTATACCTTCCTATGCATTGTATAATATATATAAGTTTCATTAAATTAAAGGCATTACTTTTGCGTTATGGTCCTTTTTGTGATTTTTCATAATTTAGGTATATCGAATTTATGGTACCAGTTCAACATGCAGACCAAAGTTTTGCAAGAAACTTATGTTTGAAATATTAACAATATTTGCTAATTTCTAACGGTATTTAATATTTATTTGCGTTTTTACCGAATGCTGTTCTCTATCACAAAATGTGGTCTCATTTATAGGTTTATTATCGCCATCCAACCAAATATTCGTCTTTATCGCTCATGGCTGTTGGAGAATTGTAAAATATATCGCGGTCGCAATGTTCTCCGAGTGAAATAATATCTCTGGGGTTGATAAGCCAGACCTGCTGATTTTCTACTTCTAAATGACAGAGACCCATCCACTTTCGTGGTCTAATTTTTGTCACTAAATGCCCTACTTCCCAATAAAGTGCCCTTACTTCCATCCCTTGCAGAATGGAAAAGGATACTTACACAGCCGATATTATTATAATAATAATTCTTATGTGTGTGTGCGTTTCATTTTGCCGTTTTTATGCTAGCACTTGTATCATTATACCTAATTTAATATGGTTTGAGAATGATCTTTCCGCATATTTCGGATTTTATTTTGTGTCCTACTTGAGTTGCGTATCAATAGTAAAGGGAAATACTTTTCATCTTTTTATCTCTTAATCATTGAAAACTACAGGAAAGAAAATAGTATATTTGAATGCATTCTTGTAAAGCAAAGAATCGAGGGAATCCTTAAAGTTAAGATTTTTTTATAAATTTATTCAAAAAAATTCTTTAAGATTATAAATTAAATTTAACTTTAAGATTTTTTTTTAAAGTTAAGATTAACAGAGAAATTGGTCATGATATCAAAAATAACTGGTGAATAAAAGAAAGAAAATGTAAAATTATTTTCGCATTTCATTCTTGTTGAATATAACGTTATAATTTCTTTCGCAATTTTAGTAAACGGCTCTGTCCCTGAAAAAGAGGTATAGAAGTGTTTGTTGATATTTGACTTTTATCAAAAGGCCTTTATTTCAAGAAATAATGTTTAAATAACACAAGCCAAATAGGAAACAAAGAAATTTTTTTTTGAGAACAAAAACATCCTTAGAATTGAGATTAAAAGAGAATGTATTGTGAGTTCAGTTTAGATCTCACTGAGAGAATACGTAAACCGCGCCTACAAAGTGTGCTGATTGGTTGGATACATTTTATGAATTTAATATTATTGGCACAGAAATTTGATAGACAAGTTTTTAGTTTCCTTTTAGTGATTTTAAGCTTTACTTCGCGCTCGAATTCAACTGTATCTTAGAGAAGATATGCTGAATCACCACAATGGATTTTATCTACTTGGTTGTAGTTTTCTTTTTTTGTGACAAAAAATTAACCAAAACAAATAATGACACCGGAGATATCAGATAAAGGTTGAGAAAACGATAATCTCTGTTATCGATACTAAATATTCGCTATTGAAAAATGCAAAAATAAACCTTTCAACAAAGATTGACGTATAATTAAAATTTTAAACAAAATAAAAACTCACGACTGCCTTCATCATTTTCTCTCTGCAGAAAACTATCTTGAAGTAATTATTATTGTAAAATTTAATCTGTAGAAATGAATCTGTCGAATGACACACTGGCTAAAAGCAAAAACGCTGTAAAAACAGATTAATGAGGTCATTTAATAATTTTCTTTTCAAAAGATAAACTAGATTTCGCAAAAGTTAAACAATATTTTTAACGAAAAATGAAAATTTAGTTCACGATGAACTGCATTTTTTTTGGAATAATTTCTGAAAAGGGAATTTTGATATGATCTTATCTTATTCTAATGAATGGAGTTTCATAAAAGAGCAGTTCAAACATCTCAATTTCCGTCCAATAAAATAATTAAATCCAAAAAAATGTCTCTGAGAATAAATAATGAATGAAATTAATTAATGGATATATCAATTAGATTTTTATCATAAATGTATGTTTTTTGCGTAATCTCGAACCAGTGCAAGAATTAGAATAATCTCATCAGTTTATCAGAATACAGAATTTGTTAAGAAAAATATTTTTTAAAAAGACAATTTATTTTAATTTAGGGTATTGCCCAGCTTTGAAAGCATATTATAATTTTTCATGAATGCTTAGTATTTATACAATTTTATGTCGCTTAACATTTTAGTAATTGACATATTTAAAACCCAAAAAATGTTATTATATTTGTGTATATCCATTTTTTATTGAGCATTTTAATATTTTGTCATAAGCAATTGGGGCATCAGATAAAATTATTTAAAAATTCAAATTGTAGTTTGCAACAGGATATACTAGAAGGGAATTCTAGGTAAAAGGGAAGGCTCCCACCTTCCTCTTAATTGGTAAAGCGCACTCTGGCCTAGGTACAGGGAAGTATGCTCATGCCTGGAAAGCTATTAAAACACGCTTTTTTTATTACAAATAGTCCCCTCCCCATTACATGACATTATTCTACTGAATTTTTTGTGGATATTATTCATAATATAATTTCATTTTTATCTACACCAATATTTTTAAAATTAGGTTAATTTCAATTTCAAATAGGCTTGTTCTGAATCTATTTTTATGATTTTGGATATTGCAACCCGTTTCATAAAAATGAGTCATTGTAATAGATTTTTAAACTATCTTGTTAATTATATTGGAATACATTCAAGCTCTATAAAAAATCGTATTCAGTTGCGAAGAAATAATTTACAAGATGTATTTTATGGGCAGAGCAATTTATTATTTTTTTCATAAAGAAAAATAGTTTGTTTCAAATGCCCAGACACAAACTTCAATGAAGCCCTGTGTACCATCTTTTTGGCCCAAGGGACAGAAATGATACCACCTTAAATAGTGTGAAACCCAGAGGATATGCCATCATACACCCGAAATTAAATGGCCTAAAATTGGTCTTTTAGAAGCAAGGACCGAGCAGAAGATTCCCAGGCTTGACCTGCCACACCCAAGGTGCAATTTCAATTGGAAAATATTCTAAATAAGAATTTATTTCCTCTCCCTAAAAATCACGCCATCTTTTTCTTGAATACAATGGATTTTCGGATGCATCGGTATGAAACCTGCTGCCTCTCGGTTGCTAGAACAACGTTTTTTCCAACTTGATCACAGTGCCCTCAAGAATAATTTATACATAAGAGTATTGGATTAAATACGTTAGAATATTGATTCTTTCGATTATGATCCCCCAATGAGAAACGTTTCATAGTTTCTAATCATTGTCATATGTTGAGGACGACAACTGACCTTGATCTTACTCTACACCATATCAACAGAAAGGACATTAGAAGCCGTGAATATTTATATTGTGATCCTGTAACCATCGAGATGTCCTTTATTAGAAGTCTGAAAACAAATACTCTCCATCAAAGAATCGGATTTTGCAACAAATATTGAATACCAAAGTTATAGAATCGGTTTTATTGCTTTCAAAAAAAAGGCACCATTCTCTAATGTTTTAGTGTCCTCGATTTTATCCTTGACAATAAGAAAAAAATAAATTAATATATATTTACTTACAAAATGAATAACTTCACAGGTAAAATTCCGTTCACCGAAATAAAAAACGTTTCCAATGAACACGATATTTTACATATAATATACCTAACATATAGTTGTTATTTTGATAAACCCTTTGGCATGCATATAATGAAACAAGAAATCAGTTATTTTCCTACTTTTATAGCACAAATTGATAAAAATTTGTTAAAATCTATTTTAGAATATAATGTAGTTGAGTAGTTTCAAAGTTAAAGGGAGGATTCTGGCAACTAAAAACGATGCGAACGCGGTTTGACGCCATTAAATACCATAAGATTTTGTGTTTATTTTTGAAACTAAACTGTTCCATAATTTTTTTAAATCGTACATTCTAAAACATTAATTTCAACAATTACTTCTTAATAAAATTAGCTTTTTTTTTAATTAACTATTTATTGTCATCTCAATTTTGTAAAACTTTCACCATCTTTCCTGGTGGACGAGGTTTTACAAATGTACTAAGAAATTAATATACATTCGTTCAATAACACTTCCTGTAAGCTTCCAAAGCTGAACAGAGAAATTACACGGAAACATTTATTAATAGGGCTTAAGCAAATGTATCCAATAACCAGTTAATTACGTTAAATTGTGCACATAGTGGTCAGCATCCATTTCCTTTCCCTTTCCTGGTTCGTTGTCACAACATGAAAGCCGGATACACCCAGATCACGGTTGATGTCAATTAGGACAAAGGAAACAGATACTATTTATGAATAGTGTGTAGATAAGACTTCCTCATTAATTATAGTTTAAGGTGCATCAATTGAATGTTTATTGAAATTCTCCTCCATTCGTGAATCTTCATTTATAATCATCACATTATCTTCTCTCAAATCTAAATAAACTTCCCGATCTCAATTATTCTCAATAAAATTAGTTTATCGATGTATTTTCAAAAATATCTCAAGAATAAGACATTAGAATAATTTTAATCTTTAAACTCCAAGCAATATAATTGTTATAATTCATTACAAATACCATATTTTTTATAATACTGCAACGAATTGAAAAGAGTTTAAAATATAGCTTCCAATGATATTAGATATTTTTATTTTACTATGCATTTTACTATGCATATTATTTAGCTTACATTTTGGTGTAAATATGTATTGTTATGAATGCTTTATTGGCCAAATCAATAAACTCCACTGTCTGAATTTTAATCAATTTTAATACAAAAGCTATAAATAGATATTTATATTCAAAATAAAGTTCTGTTATAATTATTAACACCATTAAAATCAAATATAAATAACGTTCATTTTAAAAATCAATATACACTATACTTTTATTTTTATCATCTTCTTGTTTTATGCAGTAAGTCGATTTGGTAAAGGAAACATTCATTTTATGTATTGCATTTTTTTATTAAATATGTAGTCATATATTGGTAAAAAATGCTCATATTTACGTTGTTGACTCTATAACAATACCAAATGGTTATCTAAAAACAAATTTCTTCAACCACATATAATTTTATGAAGCAATTTTGATATTATAAATGATTGCAGGAAATGGTTGAATATAATTTGAGCTATTCATTTTCCTATATGATGTATTTCAGATAATTTTATTTGCATTGTTGTGTATGAACTTTATTTATTTTAAAAATATTATAAAAATTCAAACAAGAAATATTAACGAAAGTTTTCAGGATACCTGCAACAAAAATTTGCTCTAAAAGATATTACTTTTGTTTGAAATTGAACTTATTGAAAATCTTCTTTAAAAGTTCGTAATAACAAAATAATCATCTTCTATGATTAATATTTTTGCCTACATATAAACTAAAGTCTGTCTTGTAACACTTAAAAACTTTGCCAAATTATGCATCCCTAATCCTACAAATTCTAATTACTATAAAGATATTAATTTAAAAAATAATATTTGCAAGTGATTTAATAATACTTATTATAAATAAAAATCAAAATTTCAATTATTTTGATTTAAAGAACATTTAATATTATATACAAATAATTTTTTGAATTTGATGCAAATTAAAAACCATAATATACGTATTTATCAACAAAAAAATATTAGAAAAATTTATTGAATTTTTAGTTTGAGAGCTGGTAATAAATTTGTTTCTTTATAAATAAGACAAGTGTTGTAATATATTATTTAAATTTAACATAACAATTTCCATTGACTAAAAATTATGCAAATGTTAGTATCAAATAAATCATTTTAATGCAAATTTGTTATGCTAAAACATCAAATTCTTAACCAGAACAAATGAACCCAAAATAAAATCATTCAAGATGTTTAAAAAATTTTAATTTATCCATTTATTAACAAATAATATGCAATAAATCATTTTACAAAAAGCTTAAAATAAAATTATCAATATGATAATTATAACTAATATATAACTTTAATGGTTACTAAATATATAATATTAAGCTTGATAATTGCTATATTGACTAAAATTAAAAATAGAAATAAATGATTCTGCACAACTCAGACTCTATTTTATACAATTTAAAGGAAATAAGAAGCTTGTATATTTAATTTCAATGAATTCTATATTCAATTTTACATTTCTCTATAATGATTTTAAAGAAAAAAGACCAAAGGATTATATAATGTTTCAAATAAAAATATAAAAACTCATTAAAAACGTAGACTGTACAAAATTTTTCACATTTTTAAAAATTTATTTTTATTATAGAGTATTTTAAATGTCTGAATGAATTGTAATTTGGTTCAATATAGAGTCATAATTTTTTTAATTTCACCAAAACTATTGAAAATGTATTTTTAAAGCGAAATCTTAATTTAATTTTATCATTGGAGATATTCCTTATTAGACTAAGTAAATGTTTCGATGAAATGCAGTGAAAATTCTTTTTCTTTAAGTGTGTTTTTTAAGCCTAAACTTTAGGGAATAAAACTTTTGTAAATATATAGTTGTGATTGCTTATTACTTCAATACATTTTTATATCACTTTTTGAAAAACGGAAGATTGCGTCTATGAAGACAATTACATCACAGTTATATAATACTTAAAGCATATTCTATTTGAGATCCAAGATATTGTCGAGAATAAGTTTATTTACCATGAAATCTGAATGTAAGAAAAATGTAGCTTATAGAATTTTTGGAAAAATTAACAATACTACTTATCTTAAATAAAAATAATTCTAAATAAGTTTTTATCACGTAATATTAAATATTTCTTGATACTAACGTAACATCCCGTTATCCATGTCCGCAAAAAATAAATGAATAAATAATTGTCATAAAATGTCGGTATTTAGGGCCTATAGTGATTTAGAAGCCACTCTCTTCTTTTATTCTTTTTATTATATTAGGTTGGGGAAAAAGAAATCCATTATTTTTACGTGAACTTTTTGTAACTTCTTTCAGATTCGCTTTGTAAAAAGGTTTAAAACAGTTTTCATGTAGATTTTTAGGTCTTGGGCGAAGCTACGACTGCTGACATGCTGTCAAGTTTGATAATTTTTGATATTTTATAGACATTCTCGACGATGTTGTATTCATGCGAGGTGCATCTTTAGCATCCAAATACCCAAACGGAATCGACGAAACCAAAATTGTACGTAACTGGTTGTTACAGTCATATATAGGACGATAAACACCTTTCACAATTTTAGCCACCTGGTTAGCATTTTCGCCATTATAAAAGAAAAACTAAAATGTATCGAATTTTCTCTTTGTTGTCTTCTATTTTTAAAACCTTGTACTCATAACTGAATTAATCAAACAAAAAACCGCAAGAGAATATTTTATTGTCAAATGTCACCTTTCCAACGAGCATAAATCTGAAATTGTTTGATAGATACCTCACGAAATTGCGATCACTACAAACATCTACCGAAAAAATAATGGATAACTTTTCCCCAAACTAATATTTAAGCTCACATTTTTTATTTGTAATGCATATGAATTTTAAATTTATTATTGAAAGCTTAAAACACCTGAATCCAAAAAAAAGTTATCCATGTATGTCCATGAAGATATAAGTTAGATATTCTGCTTCTTCTTTCATATTTTGAAGAAAACATTTAAAATTTGTAATAATGGGTGACATACTTGTTGCCAAAAATGGTGGACGGAGTAATGCCGGAGACATTGTTATGTAGTTAAGAAGTTACAGCCAATAAAGATATTGTACATGGACAATAACAATATAAATATTTATTTAAGTTTGAAATTATAATTTTGCTCCTTTTCAAAAATTAACACAAAATACAAAAAATAAAGACACTAAACTTGTGAGTGAAAAATATCTTTTTTGGAAAACACTTCATTAACTAATAAATAATTATTAAAAGTCAAATTACAGAAAAGCTAATAACACTGAACATGGGATAATTTGAAACAACAGTCATGTAAATTATAGACACATGAATTGACAACCTAATCCTTTCATGAAACTTTTAGGTCAAATTGACATCTAAATATGATATTGCGAGGGACTTTGGTTGAATAATTCATTAATTCTTCTGATAAAAATAGTTAAAATTCTTACTTCTAACACATCACATTTTTATGTTTTGCAATTGTAATGTAAGTAAAGCTGACAAACCAAATTTAATTTAGATCCAAATTACCCATAGGCACAAATTTCGAAAAATCTTTCAAAATTGAAACCCAGAAAATATTCTCAAATTTTGAAAAGCTTTCGAAATTTCAATTTAGAACATAAGCTTTTTATCACTATGTAATTATCATCAATTGTAGTTATATGATTAGATAAAAAAATATTTCACATCATTTAAGTTTAAAACATGATTAATCAATCAAAATAAATTATTTGGGCTTTCACAAGTTCATGTTTAAAATTATTATAGAGAGTTGACCTAAGTTTATAATTCCCGCTTAAATGTTCACGAAAAAGAGAAAAGCTTTTGAAATCTTATTTACTACAAGCTCTTAACTGCAACCGAGTTTATGAGTTTAAAGGAATGAAATGCCAGTTCTAAGACTTTGGCTTATCAAAGACATCCACTCACGCATCAATAGAAGAAAATGGCGTTCTCATGAAATCGCAGATAGTAAGTCTTTCCAGAAGTGAATTCCCAGAACTGGTCAATGGAAGAGCATATTAAGACCATGTTGTGTAAAAATAGAAACATTTTCAATGACAGAAATATATATATATATACATATATATATTAAATTTATAGTACGCTGTGTTTTTAAATCTGTTCTTTAGAAAATTATTTTTATTACATGTTGAAATACACAAAATATTTATTCTATAGACAACAAATATATCAAGTAAACATATATCTTAATGAAAGTAAAATTTATAAATTTGTATGATTGTACACACACAAGACATAAATATAATATTTCATACAATATTTGTTTGAATATAACACCTAACAAAAAGCAATTATAAAATTAATTTTCGTTAAAAACATTGTTTTATTTTGAGTTTTAGATATTTTAAATAAAATGAATTAGCATTAAAAATAAATGATGTTTTAATACAAATTAAATTTATAGAGCTATTAATTTCATTTTAACTTTAAGAAATAGCTATTTTTTGATAACTCATTCTCCTAAATGTCAGATAAGTTAATTTTAAAATTTTATATACCATAAAACAAATTTCATTATTAAAATCCATTCAACGAGATGTAATTTTACGTCTAAATCCTTTAAAAAGCATTCATCTAAATGTTTGAAATTAGAATGAGAGTAACTTAAAATATTTATTTCATGAGATATATTTTTATAGCCTAAAATTACAAAAAGGACAATTATTTTTATCTAGAGTCATTGTAAAAATCTCGTATATAATAAGAAAAATTTTAACGTAATGCTTTTGTTTTTGCTTTTTTTGTCAAATATATTTTTTTAATCATTTTGAAGGGTAAATTAAATAATTGTGTTCAAATTATTTAATTTGAACACAATATTAATAACGCTGTAATAATAATTAACACTGTATTCCTAAAATAATCAAATTAGAATAAAAATTGTAATATAAATACATATTGTTTTCTAATTTTTATATTCCATTAACCCCATTTAAAGCACTTTAAATAAAATGTTTTTTAAATATTTAAGAAATTTATTTAAGGATAAATTATCTCTGATTGTAAAGTTAATAAAATAAGTCTTTGCAAAATGATTATAATTGAAATATTCTTCAAACTGCAGAATTGTAGGCTTATCACAATCACAGTGTTAGTAATCAATTTGTATGCCCACAGAGAGAACTCATTCTTCCCACTTTAAGCATCCTGCAGGAAATTTTTGTATCCTTTGTTTTTTTTTCAGAAATCTATATAATTTAAAAAAGAAAAGAAGAATAAATTTGAATTAATCTTGATTTAGAGGAATATTTATTCATGATTTAAAGAATAAATAAGTATTTCGGTAACTACTTTCAATGGCTGCAAGTGAAATACAAGATAAATGTTTATATATGCGTGTGAGAAGTACTGGGGTAAACAATTTGAAAAATGTATTTAATTGGATGGATTGCAGTTCCAATTTTTATGGTTTTCTTGGGAATGTTCATTTTAAAGAACGCTTTCCAGAAGAGTCGCAAGCAAATTCAACTGATGTGTTGGACTTCGCGCGAGATGAACGGGGCATAAATATTGTATGCAATTCAAACTTAGAATGTCTGTTTTTCCTTCGTTTAACCATTGATTTATCTTTTGCATTTCTCATTATGGTCATACCTTTGACTTGATAATGCCCGGCATCCATTGAGCACCTTCTTAGCACCACAAATTATAACTCTTTGTCTAGTGGGGCTCCCAGTAGACCCCGAAAGTGGGTGGTTTCGAAAGTAGGTGAGTGAAGAAATGAGCACTGATGTATATTATTATGTGTTTCTTATTTTATAATATTATTACAGTGATAACAGTTATTTAAATTAACTAAGTGCTTAAGTTCTATCGAAGTGACTATATGCATTTCAGTAACTTGTTTTGACTGAAATAGAAATTAATTTTCTTTTAGTATTTATTGAATTGCTTTCAATTTAGATATGACTTAATATGGAAAGATGATATAACATGAAATGTTTGACACAAAAGCGTCTGTTGTAATAAAACGAAATATCATTTCGAAATTATAAAACAAAAGACGTGAATTACAGATTTATATTTATTGTGTTGATTAGACAAGTTACATTAAAAATCACCCAACATCTGGAGAGATGTTAAATTATTGAAAACAATACAGTTTAGTTATAAACATTTTACGACATGCACAGTTTTAATTCAGTAACTACAACAATCTGATAGACTTTTAAATAGAAATAAGACCTGCGCTTTAGCAAAGAAAATAAACCGTGATTTTCTGAAATTGAGTTAACTTATAAGAAAGTGAGGAAAAATTAATGCTTAATCATCAAATGAGAAATTAATGCATAAAACTAAGTATCAGGAATAGGATCCTCTATCTCATGAAAATTTTTATTTTATATCCATATATTAAATTGATAACAATATAAGACATAAATTTTGTGACTTTTTCTTTGGTAACTGATATATTTTTTAATTTCAATTGAACGTAAGCAACATTCAGTGTAAGTGACATTTTAACTAAAAAGATACACGAGGATAAATTTTTTTAAAAAAGAGGTCAATTTTTAAACACTTTATTTGTATATTTATTTTTAATACACTTCATTTAAATACGGCAATTTTAACTTCGTTATGTCGCCAAATAATAAATAAATTCAAAATATTCTTCAAACAATATTGCTTACAATAATAAATTGTTAAATTATATATAAATGATATTCGTATAAATAGAACAGAAAATTTCATTCAATCGAAATAACTAAAATATTCCGTCCTCTGGTATTTTTTCCTTTAATTTATTTTAAATATGTTTATAAAATTTCTTTATTCAATTGAATTATGAAATGAATTTAACCATTAACAAATTTATCCATCTGTCTAATTAAATAAAATACTATAAATTATTAATTACTTTTTCAGTTGTTGTTGTTGTCTTCGTCCAGCTAGGTTGTGTGTGTTTCAGTATGCAGAGTTCTGCTCCACTTGTCCGACTGAACCGTAATTTGGTGTGGAGTCTGACTTTCTCAGTACACACATGCCATAAGTACCCATTTATAGGGTAGGCAACCTTTCACAACTTACTTATACAAGGAAAGAACATAAGCCAGAGAGAGATAAAGTACATCTTTGCCCGAACTGGGCTCGAAATCAGGACCTCCCCATCCGCAGTCAGGCATGCTGACCACTAGACAGGGTGGGCGTTACTTTTTCAGTTAATATGTTAGTATAATATGAAGACATATGAGATATGAAGTTTTATTATTTTAATTTGTAATTGCAAAGTCAATATAAAATATGAATATCACTTATATAACACATGTGCATATAAATATCAAGCTTATAATGACGAATACCGAATTCCCTATTAAATATATTTACACACATAAACACAGTTGAAATTTCCTTACTTAGCGAAATTTTATGGAGATAAAATAACCAAACGTTAATCCACACGTTAGAAAATCATTAATTGTGAATTTTTAAAAGATAGTAATCACTTAAAAGGAATAAAAAGTAGATAAAGCTAAAAATACCTAATCCTTTTACATGACACAATTCTGGAAAGATGGTGTTTTCTATTAATTAAACATTTATAAATGACAGTTAGAATGAGTTGAAAGTATTCAAAGAGAAAATCTTTCCTTAAACATTTCTACAATTATGATATTTTCCATAAATTATGAATTTTTAGATGATAGTAGTCATTAAGAACTCGTGTTATAAATTCAAAGAATATGCATCTTAAAAATTATCTATTTCTGCATTCGTTAAAAATTTTAAAATTAGTTTTTAAATGACAATAGTTGCTTAGATAGAATGAAAAACGTTGAAAATGAGAAACGGATAAACTCTTTAACCTATGCAAATAAGATATTTATATTAATTATGAACTTTTAAATGGCAGATTTAGAGAAAGACATTCAAAATGGGAAATGTTTATGTATTTGAAAGGTAAGTTAATGGAAATGAATGACATGTCTAAGTAAATGGAACAGATGGTTATTGATAAGTTCATAAAATTTCCATAGTTATTGATAAATGAATTAAATTATAGGAATGTGTTAAAAAACTCTTGGAAGTATATAATATTTTCTATTAAATAATAGTGTTTTTATAGAGCAGTAGTCATTTAGAGTGAATAAAAAACATTACAAATAAGGTATGGATAAGTACATTCATTATTAATATTTCTAACGTATTTTGTATTTACTAAGAAATTTTTAAATTTTCATAAGTATTCATAAAGAACGAAAAACTTTCAAAATAACACAGCTCTACATTTGGCAATATTTTAATTACGGCCCATTAAGAGAAAAGTTTTTCGTTAGCTGGGTAAAATACAATTTGTTAATTTCATATACTTAGAAAATAATTAATAATAAAATAGCAGCATATATAATGATTTTTTGATTGTTTTCCGCTATCTGGTCACAAATGATTTGCTATTGACATTTAATTAGCAAAGCTCATACATAAATCTAAATACATTTTTCAATAAGTAATATATTACATTTGTTGGCATATACAACACACAGTGGGTAGCCAAACAGATGGAATTCGTTGCAACGTTTTTTAGCATCCACTGCGTATTTTACATCTGGGAGGGCTTTTCATACATTGTGAACCGTATTTACGTACCTAAAAGGAAGAAAACGGAAAACTCCCAAGCACCTTCCCTGAGAGACGTGCATAAATAATTACTCTCACAAATGCATGTAGATGGCAGAAGCGCATTAGCTATTTTCCGCTGTTCAACAGTAATTGGGATCGAATAAGTGACCTACTAGTTTGGACAACTCTGTCCAACCACTAACTCACAGTAAAAACTAAAATTGTCGGTGTTTTTTTTT
>JAPDSC010073180.1:2202-13730 GCA_026290005.1 Latrodectus geometricus | reverse complement strand
ACATTATACATTTCATTTTACTAACTATATAAGATTTAAAGCAATAAAATTTTCAAAATTTCTCTCATTTTTTTTTTTTTTTTTTTTTTTACTATTCTATTAATTTTTTTTAAATAATGTATAACTTAATCACTGAAAACATAAATGCCTGTATTCCAGCTTTGTTGGCGTTTAGTATAAAATTTCTCACCCAAGAATACTAATAAATTATTTTTCATTGTATTAACATTAAGAAATATATAATATGACAAAAAATATTTTTTGAAATTAAAATTTTCGAACAATATTTTCAGCAATCAATACATGGCTCACTGAATGATCTTAAACATCTTTGAATGAACTTAAACACACACCATTAATTATTTTGCTTATAATATATTAACAGTTTAAATCTATTATTCTTTTGTTAAAGAATGGTATACGAATGAGTAACTTTATCGTTGAATAATAAAATATTTTCTTTACAGGTTAAAGTTATTTAGAGATATAAATCATGTTGTCTTTTAATATATTTCAAACATTTTCTTAATTATTTTGACAGAAAGATCTTATATATGTTTTATAATTTATCATAACTTTAAAATGTATTTTAAATTAAAAGTGTATTTAAAAGTGTATTAAAAGTATTTTTAACTAAATTATGCATGTCTTTAGAACGAAAGGACAGTTTACCCTGATTTCTTAACCATCACTAACCACAAGTCTAACAAAATCTTACAGAAACAAGAGAAGTCAAGATGTTGATTGCGTTACCTTTGGGAGGAGTTTCAACACAACACTCTCATCAGTTTCCCCGCAACTCCTTAACCAATCCTTTCTTATTCCATTTATTTGTCTTTCTTCTGGAGAACACGGTTACCCAATTCCCATGTTATACTTCCACTTGAGAACTTCGAAGAGTTGTCTTTGATGTATCACAAACAAGGTATCTAATTGTTGCTGATTATATTCTATTCCATAGATTAATGATATAGTTTGGCTAAATTAATGTAGTAGGGACTTTTCTATACTGGTGGATAGAAAAATACAAATAAATTAAATTTGCAGAACACAATTACTTTGAGTTTCTTTAATAGTAATTTAGTATTTTTTTTTCATATGGCCTTAAGATGTTGTTTCATATTGTATTGGATGGAAGTATATTATCTGAATATCTTTCAGTTTATTTCCTTTAGTTTGTCAAAAATATATGTTAATATTTCCAAAAAAATTGCAGATTATTATTAAATGTGCCATTTTAAATATGCTAGAATCTAAAATAATGTAAATTCTGCTTAATGTAGAATTCTAGAAATGTTCAACAAATTATATATTTTAAAATCAGTGACAATAAAACCTATTTTTAAGAAAAATATTTATGGAAATCAAAATTATTTTTTTGATGACGTGAATAATTTATTCGTGTGATTTTACAACCAAAATTATATTTACTTCACTTTAAAATTAATAGACTAAAAATTTTTAAAATAGTTAACTTATATTTTTATTCCGATTTAATGATTGATTTACACAAATGTATAAGCTTACAAAACAATATTTAATGGTTAAATGTAAATTAAAAATAATATCGTAAATTTTTATTAAATATTGCTTAGGTAATTTAAGGTCTAACATTGAATCCAAGTTTTAATTGTGCTTTTTCTCTTAATTTTGTTTAATTTTAAACAAATCATTTAATAGTTGCATTGAAAACTATATCATTTTTTTTCACATTTTCTATGTATAATTTCTAACTGTTCCTATACATACACACACACAAAAAAGAACTATTTTCGTAATTTTAGCATAACTGAATATTTATATAGCAACAATATAAGCTGATTTACCGATCTTTTTTTTAAATTTATCATTTAATCTACATAGCAGATTCCTATCAAACAAAACATAACTCTGTAAGCAAAGCTCCCGTGAATTTAGTTACCAGCAATTGTATTATAATCCTAAATTTTCAATTAAATACATTTCAATATAGATTTATTTTTTTATTTTTAAACCTAAATAATAGATTGTTTTTACAAAATATTGTAGATAAAATGTTAATAACAATTCTTTAAATGCTGAATTTAATCTTATATTAGTAAGACAAGAATCAGTGAAATCTTAACGTTATAAACTCCTCCCATGATGATCTTTAATGAAAATCTCATCAAGTTTCTTATATATACAGTTGACCTAGGAAGAGTATTGGAAGAAATATTGTGGCTCTTAATAATTTCTTAAGAATTATTACAGAAATAGGAATTTATTTCAAAAGTTAATTTGGAGATTATAAAAAAAAATCTCAATTGAATGGTGAACTAAAAATTGTCTTATTTACAGAAATTTATTGTTAATGATCTCATAATATTCCATTAGTAATGTAAGAGCAATATTATTTCAATTTAATATTTATAAATATATCTTTAAATCTTGTGTACATATTCGTTTTCCAACTCATAAATTTACAAAATATTTAGGATTATTCTGTTCTGTTCATTTCGAACATATTAGATTATGCACATATGATATGAATCTATGTATATATTATGTAAATAGTATATTTCGGGTTTCAAATATAGACTCAAAAGAATAAAAATTCGGTTTTATAAGTTTTATAAATTTCCTAAGGTAAATACGCAATTTTATTTTTTTATATTTAATAAGATTTCATATTTTCACAAATAGCATCTAACAACATATAAAAAATATATAAAGGAATTTTCAATTATTTTAAAATTTAGTAAATTAGAATAAGTTTAATAGTATTCAAATAAAATGATATATAAGAAAAATATATTCAGATAATTTATAATTATATCTAACTTTATTTTCTGTCCAAAATTTTCAATTTAATTAAATATTATAAAAACTACACGCTGAAAATATGATTTTCATTAATTAAACTAAATGTCAAACGTTGTTTTATATATATATATATATATATGACACCAGTATTTGAAACTAGTTTTACAATTTTAATTTTCTAAAGCAGAAATTTAAGAGCTAATGATAGACAGTTTGGATTTAGTTACAATCTTTAAGTTCTCCAGAATCACACTATTCTCAGCATGGAATAATTAAGCTACTCTGAAAATAGTGAATTTCAAATGTAATAGCCAACGCGATCAAATTAAATATGTAACAGTTTTTTTTGTGGTACGTTGATGTTGTTTATAGTCTCAAGAGTGTACGTGTGATTGAATTGAACATTATTATTATTGATTTTGTTCAGTTTAGGGTGAAGCTAAAATGGGTTATTTATTAAAATTTCAAATAAAGCCGGCAGTGGGAGTCTGTCTGATCGGTGGATCAGTAATTACCATCTTATAGTTGTTAAGAGTATCAGTAAATATATCCCCATTGTTATCGCCATGTTATGACAGCATACAATGATTATAGCAAAATAAGATATGAGAGACACAATTCTGGAGGAAATTGCGAAAGACAAGAGTCCATAAACAAACTACTAATAAACATGTGCCTACTAGTACAAAGACGAAGATAGAAAAAGTGACATTTCAGTTGAATCAATATCTACAGAACTTAGAATTTACCCTTTCGGTTAAAAAAAAATACAAAAACAATATTTGGGATAGAACTGAATTTTAAAACTCATTGTGGCATACGTAAATCGAAAATGGTGAGTACAGTGTTGAAAGAACTATCGGTCCTGGTCTAAAGATCAATGGAAATGTGTCGTGTTTTCCAAAGCATTCAATTTCTTTAGATTCCCTACCATAACAGGAGCTTACATGTGGCGAGCCCTGTAGACGTCTACAAACCATTCAGTCGATTTATTAGTTAATCATGAGGGTGTTTCCGTAATGGTTTGGTGCTTCACTAAGTGATTTGGATCAAATATCTTGCTACTATACAAGGGCAGATCACTAGTACTGATCATGTCACTTTTTTGGCAGACTAACTGCATTCTAATTTTGAAGACACTGTTTCTATCAGCCGATTGTACCAATAATGATTATAATTCCCGAATTAACTATAGTCAAACTGTTCTATAATGAATTTGAAACATAAGAATTTAGCTGCAAACAATCCTTAACCAGCCTACTCATTACAGTTGAACATCATAAAGCCCTTGCTGTTTAAGAAGAAAAAAGGTGATTTCCATAATCCTGCTCTAGTATCTCCACGAGTTAAAATAATCTCTATATCAGGAACAATACAACATTCCACTTAGCACTTAAAAAAATGCTTATATATCCATTTTAAGGAGGATTATAACGTATTTCTTATAACGTATTTTTACTTTGTTTTTCACTTAAATAAATAAATTAATTAAATTATTTCAAAATTTTTAAAATTATTTTTTGTATAAAAAAATGATATCTATGTAATTAGAATTTTAATAAAAAAAAAGTTAAATCAAAAGACTAATAAATATTTCAGTTTGAAGTTTTCAAATATGAATTTATATATTAGGGAAAACAGTTACTGATAGAACAAACTGGAACCGTCTATAAATCTAAAAAAGTGTCTAAGTGATCTAGTTCATTAAACAAGCTGAAATTCTAGACAATTTATTGCATTAATTAATTTAAATAAAATGTTAGTTAATTAACTATCATAGATAACTTAAGATGAAATGCTAGTTATCAATGTTGTAATTCCTTATAAGTTATAGCATAATTAAGATATATGATATATTATGACAAATTTTTATTATAGGAAATATCTTCATAAATGTGGGTTTTATTTCAACAAGACGAGCTTATTAAATGAGCCATTCATTAACCATTCCTGATTATTTGATTAATTCATTAAATTATTATAAATTAACTAAGGCATTCTAGTCAATATAGCAGTTGAATAATAGGAAAAATTTATGCACTTTGATAATTTGGCTTCACTGAAAATGTATTGCATTAATTATTTAAGTATAACATTAAGGAAATCAAAAGACATATCTTAAAGTACATTTATTAAAATATATGGATTCTCAAATATATTAATTGCAGTGTATTGTAATGCTCAAAATTATCAATTACAACAATTAAATGATAGGACACAAATTATATAGATTTAATGGTCAGGAAATAGTACACTAAAAAATTAAATTTCTGAGAAATATTTACAGTAAATTATTTTCCGAATAATTATTACAATAAATGAGATAAATTATAATGTTTTCAAACAATTATAAAAATAATATTTTTAAAAAATTAAAAAAATATTATTTTTAAGATTTCTGTTTCTGTTGGGGTTTTTTTTTTTTTTTTTTTTTTTTTTTTTTTTTTTTTTTTTTTTTTATCTATAATTTTGCTTACAAGTTAACAAAGATTAAGGGGACATTGCTTTAAAATGTTTTTTTTTATTCTAATGACAGTCACTCTTGAGTAAGTAAGTACATATAGCCCATTTACCACAACAAATGGCCGTAAACTGCTACTCATTTTATTGTTACCCGGTGGGCACCTGTGAACCAAGTCATGGAGGTACGAGTAGCAACGCCCACGCCACACCACGACAAATCCGTTTATAGGGCGGGTTACATTCATCCATCATCAGAGGAAAGGACAAGAAGCTCAGAGAGAGAGAAAGTACATCCATGCCCGAGCCGGGATTCGAATTAAGGTCCTCCCCATCCGTAGGCAGTTAAGGTAACCACTAGACAGGTTGGGCGGCTTGCTTTAAAATGTAACCACTCCAGAATTCAGGTTGTATGTTTTCATGAGATAAAGTATGGTTGCTGAAGTTTTGGTTTCTTGGGTCTTTGTACTTAATTTTTACACATAAAGAGTTATTTGATTGGGAGAGATTTTCAAACTATTATAAACATTAATGACAGCCGCGAGAATCGAACGAATGAATGTTTAGTCTGAAGATAACCATGCTAAAAATCTAATCAATAATTTAGCAAGTTATAATTCTACTGCCAGATTTTCAGCTTACAGTTCAACAAACGATATCTTTAGATCAACTTTAACATATAATGTAAATAATTATTATTTTAAGAAATCACATTTAAAACAGAGAGACCGTGAATGAATCTATAAATCTCTTATAAAATAAAAAGTAATCGTAAAACAAAATATGCCAATATGTTTCTTTCTACAAACTGATATATTTAACAATAAAATATTATCTCAATAGATAAGTATAAGAATGATTTAGTCACAAAAAGCTAATAGCATGGTAAATTAGAATCTCCTATTTTATTTATTCAAGGCTAAAGCTAAATATAGAAATATATCTCAGTTAGCAGATATTTTGTCCCAAGATATTTTATGGTGTCATCAGCTGCAGCAGTGAACTGGTAACAATTTCTCTCATTTGACCTTCACTCAGTGATTTCCCACAAGAAATCTCATGAGAAGAGAAAACGTGAAGATTGTATTAAATTAGCATTCTCTCTCTCTTTGGACTGTTTTTAACCATTTTGTTGGAAAACACTAAGCATTTTCTCATTTCATCGAGTAAGGTTTAAAAACATGCTATCATTTTTTTTTCTGCTGAAAATTTAAAATTAAATCTAAATTGAATAAATTTTGCATTATTAATGATAAAAGTAAACAAGCTTCAGATACTTATCCATATATTTATGAAAACTGGCAGTAATTTTCATAATTTATTAAATGAAATCTCGGCATGAATTTTGCGTTTTATTGAAGAGCAGGCAAAAATGCATGGTGAAAATACATTCGTATATAAATTTAAATATATTTATTTATAATTTAACTATGGGAAATCACTTACATTCAACTATATCATAGTAAAAAAATTAAATAAAAACAATTATTATGTTAAAAACAGCCTCATTATACATCGATATATGAAAATACAGTTACGTTTTAATTTGGTAAAATATTATACAGAATAGCCTTAAGATGAGAAAATATATGATTTTTTTGAGTAGATCAATTTTTTATTCCGAACTGGGATTATATATATATGTATATTTATGAAAAAATTTTTAAATGCATAATTTTCTAAAAAATGTTTCTAATTTATTCAAATTTTTTCCCACTAAGTGAACACAATTAACTAACTGGTTAAAATTGTTTTTCCAAATATTTTACATTAAAAGACATTTATAGAAAATGAAAATTTTTTAATGATCATATAAATAATTTACTTGGGAAAATTAAGTTATTATTTTTACGTAATTTATATTCGTTTGACACGTAAACGTAATACATTGCAAAATTTTATTTTACCAGAAAATAAAATTAAATATTTAGGCAAGTAAACTTAGCTTACAAAATATGATTTTATGAGTTTACTAAAATTCAACATAATTAAATTTAAATTTTATTATAAATTGGATATTGATTTAATAAGATAATGATTTTATAGTAAATCAAAATTCTGATTATTATGAGTTGTTTTTATCTTTATTTAATGCAAAACAAGACATTTAAAATGTGCATTTTATTACTTTATGTATCTTTAATTTTTATATTGTCTACTTATGTTTGCTACTAATTATAGTAGCGTATAAGAATGTTTATTATGAGTTTGGTATAACTGATTATTTATTTTTAAACATTATATATATTTATGCATCAATCATTTTATTTAATCTGTACAACATTTTGAAGAAATAATATGCTTCAATTTTTTCCCATGTAGACTTATCAAAACCTTTATTTTGTATTAATTTAAGTAAATAATTATAAAAAATAACAATAAACTTAACTCTTTTGAATTTATTTATATATTTTTTTTCTAATGGTGGACACCCTTGAGCAAGTATAGTACATTAGCCCATCAGCCGCAACAAGGCCAGAAATTGCTACTCATTTTATCGTTACCTGGTGGGCATCTGTGAACCAAGTCAAGGATGTACGAGTAGCATCGTCCACCTACACCACCACAAGCCCATTTATAGGGCGGGAAACATTCATCCATCATCTGAGGAAAGGACAAGAGACACAGAGAAAGAGAGAAAGTACATCCATACCCGAGACGGGATTCGAACCCAGGTCCTCCCCTTCCGTAGTTAGTTACGCTAACCACTAGACAGGTTGGGCGGCTTACTTATATAAATAATATATATTATTAATCAGCTGTACAAATATTTATTTGTGATTAATTTTCCTAACATAATTTTCATACTACGAAGAAAATTAATTACACTTAAATTGATACTAATTTCCTTGTTGAGATACATGATACTTATTTGTTTTTTTGAACAATATATAATAGTAAAATATCACTTTAATTTGTTTGAAAATATATTATACATTACTATTCAATTATTTGTCAGTCTTGTTCAATATTTCTCTTTTTCTTAAATGTGCAGTTTCCTTAAAATTTAATAAAATGAGAATCAATTCATTCAAGTGTTATTCTAGATAAACTTAAATTTTTTAAAATCTTATCAGCCTCCAAACTAATAGATTTAATTAAAATAATACGCTTTTAATTATTTCAATACTTTTCGATATTCACTGAAACTAGATTTTATAATAAGCTCCAAATTTATTTAACACCAAATAAGCTTACTAAACAACAAGCAAATTTGTTAAACTTTAAATGTTTATAACATTAAACTGCAAATTTGTACCAAGCAAATTTGTTAAGCACAAACTGTGAAAAATACCAAATTATTTGTGCGCACATATCTTTATTTTAAAATACTCATCCATAAAATTAAACACTCTGTCATAGTAATTTATGCATTAAATTGTCTTCCTTGACTTTGTAAGCTAAAAAAATTTCCAAAAATTTACTTTAGATATTTTCAAATCAAAAAATTTGCTTTAGGTATTATTCAAACATAATGCTAGCCTTTTCTTAACAGCCTTTTTTAAATAAATAATGTTTCTCAAAATTATCTGTTATGAAGAATTTAATTATTTTCATTTTTAAATAAATTTGAAAATTTTTTAGTATAATATTTTTTCTTGTTATTATTTTAAGTTCTAAAATAGAGAAAATATCAGATCTTCTTTTAGTTACAAAATCTTGAGCTTATTACCTCTGTATGCTATTAAATGTATATTTTGTTTAATATTTTCTTGAATTTCTTTTCATAATTACATTTAAATCTTGTGTGGTAACTTTTAAATTTAAATTTTCAATATGTTTTTTAAAAATTTAATTTTTCAATACTTAATCATTGGCCTTCGATTTTGTTTCCATGTTTAATTAATTCCATTAAATATTTACCTATATAATATATGCGTAATATAAAAAATAATGTCATTAATTTTTACCTTTAAATTCTTTACTTTCAATTTTTTGCAAATACCTCATCTTAGCGATTAATATTTCTTTTCACTTACGGTATAATTTTTTATTACTTTCATGTGTTAGTTGTCTCAAAGCTAATTTATCCTTTTTTTGCTTTATCTATATCTTTACCTTTTTCATTAAACGTTTTTTCAAAATTTTGAATTTTGACCACATACTGGATAGGGCATTTATTTTATTCATTTTTACTATTGAACGCTTACGTAAAATATTTCTTCATTATAATTTTCTAAGAAGTTGGAAACAAATTTTTGTAATATTTCATCTGTAAATATTTGCACATACATTTAATTCTTATTCTACTGGTGAGAGAGAGAAGAAAAAAAAAACTTTTATTTTTCACTTCTATTTCCATATTATTTGTTACTTATTTTTATTTCTAACTATGCATTTATCCCATTTTATTCTATATTATTTATTCTAAGTATGAAAATTATGTTACGAAAATTAATCACAAAAAATATTTGTACAGCTGATTAATAATATATATTATTTATAAAAGTTTGCCGCTCAACCTGTTTAGTGGTTAGCGTAATAATAAAAATGAATACGGATGGGGTGGACCTGGGTTCGAATCCCGGCTCAGGCATGGATGTACTTTCTTTCTGTGTGTTTCTTGTCCTTTCCTCAGATGATGGATGAATGTGTCCCGCCCTGTAAACGGGTTTGTGGTGGTGTGGCGTGGGTGATGCTACTCGTACCTTCGTGACTTGGTTCACAGGTGCCCACCAGGAAACGATAAAATGAGTAGCCGTTTCTGGACTTGTTACGGCAAATGGGCTCAAAGGTACCCACTTTCTTGCTCAAAGGTACCCACCATTAGAAATAAAAAAAAATAATAGTATAACAATATTAATGAGTTCAAATATTTTTTAAAAAATAATTGTTAAATCATTTTTTCAGATTCAGTAAATTATATTCTTTCTACTTTGTAAAAGCATAGATTTATACATTTATCATTTACGCATACTTAGTTGTATTATTCAAAATTTTTTTTAATTATTTTTTTTGCGTAAATATCTTGCGCAAAAAAAAAAGAAAATCAAAATTATTGAATAATTTGATATTTTTAATTTATTAACACAAAATATAAAACAATCCTTTGTTGTTTGATATATGCAGTACTTGTAAAGCTGAATCAATGATTGGCAAATATGTAGAAATATAATGATAAAAAAATATCCTGAAGCGACATCCAAATAGTTGAGTGGAACGCGATCAATTAAATTACGGACAGCTACTGCATCTTCTTGACGTTGGCAGCGTGTCTTGATAAATGATAGCGATTCAGTCATTGTCAACCCTTAATTAGATTGAGGAGGAGCGAGTTTGGATATCAAGGGATTGAATTTTCTCGCCGTGGAGGCGATGTCCAGAATAAATACATTGAAAATTTTCGCCAATTTGGTGAAGAAAATGTCACCAAAGCGGGTAAGAAGTCACTGTAAGAAATTCTTTACATCTTTAACGATAACGTAAAAAAAATCAAAAAAATGTGCCTAAAATCTTATGAAATCTTTTTTTTTCTTATTAAGGAATTATCAATATGCTCGTGTAATTTAAGTTGTAGAAATGCTTGATTAATTAAAAAAAATATTATTTTTCTTTGTTTTCGGTTTGCAGAATTATTTTATATCTTTTCTAATTTTCCACATTAATTTATTTTATATTAATCTAAGCCTAATTGTAAATTCTCTACATTCCTATTTGACATTCAATTGATATTGAAACTAATTTTTGTTGTGGTTTAATATCTGTGATTTATTTGAGCATTGAACAGAAATATAAATAAAATTACATATATAAATATATATAACGTGGATATAGTCTGATAAAAAAATATCTTCTTCAAAAAAGTTTACAAAAGAGTTTTGAAAGAAATGTTTATATTTCATGAAGTAAATAACAGGTGATGCCTCATCACTGTTCACTTATTTCAGCTGTAATCATCTTTGTCCAATCACGTTTAAGAACGAATTAGGTTCATCGGAAAATTATTGCAGTTACATTCGGCAATATTTTTTCGCATTTTGTCTTCACGTGAGGTGTTTCATTCTCAAAATATTCAAATTCGTATATCGTAATACGGAAGAGAAAACGCTTAAATTAAGCATGCATTGCTATATTTCAAACAAATAACAAAATTATAGCAAGCATATTGAATGTAAAATGAAAAACAAAGCATGCTCCGTACTAAAGAAAAATGTATCCAAAGAGTAAATTGAAAATAATCCATTTCTTTCTTTTAATTATTGACGAAACAAATATGTTTTATTTTTAAAATATGTTTAAACCTTGCTTTAAAAGTTATTAGTTACTAAAAGAACATATATTTT
>JAPDSC010073178.1:113991-146276 GCA_026290005.1 Latrodectus geometricus | reverse complement strand
ATATATATGTTTCACTCGCATACCATTGTAGTTTTTAAAGAGAATGCAATAAAGAAAAAAACGTTTTTTTATTGATAACACAAAAATTTTAATTTAAAGAAGCAAGTAATCTGCCACGCATAGATCAAAATGAATAAATCTGAATAAAATAAATTACATTTTGGAATTTCCTTGTATAGTAGAAATTATCAGTTGGGTTTTTTGTGTTTAATGATAATTATATTTTTAAGTATTAATGCAATATATATTATAAGCATTATATATTATAGAAAGTTATTAAAGTTCTAAAAGTACCTTCTTTGATACATACCTAAATTTTATTTATATTGGATCGGTATTTTAAAGGATGATATAGAGAAATTTTCTAATTTTCTTGTGAATAGACATATTTGACTATTTTATGTTTCTAGAAGTTTTATCCAAGTAAACAATAATTGTAAAATATATTTTCGGATTCAAAAAAAAATCCACGAGTTCCTCATTTTTTATCCTTTTACCATACAAAATTAAATATAAAAAGTAAAATAAATGTGACAAATTTAGAATATGGAGCTCGGTCTTGATTCCATGGCTTTTTCATTCACTGTTTTTCTAGTTTATTTTTTCTGGTATTTTTCTTTTTACTTTCGTAGACTCTAATTTTTTCCCTTTTCCATTTTCTGAACTCTTTTGGTGCTTTCATATGTTTCTGACATTGAAGATTTTCAGCAAAAGTTTATTTTCACAATTAAATGCCAGTCATTTTTTAAAAATTTCCTTTCTTCATCCCTCGGGAGGATTTAATCTTGAAATACAGATTAGCTACATAAATTATTATCTACAAAGTAGTGCATATGAAACGTTTTGTGTCTAAAATAATTATTTAAATGAAATTGTTTGTTACGGTTTTAATTTTCAAAGAAAACGAGTAAAAGAATGACCATTTTATTTTTTTTAAAATGTGATATCGAGATGCAACAAAATATTTACATATAAATGTGTTTATGTAGCAATATATTTAAATTTGTATTTTACAAATTGAATCATATTACATCTGAATCCTGGATATTTACAAAGAAGAAAATATTAAGGTGGGAAAAAAATACTAAGAGAGGATCTTTGTCGAAAAACGAGATATCAATGGAATAATCGTTTGTGAGAAGGATGATGCAGGATTTTCACTTGAGAAAGAAACCTAAATTTCAAGAGAAATATTGCTACACTGGTGACATACTTTAATAGTGTGTTTATCAATGTAATATTTCCTGTTAAATTGAGGTTCCAATTAAATTCCTCTACTTGTCTATTATGATAATTTGTGAAATGAAATGAATAACGTAGATTAGTATTATAAACGATAACAATATCCATTAAATTTTTAAAAATTATTTAAAGTTTTCTGAAAAAAAAATCATACAAGTGTGTACTAAAATCTACTAAGGTCCCCCATAATGAAAAGGAAGTTTAAAAACAATTATTAATGAAGAAAGTGGCTAAAAAGGATTTGACTTAATCAACAAAAATCTAAAAACACTTAACATGTTTTTTTTTTTTATTTATAACATTAAGATTAAATTCATGGGAAGATTATCATGTATTTCAAACATTCCTTTAAGGAGCAATAAGATAGAGTTTATAATATCTTAGGGAAAATTCTTAAACATGGAAGATAGTTGTAATGAAGTAAGCGAACAAACACCTTTACGTAAATATATAGCCACATCTCTTCAGTTTTCAGAGTATAAAATAATAAATGTTTTGAAATTGAGAAAGTTGACATTTCATATGAAGATGAAAGTATAATTAAATAAATAGCCGAAAGGGAAACACACACGGAAGAAATAGCGAAGAATAGAGTATTTTCCAATCAACTATTTCAAAAGTATTCTTAGCACTCAATTGAATTTAAGGCCATTCGACAAAATTATGCCCTGATGCTCTAATGAGATAGTTATCGATTTCGAAACTCCAACATATGAGCCAGATTTAAATATAAATATAAACATTACTTTCAATAAATAAAACTGTTGAAATTATTATGTTTTAAAAATATTATCATTAAAGGCGGAATATGAGTAGGTAGAAGATATTACGAAAGGAAAATTCTTTAGGTCTAATAAAATTATATTCAATTAGTAGTTAACATTTTCATATTAAAAATTCTTAATTAGGTTTGTTAAAAATTTGAATAAAGCTGAGGACTCAATATAATCTAAATAATAAAGAACAAATCTATATTAAAATACATAAAACCTTTAATTGAATATATGTTTTTTAACTAATTAACTACTGTTATTTGGTATATTAATTATAACTTTATAGATTGCAAATTTATTTAAAAAAAATTTTTACGCTTAATTAGAATACTAGGAATATAAAACATAAATTTTTATGCTGTATGAACTGAATATAATTTAAGTTTTATTCAAAAAGTTTGAAACAGCGTATTAATGCTCCTTTTGTAATATATCATGGTGTCTATGTTTATCAGCAGACTCACTGATTGTGACAAATTCACATTAATAAAAAAGGATAATTGTGTGTTGAAATATTCTATTCGTGTTAATTAATCATACTTAATAAAGTTTCTTTGGTTTAATGAGAATGTTTCAAAAAAACTTAGAGAGATAAGTACGGTATTATCTATTTTTTAATTAAAAGGTAATTGTCTTTGATAAATATCAAGTTGCATTCCAAATTAGCATGAATGGCCAACTGTGCGTCTGTAATGTAACGTGACTGGACACAATTTTAATTTAAAAATTATTGCGAATCATAAGAACAATTATAAACATTCACAATTAACTGGGTATTCATTACTAATTGATTGTATAGTATTGCTAACAGTGTCTTAACCCTAACAGTATTCAAATATAATGTCTTTCCTTCAGGATTCGTACGATGATGACTGAATTGACTACTTGGTAAGGTAATGACTAATTCTGTCAACACTGTATGTCCAGATTATATTGACTGATAATCTCATCTTAAATTTTAGAATCTCACTTTAATGAGCACATAGAATTGGTTTCATAAAAAAACAACAGACACACACTCAACGTATTTTCTGAAATTGTATCCATCTTGGGATTCCGTCGACTACTGCTAAAAACATTTCTTCATTTCATATTTCTATTGATAAGTTTGGTGTTACAGCTCTATGTTTATAAATTATTATAAAAAATATTTTTATCTTTCATTTTAATTTTTTAAATAAATAAATCTTACGATTCTCAAATGATTCAATAATTGTTCTGGTAATTTTATGTTTGTTTAATTACTCTCCTTTTTAAAAATTTGAATTAAATTTTTAATTTCGGTTTCAAATAGACTATATTGTTTTATATGAGCGTAAAGTTCATATTTCATTTATTTAAAAATATATATGCATTTGTGCTACTAGAGTTTACGTTTGAGAATAACTAAATTTAAGGAAGAAATTAATAAGCTGTTCTCCAATTTTATAAGTTTTTCGAAAGCAAAAAAAAAAAAAAAAAAAGATTTCTATTATAGAAATAAAAAATGTAAAAATGATTGAAAAAATTGCATTCTTTGAAAGAGCATTTCTTTAAATTTTCTTCTTGCTTATCGAAAGATTAATATAAATTAATTTTCTTCTGACAAAATATGTATAAATAATTATAATAAGTTAAAATAGGTAAATTTTCTAATGACTACGATGAAGTTTTGAAGTTTCCTCAGCAATTTGCTCAATGCATTCATACAAAAATTTATAAATGCACTTAAAACAGAAAACTTTCTTTTGAGCCCAACAAAGTTAAATATATACAAAACTTGATAAAATAAACCCCCTTTTTCAGTATGTATTTATGCATGTAAATTTATAACTAAAATATTCTATTAATTTTATTTTACTTACTACTACTACACTAATTTAAAATACTGTTTCTTAAATTTTAATAATTGAAACTTTCAATAACTTAAAAGGGGCTATTCTGATGTAAGAAGCCAATTCAATATATTTTGCATATACTTACGATTGGTTTTTTCAGTAATTTTTTTAACAGTTTTGTACACACAATACCCTGATTGTTTTTATAAGTATAAAATAATAACATTCTTACAAAAAAAGGA
The DNA here is from genome assembly GCA_026290005.1 of Latrodectus geometricus. Taxonomy (NCBI): domain Eukaryota; kingdom Metazoa; phylum Arthropoda; class Arachnida; order Araneae; family Theridiidae; genus Latrodectus; species Latrodectus geometricus. Next base: position 142,202 of record JAPDSC010073178.1, on the reverse strand, counting down.
ATCTCAGAAACAAAAATATACCTTCTGTTTCCATTACGACTCTTTTAATCAATAATTTTACCTGCTTTTAGTTAAAATATTAAAGTACATTCTATAATAGATTAAATATCTTCTAACATAGAGAGAGAAAACTTGCACTGAGAGATAAAATTCTTCTTATTATTTAATACTATCTTTGTTTAAATATGTTTACTTTTTAGATTCAGTTAATGAATGCATACTTCTAGAAATGTTCTATCGAATTTTATAAGATATTATTGATTTTCGATTTTTCATTTAGCCAAAATAGTTACTCTAATATATGTAGATTTTTAAACAACCAAATTGATTTAATTCATTTTATGTATTCATCAATATTTATTCATTTTAAATGCAATTATCTATTTATAAATCGAAACATTTAATCATTCCCTCTCATCCCTTAAAAAATAGGATTTCTGAGTTTGTTTTGATTAGTTGATAATTAATATTTTCAGATTTAATTTAAAAATTTTGATGGTAAAACACAATTATTGATAAATACAAAAAACATATATTCAATCTAGAATGTTTCAACCTGAATTAATACTTATATTAATTATAATACTTAATTATGCTCTATTTATGTCAATATTGTCATTAAAAAAGAAAAGTTATAATTTATAAAAAAGTATAAGATTCTAATCATTTTTATAAGACAGTAATTAAATGCAAGTTGCTTTGATTATGTTATTCTTTGTTAAAGAGTTTACAATTTTTACTATAAAAAACACTTGAAATTAGATCAGAGATCTTGTAAGAAATAAAGATGCTTTTGAAATTGGGTATTTAGTTTGAATAAAACTTTAAATGCAAACACAAATACTAAACAAACATTGAATCATAAAATGTTTTAAAATTTTTCTACAAACATGTTAAAATGATAAAAGATATTCTTTTGTTACTTATAATAAATGTAAAAAATACCCAAAGCCCCAAATGTGAATAGCCCCCATGTCTTTTTCTTTTATCAACAAATATAATATATTAAATTTTATATGATATTAGTATTTTGTTCTTTTAGAAAAAGGAATTTTCCTGCTTTGATTTAGAAGAGAAAATATTACTTTTGTAATGTTTCTCCCAGATATATATATACTTATATTATAACCTCTCTTTTTTAATAACTTCATTGCTTCGGCCATCATGTTTCTAATAAATCAGTTCATGTTTTCTGTGTTTTTAAACCCTGACTGCTACTTTTTTTTCCTATTTACGTCGCCCAAGTCATCATTTTTTTTTTTTGTTTTCATTGAAAAATTAATTATTTACGTTATTCAATAAATTGTACCAGCATGGCAAATTTCATAGCTTTCTTATTCATTTTTATAGAATATGTTTTTAAGAATTTGTAAATCAGACTCTAAATTAGAACACAAAAGAGATTATTTAAACTTTGATTCGAAAACTAATTTTATAATGTATGTAGCACTTAACTGTATTTTAAATGAAGACACTAGAGGATAATAATTATATTTAATTGATATTTCAGATTTATATATTAAAGGTTTAAATACTGTATGCATTTTAACATTTTATAATAACGCGTCTGTTGAATTGAGGAAGACAATATATTTTAACAAATTTGTTTTTAAAATACTAAAATAACTTTTAGAAAATTTAGTGTTAATATTGAAGATAATATTTTAATTTAATTCACTTTAATTTTACTTATTGCATAAAGTTACATTCAAGCATACATTATTCAATCAGAGACACGTTCAAGAATTATTGATATTGTTTGCTTCCCTTTTATTTAGTTTAACAAGTTGAACATATAATTCTACATAAATCTCTTCTTCCTTGACTCATGATTTGAATAAATTGCATAATAAACTATCCACACTACTAAGTATTTAAAACGCTAATATAAATAATCAAAATTTAGAAGATCTCTGTAGCCATGGTAAATTTACCCCTGTATTTCACACAACAACAATGACAAAACCCAAAATCAGAGAAAATTTCAAAATCCAATGTGATGGATGTCGTATCTGGAAAATAAACAGTTCACTGCAAGATATCATATTCAGAACACGCGTAGATTTGAAACCCAATAAGTATTCTGAAACTATACATTCTTAATTATCTTTATTAATCATTTAAGAATATGTTTTATCTTTTTAACATATTCTTTAATACAATATTCCAAATGGAATTCATTGGATTTCAATTTAAAATTTCATGTTGATTTTTTGAACAGCAAAATTTTGAAAAAATATTTTAAATAATGATGTTATATTATTTAAAACACATTTGCATGCGTTTACTAATTACTAAATGATATATATTAGGTTATTTTTGGATTCAATAATGTATATCTTAATTGAGAAGTAGTCTACAATTGAGAAAAAAGTAATGAGGAGCAGATAATATACTGAAATCATTTTATTTAAAGAATCATTGAGATTCTTCTTCTTTAACCTAGATGGGATCTTCATCCTGTTTAGCCTTCTTCTATCCAATTTTGTATTGAAGAGATTTTTCGAGGTTGTTACTAGTATAGTAAAGGCCTTAGAAATTTTCTGATACTTGAGTTTTTAGGTTAGAATTAACTTCAGTGAATAGGAGTAAAATGAGACAATATTCATAAAATTAATATTACTGTATAAATAGATTGTATTTAACAAAGAACTTATTTAGTTTAAATTTATATAATAATAATAATAATATATTTGGTTAGAAATTATATCTTTTTAATTATTTCGAAAGTTTAAACAAGACAAATAATTAATTTATAGACTCGATAACTAAATGAAGAATTCATTAAAATAATCAGTTATTCATAAATATTGCCTAAATAAATCAAGGTTAAAGATTTGAGGGAAGAAATTTAAATGTTAACAAATATTGAAACAAACTTCCAAACAGAACTTCTCATATATATTCGTAAGTAACGAATATAAATAATGAATATATATGAGTAAGTTTTTAAATAAAATATATGAAAACATACTTATATGTAACAACACTGTTATACTTCAAGTTAAACATTAATAATACATTCTCCAAAAGTGATACCAGACAAAGCATTTCATCCATCTTTAGAATTTAAATTGGAATGAAAATTTGGAATCGTTTTTCGAAAATAGATATTTCACATTATTTGGATGAGCTATTATTTAAATAATAACTTTCTGCTAAATATCAAAGTTGTTTCAAATGTAAATTGTCAGAAATATACATATAGAACGAATATTAACTAGTAAAATAACTAGGTATTTTAACAATGAAATTTTAACATATCTCTCACACATTAGTACTTAAATGTTCATTGAATGAGTTATGTTTGGTATGTATAAGGATGCAAATTTTTACATGACTTTTTTAAGAATTTAAAAAATAAGATCCTGTTTCAACATCTTCTTCTAGACTACGACACACTCTTATAAAATAGTTGACTGCTCATTCACTTGCAAAGTAGTTTTACCAATGTAAAAAGTAAAATAAAAGTAAAGAGTGTCCCATTTGTATAATTATAATTAATATTATGAGTTTAATGTTCATAATAATAATTATTATATGTAAGTATAATAATAAATATTTTTAATTTATTCACACCTGGATACTCGTAATGTGAAAATTCTTGCATTGTATAAAAAAACACAATCTAATAATCTTGTAAAATTATACCTGCAATTTTATTCTCAGTACCATATAATAAAACTGTTAAACCAACAAACATATTGTTTATGATTTTGTCACCGTACATAACAATTCAACGGTAATATATTCAACAATCTATTTAATCCATTTATGTTTAATATACTATTTATATCCTAAAATGAGCATAGGTATTCTGTGAAAAATATATCAGAAATTTTATTCCGTGATCTAAATCACTCCTTCTACAATTTTTTAATGAGTATCAATTTACACACACACTTTTTTAGATTGTATTCAATTAAATATAAATATACTTAATATCTATGCAAGGAAAAGAATTTTTGTAAAATTTAAATATGTGAAAAAAACCAAAATTAATTTATCAATGGGAAACTTTATTGCTGAAACTGATTTTTCAAAATCGCATTAACAAGAAATTACAAAAATTGCATATTAGACTGCACTATTTTGTAAGATTGTATTTATTGTAAAGTAGTATTTAAATAAAATTTTGCTTTTAAAAACAAAAGTGTTCTTAAAAACCACTTTACATTGATATGAGCACAACATTTATGCAATAATATTACATACGATGGATACAAATTCCTGTTAGCGATTCTTGCAATCGATGTGATCACAAATGTATTTAAAATAATTTATTTGAATTTTTCTAATAATTCTATTTAAAATTATTCAAACAAATTTGAGGCATTTATATATATTAGTCATTAGTATGACGTAGCCTAAATGAAGACACAAAAAGTATTTCATTATTTGAATACAATATAATACTTACTTCTTCCTCAACTTCTGGTAACAACACTTTCTATTAAGCTGTTAAGAGAACATTTATGTTTACTTAAATTAGAAAGGAAGTATAATAAATATAGCTTATTCTCATAAGATAAAACAATGGATAAGCTTTTTAAAGCGACTCCTTTCATGAGTCTAGGCAAGTTATTAAAAATTCCCTTTCAATATTAATGGGGATATTAGTATTATGCTTCGCATTAAGGTTTCTTCAAACTTAATATAATTTTTTTTAATATAATCCAATCCCCTAATTTGTTTTATCATTTAAGTATTCACTAGTGGAAACAACTGAAGACTTATTGGAGGTTAGTAGTAATTTAAAATTCAAAATCCTAATGGATAATATTTGGAAATAACTTGTAGGTTAGATAAAAGAATACTTGTTTTCGTTTATATATCAAGCTATAAATCTTTGCTCCTCATAATATTAAATTTAAAACAAAAATATTAAATATATGGAATCTTCATTTATTCAAGAAATAGTGTCACAAAATCCGTTGCTTTAACAAGTGAGACTATGATTAAAAAAGGAAATTTCTTTTCTCAAAAACTAAACAATTTATCAGCTATGGATTCATGTGTCAGCTACTTTTATTTTAGCCTTTTTTTATTCAAATGAATATTTTATAGATTGCTTATTACATTATTTATAGCAATTATGAAGACAAAAATAATAATCTTTATAGTGTAAAAAATCTCATATACATAGATTTGCAATCAAGTATTATACTTTTTTATTTTATCGGATTTCATTAAAGTTAGATATTGTTTTGTTTCTCACATGAACAAATTTTTGCATTATTTTAAATTTAAATCATCAAATTTGTAATAAGAATTCATATGTAATCTTAGTATTTTAAACTGTGTTAATGTATTTTGGAATTTATATATATATATATATATATATATATATAGTTAAATTTTTATATATTACTAAATCCTACATTAAATAAAGCAAGTTTGCACTCATACAATCTTTGCTTTATTTTTTTTAAATTTGTATAACTTATTTAAAAATATCATCAGCTAATATGTTACATAAAAATTGGAATTTAAAATAATTTTTATTAAAGTATTTTATATGATATTGTAAACACATTAATTAAACAAGTTATTATGTTCTATCAATTTTCTCAAGTTCGTATCTATTATAAAGAATATTATTTTGTTTGTCTATGTTAATCATACGTATACAAAACAATTTTTATTAAAATGTGTCATTTAAAAAAGAAAAATTCAGGAATTTCCTTCATTGCTTAAGTCTGTTTGATCCATTTTATATTAACATACTTTAATATTTTGCTGTTATTTATGATAATATGTTGTTAAATTATTGTTTAAATAGTTATAAAGAACATATATTTAAAGATAAAGAAATACATATAGATAATATGGAGATGTATCCTCATATACCATTTTTATGTTACTTTTATTATTTTTATTACAGATACTAGTGAATATACACTTGCATATTAGCTTTAAATATTGCTCATAAAATATGCCTATTATGAAATTAGTGATAAACAGCTCAGATATATGGCAAGAATTCTCCTTCTAAACGAATGGAAGAACATTTAAGCTAAATAATTTGTTTCTTCGAAAATTGTGACATAATAATTCTGTTTAAAGTTTAAAAAGACTTAACTTTATTTAAATATGTATGCTCATTAAATAAATAATTTGAATACACAGTGTAAGTAAAAGAACTAGTGTTTTCTAATTTATTTTATCAATAAGATTTCATTTTCTTATTTTTCAATTAAATAAACAAATCCTGCTACAAATTAATATTATTGCTTACAAATGAAGATTACTGTTACAAATAAGAATCCTGTTGCAGATTTATTTACTACTATACAAAGGGTTCTGATTGAATTTGAATGTAATTATTAAGTAGAGAGAAATTCCACAGTAATTGTAATTGTTTATTTTAATAAAATCTGATTTCACAGTCATGACAATAAAATATTTTAACAGATTTCCATCATACAACCATTTTTAATTAATTTTAACTAATGTCAAAGAATATCTTTCTTTTAATTAAGAGAAACAATATGATTTTAAATAACTCTTTTATATTATTGATATTAACTATATGTAAAAATATTGACATAAAATTTATTAAATGTTCAATTTTAAAAATTTAGTAACATTTGCAACAAAAAAACCTTATTTATTTCATGAGCTTTACTAACCTTTCCTTATCAAGTACCGAAATAGTTCAAATTATAGTAACACTGAACTCCGAATTACTGTCATTTTAGAAATTTTTAAAATAATTCTCTACAATGAACAAATTGTGGAAACATTTTCTCTCATCAAACAAAGAAACAACAGCTTATTTTGATATGCTTTGAAGTTTATTTAAATTTTCATATTATTTTCATTAATAATATTTTAAATAATGATGCATGCGATGCATGTTTACTTAAAATCTTTTAACAGAATATCTAATTTCTAAATAGGTTTTTCTAGTAATTATGAATTACTTTCTTACATTTTAGATAACTTAAGGTTTTCTATGCAAAATATATCAAATTTGAGGGATAATTAAGAAGTATAATTGAAGATTTAATATATTTTCAGATTGGTATAATTTAAAATGTTTCTTGTTTCATCATTTTCTGCATAATGGGATTCTTTATAAGTTTTCCAACAATTGAATAGTAGAAATGAAATAACATCATTGAAAAATCGGCTCATAAAGAAATCAATATAGCTTAATAATCTTAGCCTTTTTATGAAAACAAATATACTTTCATACCAATTCACATTGATATAATATAATGTATTCCCTTAAATAAAATACTGTAGAAAATTGCGACTCTGTAGAAAACTGGTATCTCTTAAGTCTTTGCAACTTATATTTTAAAAATCATTGAGTTTTAGACATTATTTTCAATTTAATTTAAATTTATTATTTAGTTCCTTTTTTAAATTTGTTTTTAAACATTCACCATTTAAAAGAAATGTTTTCAGAAACATTATTAAAGATTACATTTATTTAATTTTGTAACGTCATTTCAATTTAGCAAACATGCACAAGTTTAAAAGTCTTTCCAACACAAAATTAAAAAATGACATCATTTAATGAGTATACATGAAATATAAATATTTGACAGAAAAAAATTGTTTCCAACATTTTAAGAAATTCCTTCACATGTTACTAAATCTTCATTCATTGTATTTCAATAAACTAAATTCAATGTACCAAATTTATGATTACATCAGAAATAAATTTTTCAGATATTTAATTTGCAATCTTAAATTTAAAGTAAATATTTCCACAAATATAAGATTTGGTAGTAATCGATACTATAAGAGAAAAAAAATATTAAATAAAAAATTTTAAATTTATTCAAAGTTACCAATAGGTTAATTGTTCACTTAATACTGGATAAAAAATGCAATCTTCTTGAAGTGTACATTTTTAATTTATTTTTATATGACAAATCATCAGCTTCCTGTATAGATAATTTACATGTAACATAATATTCCTCTTTTATCAGTCAACATTTTATCAATAAGTTATTATTTAATCATTTTCCATAAAAAATATTGTAATAAATTTTGACACCTCATTTAATGGCAAAAGGTTATTGCATTAACAACTTTAGATAATATATTACAGTTTCTGTTTATTACATTAATATGTAACATAATAAAAAAGTTAAAAGGTAATAAGATAAAAATATAAAGCCACTTTCACAAAAATATAAAGCCATTGAAAATTTTCAGGAATCAAGTATCAGAGTTGAAATTATACTTAATAAATAATATTAATAATTCTTTGATTTTCAATAAAATACATAACTTCAAACCATTTTAAAATTTTGGTTTACCTTAAATTAATATTCAATATTGCACTGATTTTCAACTTAGACAATATTTTTAGATTATTTCCCTATGAATGTTAAATCAATGTTCAATTAAAAATAGGCAAATTGAAAAAATGAGTATTTTATGTTATATAGAATAATTTTGCATGAGGTAAATGAAGAGAGAGATGAAACAGTAAAATTTAATCAATCAACATAGATATCTTTCCAATTCTTTTTTATCTGCCCCTCTTCTTTTCCAAATCCGTATCGCAATCGATAAATTTCTTTTAACATGTTTCAGAACTTCTATCTAGTTTTTAGAAAACATTTATAAAAATAATTTTTATTTAACTTGCTGCTTAAGACCAGCTTACCGAAACCCCGTAAATATTATTTTTTGATTAAATAATCCCTTTTTTTCATCAGATAGTAGAATGTACTTCTCACACATACTTGCCATTTGCTCTTGTTTTCAGGTCGAGAATGAAATGTACGCTTTCTTGAATCTGTATTTCTTACTAATTAAGGTTAATTAAGGTATAAATTACTTACTAACATCTCAGATGAATATCTGAGATGTTAGTGTGTAATTTATATATATATATATATATATATATATATATATATATATATATATATATATTTTGGTTATGGTAAAACAAAACCTGGATTTTTAAATTTAAGAAGAGAATGTACTTTTCAAAAATCTATCTAAATTTCTTATGCAACTTCTTTAAAACACAAATAAGCTTAATTGTTTGTTCAAATGAAATTTTACTGTCTGAAAGCATTTGGTAGGATATATTTGTTTTTCGATTTTCATTGCCTTTAAATTAGTGTTAAACAAAATTGAATAAAAATGCTTAAGAGAAAAATTACATTATTTTTGAGAATTTTAAATAAACACAATATATTATAGAACTAATCTTCATCATATGAAGTTTGCAAATGAGAATAATTAAGTAATATATGAAAATATATACATCTTAAAAGTGTAGGAAACTTTAAAGATCAATTATTACTATTGAGAAACAGGAATAGTTATAACGAAATATAATATTATTAAATATCCTTCACTTAATTAATAGATCCTTCACTTAATTAATTAATAGTTTTCATGAAATAAAATTCATGTAAATGAATTTCAATTTTAAAATCTTATGATATTTTAAAATTATCATAAAGATAATTATGCCCACATCATGCTTAAAACAAACGTAAATGTTTTGTATGAAATTATTTTCAAAACTAAATATCTAATTTTATTTAACCAAGGTAATTTATCAAGGATAATGTTTAGATTTTTATATTTTATTTCAATATCTTCAAACTTTAGGGATAAAATATTTTCGATATTTTTATTAAGTAAAAGCTCGTATATATTTTAATTATCAACAGACATCATTTACTTCAGAATGATACTTTTTAATTATAAAATCATAATAATGAATTTCTATAAAATTTTATTATAGTTGAATTTCAATTATATATATATATATATATATATATACAGAGAGACATATCATTGTAATCATGGTTTAATAAAATAAAAACAATTCTAAATATTAAGATTAAAATTTTAAAATAAATTTTCAGAATTAAAGATTAGATAAAAATAAAATATGTCAAAAAATTTCTTTTCATAATTTAATATAAATTATATTTATTATAAATTAGTTTGTAAGTTTACGTATTAATTTGTGGAGGTTTCAGCATTGCAAATTGCTTTAGTTTCCTAACTAAATTGCTTAATCTAGTATATTTATCACACACACAAACAACTAGTTGTCAAGCATATTATTATTTTGTATAATAAAGGAGAAAGAAGTTGCTGATATTTATATTATGGGCTACACGTAATGAGTCCTCATTTGTTAAGCGGTTCCACCAAATTTTCAACTGTATCTCGCACTTCTGATCAACCACATTTTTAATTTTAATTTTTTTTAGATATATTTTCGACTATCAGTTTGGTAAAATACGAGTGTTTTATATACTCATAATAACCAAAGAAAATTGGAGCAGTGAAGAAAATACTTTCTTATTCTCTATTTCACTACAGCAATTTTCATTATGTGTGTGTATATCATTCATAATCTATAACCCAATTAGTAAAAATTTTAGAATTATAGTTTGGTAAAACATTTACTGAGGAAAACTATCTTCCTCAGGAATAATAATATTTTCATAAAAAAGGAAAATTAGGTGGAGTTAATATTCATTATAACCAAATTAAAGCATGATATTTTATTTGCTTTTTATAAACTAATTCTTTTAACACTTACATTCTAACATTTACATATTATTAAATTACTGAGTAAAACTACAAATTATACCTTTGAATTTTATCTATGAATTTTGAAAGAATACAAATGGTGAATCATTCTATGCATCATTTCATTATAGCCTAAGTACTTATCTAAACTCTAAGATATAGTTTGAAGACAAAATTATTCCAAACTTCTTACTTTCATAAGCTGAAATTCGTTAAAATACTAAATACAGCATTTGAATTATGTAATTATAAATATATATTGCACTAGAAATAATATGCACCAGAAATTTTTACTGAGAAGAATAAACAAGAATAACATACAAAATCAAATGCATACCTAAGTATAAGTAATCACAAATAATTCTTACATTTTTATTCAAGTTCTTTGGTTATTTGGTACATTTTTGAAGCTAAAAGATTTATAAAATTACTTCATACTTCAATAATTTAGGTAAAATAAATTTTAGCGAAAATTCAACTGGAGCTCTTAGTTTACGCTTGAAGTAATGCAAAAATCGGTATTTATATTTTTACTCATTGTTTGTTTCACATGACAAAACCGTGATTGTAAAGAAAAAATAAATAAATATAAATTTTGAGAAAACTTGCGACTGGATGAACAACTTTGATGTAAAAGATAATATAAAAATAATGACAGAAATTCTTAAAAAAAGTATTTTATATACGAGACATAGACACATATTACAATTTTGTAAAATAAAATACAATAAACAGAGTAAAAATCCTAAGTTTTATTTTAGTAACAAGATACAATGATATTATAAACAGTAATATTTAAAATGTAAACTTTTATAATTTTTATTTATGAATAGTATCATTTATGAATAGTATCAAAACTAAAACGAAAATAAGCATGTTTTTCAAATTATATTTCTTTCATCTTGAATATTTTAAATATAACTGCTTTTAATGCACATATCTCAATATCATTTCACTTATGTTATTTTGCTTTTAATGCTTTTATTTTTGGTCCTTATTACAGTTGTGTTTTTAAGTCCTGTTCTAACTCAGCATATAAGCTTCTTTTTAAGCAATTTTCAACATTATCAGTTGCAAGGGAGATTTTCTAGTATTAAGAAGGTAGAAATGCTTATATTTGAAACAATAATCTGTCTTAATCACAAGTAATTCTTATTAACTGACACTGTGCTTTCTACTCCGCATTTCTAAATGAGAAAAAAAAAAATATAACATTTCATACTTTTGTGTTTACAATAATAATGTTGTACAGACCGATTTTAATTTAAGATGTTCTTTTAGAAAACTCCAAAGAATAATTACTAAATATTATAATTTTAATAAACGCTTAGTATAAGCAAACAGAATTCTAATGGAAATATAAGAAAATTGATGAGAATTGTTTCACTCAATAAAATTGCATTTGTAATAATGTTGTGATGTATGCATTAAAAGTGTTTGTTAAATTTAGGATTCTGAATTTGGGATCATGAAATTTACCATAAACAAAATAAATAGGTTATGAATTTTTCTCTATCAGAGAAGAATCAGAGTTTGCTTCTGAAAATGTTATTTTGGTATCAATTATCCTAAAAAAATCCAAACATTGAAAAATATAAAATAATTTCTAAAATAATATTTGACTAATATTTGCATAACTTAAATGATAAATTCAAAGAGACAGAGTCTTAATAATTTAAACAGAGAAAAAAAGTAATTTTATCAAAATCAGTACAAATTTGGAGAATATGAACAGCGTGGAAATATTTATAACCAAATTACTATCTCCATTTTAGTATTTTTTGTATTAAGGCAGGCGAAAACAGAATCATTATTTTTGATTTTCATGTATTGATTACCTTCATCATCTGTTGTTATAACATCCTGAGGGAGTGCTTGACCTTTGAACAAAATGTGGCACCAAAGTTATCTGATTTGTAAGTAAATTCTTTTATTCCGTAAGAGAAGTCATAAATACACATCTAGCCACCCAAAACTCAACACCAAGAAAGAATTCAACTCTTGCTCACATGCCCTTCAATTGCAAACAACATGGACTTTTACAAGAGAACAATGAATGATGCTTAGCAGACTTAATATTTTGTACTATGATTTGTGATATGGTTGCATGATCGATCAGTTCCATGGGCACAATAAGCTGTCACCATGAAGCAGTGATATAACAAGGTGGGAGAAATCGACCTAACCAGTCTGCATTTCCTTCTGCCACCAGCGATTGCAGATAAGTGTCACAGTAACTTGGTTTCTGCCAACATGATCAATGATTTATTTGAAGAAAAATCCACAATCCTTACATGCTACTATTTTACCTCAGGTTGAACTGAGAGACTTGTTCAAAAGATACTCGATCCCATCTATGCCTTTTATGTGACTTAGCTAAATGCTTTACGAATAAAGCGCCCCTCCCCCCCAAAAAAACAACAACTGTACTTTAAGTAAGCAGCTTATTCTCCTTTAATATAGAGGTTTCATATGCTACTATGGTCAACCGTTATGTGCGTATTCGAGACAGTTCTAATAATTTTCATACCTCACCATCACATGTATGATGTAAATGTCCCATGGTTTGCATGGTTTCTTCATAGAGTTGCATTTTATATGAACAGCCGATACTTAACATGATTTTGAGTACATTGGTGTAGCATGAAAGACATGCTATGAGGTAACATGTCAGTGTTCAAATTAAATTTCTAATCTAATTTGGGCTTAAAGATATGAATCCATTATGACAATGTGCAAATGTTCAGACAAAATTTCAAGGTATTCTATTTTGGAACATTTATATCATTTGAAATTGAAACTTTGGTTATACTTAGCATGTTAATAATATTCATGTCAAAACTATTAAATCCATCTTACAAATCTAAAATATTTTAGATGAGAGAATATGCGATGTTCCACATTTCCTTTTAAAATAAACTCTTTTTCATGATAACACACATTCACAATGCATATTTTTACTACGCATTTAAGATATAATTTAACTTGATATATTCTGCTGGACTTTAAATAAGCTTCTGGCAATTAAAACGATAACACCTGGTAAGAATGACGTTATGAATATAAAATACAATTTAAAAAGGATGTAAATGATTAGTATTTCAGAGCATTTTGACGAAGTAAGCGAGACAAAAGACACTGTATGCATTAAAAAAAAAAAAAAAAAGGTGTATTTTTTTTTTTTTTTTTTTTGTTTTTTTTTTTTTTTTTTTTAATTTGAAAATCTTTTGTAAGATGAGATTTTTCGAAAAATATGATGATATAACTCAAAAAAGGAGCGGAAAAACTTACCAGAAAGTGTCGGAATTTGATAAAGACAAGAATGTTGCCTGTCGAGAATGTTAATCAATATTTTCTGATATTGCCACTCACGCTGGTCGGAATCCAACGAGAGTTTTACGAATTAACATTTACATTAGTTATTTAGCATGTACAAATATATTTCACTGATAAGAGTTATATATTATATTTCACGAATAACTTGATATGAGGTTTAGTAAATAGTTCTATTCGCAGTCTCTTGAAATTCAGTTATTCTGAATAAAAATGAATTAACACCTTTTAAATTAACAGACTAAAAGTACTTCCAGATAGTTTTGTCTTGATTTTATTGTTCTTTATTAAGATTTTTATCAATAAATAGGCGTAATTTAATGCATAATTTGCATAAAACAAAACATTTTGTTTTAGTTAATAAGAAAATTCACCTAAAATGTAGTCTTCATTCATTTTTAAAAAATCAAGTTAGATATTTAACTGATTAAATGCATTTCAATAACATCTGCATTTTGCTGTGCAATTATAGTGAATTATCTTCAATTTTTTCTAACATAATTTACAGATTTATTGGTTGCTTCCTTTATTTTTAATAAATTCCAGTAAATTTAAATGAAAACCTATTTTTAGTAAGGATAATTAATTTAGAGTAATCACACACACACACATAAAAATAATGTAATTCATTAAATATGAAAATTTAATGAAACGAGAATAAAATGGTCATGTGTGTTTGATTCTATGTTACCCAAACATAAATACTCTTTTAAATTTTGAAAGAGTATTTATGTTTGATATTCTGTATCACTTTTACAGTTCTCTATTATTCACCTGAAAACAAAAAAGTTATAACGATACAAGACAAGATGAGTGCATTTATAAATGTTAGAAAAAGCACATTTTAGATTGAAAAATTCAAAAGACATGTGTTACTCGATTAAAAAACAAAAGTGAAATTAATACAACTTTTTTAATAGTTTCCTCATTTATTATTAATAATTATATTAGCATTACATTCTTGAAGTTGTTTCTCTTTGGATATGCTTTATAGTACATCTATTATTGCAACTATTTATTTTTTAAATGATATAGTAAGCTTTAAGTTTATATTTTATTACTTGCCAATATAAGTGTGTACGTTAGTAAGAAAATTAAATAAATAGGTTTAAATTGGCAACAAAATTAATTGAATCTACTATTAGAATAGCTATTTTATGCTTCAACATAACTATATCATTTGCTGGGATATCTTTTTTTTACTTGCTGCAATGATTAAAAATACTCTTAAAATTAATACAAAAATATCTGTATTACTCAAAAATATTAACATATTTACATTTTATGATGTAAAGTGTTTAAAAAGAAAATAAATTAATGGTAGAAAATTATTTAAATAAATATTCTTTTCATTAACTGATCAGGCTTTTAAAATTGCACTAGTTTAATGTAAAGTATTTTAACGAAATATTTTGGTGAACTTCATTCAATTAGTTTTTATTATACAGTTGAATTATTTTCTTTATTTGTATTTTTATATGATTTAAAAATTATTTTCTGAAACTGAAATATTAAATATTATGACAAAAAATATCACATTTTACAAAATTAATAATCTCTTATATAATGAATAAAATATATGAAATTGATTTTTCCTTTCCATGATTGTCGAGCATTTATTAATCATGTTAAAGTAGAACTATTTTTTATCTATAATTGTTTTTGACACTTTATATTTTATGTACTTTTCATAAATTAAAATATTGATTTAATTTTTGTTGGTTTTATTTTGTGTACCTTATTTATATCGAAAACATTCAAATCATTTAAGTGCACTAATCTTAGTTTTGGGATTTTGTGAATTCTCATTTTTAAAACTGTTTTAGCGCAAAAAAACATCATGAATTTTAATTAAAAGAAGATAATTTAATCAATTTACCAAAGGTATATTTTAATTTTAAGCCCATTGAAACGTACCATGTAATGATATATGAAGAAACATTAAAACAAATTCTACAAAACTAAAGTTTTAGCAAACTATGAATTTTAAATAAATTATGTATTAAATTTATATCATCAAAAGTATTCGTGAACTTGAGTTTAATACTAATTAAGATATATTTTAAATGATTTTTGTGCCAATTTCAAACCTTGCCAAGTTTGTCTTAATTAGAAGTGCAGAACATTTGAAACGTAACTAATCTGCAGTAAATTTATTCCGAGAGAATGAAAATTTTACTGCAATCTTTAGTTTAAAATTATTCCTGCTTTGAATAATTGAAATATTTCTTGTAACATATTTTTGTAATGTATTTTTCTGTCTTATATTAATTTATACTTTCTGTTCTTTAACTTATATAATAATATATATTTTTGAGAGATATGCCATATTAAATTTATGAAAAATTTGTCTACATATTTTTTATCTCAACTAAAATATCTATTGGCTGGAGTAAAAGAAATATTCATCTTAATAATTTTTAGTAAACTTCTCCTTTCTTTTATAAAACAACTTTTTTAATTGAAAATTGCATTTGTCTACATTCTTAGACTCTTGTTGTAGATAAATGTACAAACCTCTTTATTAGTTTCTATTTGCATTTTAATCACATTTTTTCATTTTATACTAATTTTTAAATCATAGTTTTAATTCGTAGGGATTGTTTTAACTTACGTCATATTATTTAATAATTACTTCTTTACTTTATGTGTTTCTTCTAATAACATTAATGTAAATTTTAAAGTTTATTTTCCAATTTTACAACAAAAGAAATGTATTCTATAATTTTGTTTTCAAATATATTTAAATTTTATGTTCAGATTTTTTTCAAAAAATTATCATTTTGTAAATTTTGTAGGTAAAACCTTTCCGCTCAGATGTAGAAAACTTAATCCAAAGTAAAAACTAAAAATTAAAATTACCACAGTGCATATCTTGTCATGAAATCGATTTTGTTTGGCATCAGTTTTGTTTTCAGCTTTCTATTCAAGGCATTCTTTGTTTTAACTTTTCCTCCGTATAACAGGTTTTATTCTTTTATTAGATTCTGAGATTTTTCACTCGTTTTGAACTTTTCGGTAACTTATACTAGTAATTTGTCCATTAACTAATTGCTTTTTCATTTTCTGAAAAATTAGTTTAAATTAAATTGCTAAAAAATTCAATGCACACGCTTAAATTAATAATGATTTAAGAAGTTTCTATTTTTCTTATTCACAACTAAACAAACAGTATCATCAGTCTTTCACTTCACTATTCTTCCTCGGGAGTTAGTTGTTCACTTGGATCAGAATACTAAAGCCTTGAAATATTTCTTGTATTTTTTATGACTCATTTTCGATAATGACGTAAGTAGTAATTAATAAAACATTGGCGCATTTTAACATTATATCTTTCATAAAAATACGTAGGGATTTAGTGTTGTTTTGCAGGATTTCACTTTTAAAAAAAAATTTATATGCTCAAAGAAAAAATTTTATTTTTCATACATAAATTCATGTGCAAAAATTTCAACATAATGAAAGAATCATAATTAAATAACATTAAATGCACAGACAACTTGTATTGTAATCAATAAAATTGTATAAGTAATTATTAATAAATAATTATTTTGCCAAAGCAGAAAAACGGTAGTAAGTGCCCGAAATCAGTATTTAATTCAATTCCCACACACTGTAATAATGCAGTGTCATATGACATATTGTCAAACAGGTTTTAAATGCCTGCTAGAGTAAGAGTATTCCATAATAATTGTAAGTTGGCTAAAAATTAGTCCTTAAATTAACAGGATTGAGATGCATCTCTCTCTGGTGGGCATCTCGATCTTTAATCAAGATCGAGAGGCTCACCAATGATACCCTAAAATACACAGTAATAATCAGAAAAAATAATTTGTATCTTGTCCGCAAAAAAGAAGTCTAGAATATGTCTTAAAATAAATGGGTTATCACTTTTCTGAGGAAAGATAATTACGAGAATTCCTTGAAGGAAATGAATGATTTTCATCTGTACTAATTCTCTGATGTGTACGCTGCTTTTAAGATTACCAACAATTCTTTAAGATTTTCAACAAACTTTTGAATCATCAATGCTATGATAGCACTTCCTAGACCATAACTTCATTCACTATGATGTTCAATACAGCACTTCGGAAAATCACATTCTCCTAAATAAAATTCAACACAAATTCGGTTCTCTTAGTACCACATATCAAAGCGAGGTTCATCAGAAAAGAAACTGTTTGTTCCCATTGTGTGTTGTAGTCTCTATGACCATGATTCCATACAAATTATAATTTTTGGTGATCTCACGTCAGAGAATTTCTGTACAAAGAAACCCTTGCAAGCAGACCACGGTGCAGCAAACTTTAACGAATCAAAGAAGGAAACAAAATTACACCTGTAGCAATATATCAAAATGTTGAGTACTGTTTATGTCAAACAGTACTCAACATTTCAGTACATGCATTTTTGACTATGGCTACTGATAGCTTCGTTTCAAAAGACTTAACGTTAGAATTGGACCCTAACTCAGGAAAATATTTACAAGGTCATAAAGCTAAGACCCATTAATTACAAAAATTCTTCTATGTATGAGGAAATTCATCAGCTCGAGTGATCGTACTTTTTCATGGCTCAAATTTACACATATTTTTTGTATTAATCTAATGTGAATCACTAGAAATGGACAGATACACCATAAATAAACTATAACATTAAAAATATTGGGTAACTTTATGAATAAATGATCCCAGCAGTTAAAGAATGATAGATGTACTCTCTTGAACGCTTCTAAAGACTTTTTTACATTAAATATTAATTTTATTTAATTAAATTCTCGTAACAAAAATTTATTCATAATAAAAAGTTATGTAATTCAATAATATTAAACAGAGTATTTGATACTTATTTTAAGTCAAATTGAAATGAACGCTGTTTCTATTGTAAAAATTTCTAATCATTCCCCAATTTTTTAATTTAAAATTTAATGATCATTCGAATATATATCTGAAAGTATTTAAAAATATAAAAAATTTATTATAATTGAAATTTGAAATAATTAACAAATAAATTATGATATTGAGTAAAAAACTGGTTTTAAAAGTATATATTATACATTTTGTTTTCTCCATCAATTTTTACCTTCTATTTATTCTTAAGTTCCTGATTAATATTTTTAAATTCATAAATTTTTTATAATATTCTGATAATACACTGGAAGTATCTTCACTGCAAGATAACTAATAAAGATACATTTAATTTATATTTCAGCTATTAGATATATATATGATTTACGTTGTTAATTTTTCAAAGAAGATAATAAAATTCACATATTTCTTGCAATTGAGATATCTAGTTTATTTGAAAAATTATTAAATCAAGAATTGAATACTTAAGTTAAAAGAAGGCCAGACAAAATAAGCTAGTACTGCAGAACAAGTAAAAAGTATTTAATCATGCTGATTGATAAAGTTACTGGATACATTTAAAATTAGAAGCAGTTATTGCAAAAATAAATGTAAGAACTTCATATATTAACAATAATATAATAAATATGAATAAATAGCAAATTAATAAATTTTTCTAAACAAGTGAAATTTCCTGAGCAAATATTTTTTAATCTTGTTGGATTCTTGTTTCAAAACTTATTTTATTTAATGTATACAACATTCATAGAATATTGTCCTTATATAAATTTTCGTATTTTGACTTTAACTTTAAATAAATCATTGTCTATTATGCGATCTTAAAAACAGCTTAAAAATATCCATTCTAAAACTTTAAATCGCAAAGCGAAATAATTTTACCTCATTCTCCTTAATTATTTATTTCTATAATTTGTATCTCAAAACTTATTTATAAATACTAAAATAACAAATAATTTTCATCCACAGCAAGAAATTTCGTTTCTGAACTTGTTAATGATCCATTTTTCTTGTCATCATCGGGTTTTAACGAGATACTCACGAACACTAAATTATCACTTTTGGATTGGAAAAAAATAATAAAAATGTCAAAATAAAAAGTTTAGTTAAATATCTTTCTATTTCGTAAGATTGGAAGATTTTATTAAAAAGTAGTAATTGAAAATATTTATTTGAAAATTACTTTACAGTACAGAAAAATTACTCATCACAAATTCCTTGCTCACAAGGGCATAGAAAATGTCTTTTTTCCACTTCTCAGAATTGTAGTCACATCTACGAAAGTAAGCTCAAGTAATTCTTTTTCTACTTAAATATAAATGTGATTTGGAACTTTTTTAAGTGGAAAAAAAATATCTGGATATTTCCACATCACTTATTTTGGTAGTATTATTTGCACTTTTATCCTTTTTTTTTAAATAAATTAGGTATCTTCAATATCATTGCAGAACATGAATCCTGTTGTTGAATTTTTAAGACAAATAATTTTAAATTCTATTAATTGTAAAGATTTCAATTTGAGTAAAAAATATTCCTTTAATAATTTTTAAGGCTTTGTTGTATATATATTATAAATTGCTTTTAATTATGTTAAAAAAAGTTAATTTTTAATTAAACCTATGATTTATAAATCTCTGTTCAACAACTGCTTTTATAAAAATAAAATTGCAATTATTATTAATGAACTTCATTTCATAGATAAAAAAAAATTCATTGAGTAATATACATTTTAATCATATTCTGAAAAATATCAAAGACTCTTTTTCTCGCTAATGAAAATTTTATTTTAAACTTTATTACATTCACATTTACTTAATACGAAAATTTTGTCTTAATACAAAACGCGATAAATAGTAGTTCATATCTAGTTGAGATATTCACGTCTATTCTAAGTCTTCTGAAGAAACTTTATTATTTTTTGTTAGCAAATGCATTTTGATAATTTTTATTTCATAAAAATATACTTTCAACATTTATTTTCTTTAGTTAAATTTTAAAACTAATATCTTCAATACATTTACACTGATCTGTGTTGAAGCACACACAGTACACTTTTTTAAATTATATCTTTAAATTGAATGTTTTAATGGTGCAAACTGAATGACTAGCTTTTTGGTGTTCTTATCAAAAATTATGGATTCGTCTCCTAATTTGGATATGGATATTTTAGTGATTTGGAATTCCTTGTAAGCTATAGGTACTGATTTAGTTACAGCTTGTGTGCCTGAAATAAAACAAATCTCAAACTAATTTTGCTACCACAACCTCAGTGATTCATAAGACTCCAAGCTAAAAATATTTTTAAAGATAAAGAATACTCTTTAAAAGGTAAGCAATGGTTGAATTAAATCTTATTTCTAAAATTAAACCACAGAGCCATAAACCAAATCAGAAATCTCTTGTTAGAGCTGATTGCAATTCAATTTTTTCAGAAATTCGGTTAAGGAAAATTTATTTTTCAGGTTATTGGCCATTAAAATATTTATTTATAATTATTATTTTACTTGGAGGAATCAAACATATACATAACAAAATGTCTTCTGCATGCAAATCCGTCGGACTGGGTGCTTATGAATTTTTCGAATTTCCTCCTTTTCAACACGTGAATACAATTCACTATCTGCGAAGAATCTTCTTAGAAAGCAATTTACTCAGTGGATGGAAAGATGTATTACAACAGACTTCGACCACTAGGCTGTCCACAACGTGGAATCAAATTATGTTTTTTATACAAATCAAAACTCTAAATGTTAAACTATTGCAGATGGATTTTTCTAGTCTTACATATTAAATATTCAAATATTTCCTTATTTTCTTTCTCCATGTTTAGATGTAGCAGACATATTATGAAATCTTATATGTCATATATTATGAAATGAAATCTGAAATAAATATATTACTGATAACTAAGCACAATTTGACGTCAATGAAGATGAATATAAATATTTATTGAAAAGTATTAAATTCATAATTTCATATACCTAAGCTTAGTATTTGTATTTTGATTTGGCAGAAAATTTATTTTTCATAGTAAGGAAATATACATTTGGGTATAAATTTATTGACTTAGATATTGATTTTTGGAATTGAAATAAATAACTTGTTCAAAAATAAATATCAGGTTATAGTAATGTCCAGACAACTGTAAAACTGTAACAAACTGTAAAAAATCAGATATTCTAATTACACGAAAGAAATTTTTGGAAATTGTTATACTGAATCATTGACAAATTCATATAATATTAAAGGCATTTTAGTATAAAAAACTGGAGAAATTGAAACATCCATGGATAATATATTTAGAAAGTCTGAAAAATCCTTTCCAATTAATTACATAAAAAGCTATAAAATATACCTAATGTGAAATAAATCGAACACGATAAAATTGATTTATAAATTACAAAAATTGCGCAGGAATCTTTTTATTATTAGATATAATACTGAATATTTAATATTTAAAAATCAAGAAATAAAATTCTAAGTATTTAAATGTTTTAGCATTATAAATTTAAAAATAAAACTTGCTGTGTAAGTTATGAGAGAAATAAATTATTTGTAAATCAAATATATGCAATCTTGATCAATTGCTTCTTTGGCTAGATGAAGTCATGAATGATACCAATGAAGAGGTCTGAGAGATTGCTAAAAATCTCAACAAATAGAGAATATATTTTTGAAATAGAAAAATGGAAAAACTCAACATGAAACTTCAACCTATCCTTTTACAGGAAAAGAGAATTTTCATTGCTATAAAAGAAACTCGTGAAAAAGAATACACCTGTAAAACATTTGCGAAAAATTTGAGCATTGCATGCAAACTATAGATTTTAACATAACACTTCTTTTTATTTAACAGAAGATACATGTTTTCAACATTTTTTTCTGTAGTAAGAATTTTATTGTGATTTTGCATTCAAAAATATTTTTTTTTTAATTTAGTATTTATAACGGTAGATTGTTTTAAAAAACAAATTGTAATGTATAAAACAAATGTATTTGCCTCTATTATTCTATAGGAATAAGTAAGTTTTTTTTTTTAAAAAAATTCTTTTATCTAATCACTATAGTTGATAAGGTTAAAAATACTTGGAAATATACTTTATAAATATTTCATCTATAAAATCAATCACTTTTACAGTATGAATATAAAATAAATAAATCATTGTGGGAACATACAAATTAAAACTTGTCTTGTAAAAACAGTTTAATGAAATAGGTTTCCTTGAATATGATTATGAAAATATTTTTTAAGCTAGTGTTTCTGATAATAGAAATATTTTAAGACTTCAATCACATTCTGCCGTAATTAAAGTGCTATTAACAAACCTCTTTATAGTATATTAAAAAATATACGTGCGTAAAGTTTTCGTAATATATTATCATTATAGTGTAATAATAAGAAAGAATTTTTGAATTAAGAAATTTTATGTTACATTTTTTGGTTGCAGACTAAGTGAAAATGAATATTTGATGAATCTTGATGTGTGCAGTTCGATTGACTAGGAAATCATAAAGGAGGATTTACAATATTTTCTGGGGTGATTTTTAAATGGGGCTACTGCGAAAGAAAGTTTTGCTTATAGTTACTGAAAGTTATAACAGTCATATACCACTTATATAACAAGCATAAATCATATATGCAATTAGAAACTACTCATTTAGGAGTGTCAAATATTATGAATTTAACCCATTTTGGTTCAGTAGAAAATTATTATACATTTTTATAATCTTTAAGTATATTTGATAATTAAGAGTATTTCTGGTATGTTTCACATCAATGCCGATGGTATATAATTCTAAGCCTCATTATAGGGTTTCCTTCCAAAAGAAATCGTATTGCTTTTATATAATGGAAGCAATACTATCTCTTCAGGCTATATATATATATATATATATATATATTGCTCAAAACAATTAAAGGATATTACTGTTTTAGGTGGATCTTGTGACTGGGGAAATAATTTAGCTGATTGAAACATGGTCGACAGACGTAGTAAGTTATATAAGAATAAATAATTAATAATAATGCACGAACACACGTGGCACGCATTGTCCAAGGGTCCTTCGTCATTCACCAGATTAAAGTGCTTCCCTGCCCGACTCGCTCTCTGGCTCTTCTGTCGACAGAAAACATATAGTCCATGGTTACTTAACGATTGGCCTAGATTATGTCCCAGCTACCACACCATATCAGTTTTGGCAACTTGTGGAATCTGCTTTGTCTGCTGTACCCGAAGAACACATTCAAAGTCTCTTTGAATCAATGCCAAGGTGCGTGGCAGTGATGATCTCCTACAATGGTGGCTACTCTGTCTACTGATTATGAATGGAACCACACTTTACAGAAGTCTATAAATTTAATCATTTGATACTTAGTCATATGTTATATACAAAATAGATTTTGTTGCGATATCTCTTGTTTTTCTTGGTGTTACGATTTGGGTAGCCACCATTGTAATGTCAAACATGAAATTTTTAATGTTGCACAAAAGAAAAATACTTGAATCTTAAATAATTGAATAGGAAACCGATAGCATGCTTTCCTAATTTAGATCTGATCTACCGTGTTTAGATACAATCGGATAATGCGTTAGAAGAATCCTTCTATTAAGGTCCGGGACTAAAGGATTTCCCTTCTTCAGCAGTGAAACAGTATTCCCAAATGTCTTACCAGTTTTCTCGTCACGTCCATGAAAAAAAAAATTATGTATCAATTTTAAACATTCTAGGAAACCACACACCATATAAAAAATGTTGCAATCTTTTAAATCGCTTATTTTACTCTATTTCCAAAGTATCAAAATATAGATCTGAAGTATATTTTCACAATCTTTTTATTTTTCCAAACAATTAAAATTTCTGTTATTTATTTTTTTTCGCCTCTTTTCTCTCCCTTGCATTTCGTATTTACACGTACTCCCCACTTTATGCAGATGCATGAATGGACTATTTTTCAATCACTTTTAAATACTACATGACTACGCATATATATATATATATATATATATATAAACAAGCATTTACTATTACGTATTTTCCAAATAAAAATATTTGGAAAATAGAAAAAAACGTAATTGCTTGTATTACGCTATATTATTTACTTCATGTATTAACGATGGATTTTACATTAAATATTATTTATACAAAATGATATTAGATAAATAATATAAGCTAGAAAAATATAAAATTCATCTATACTCGGAGTATTTCGAGTTTATCAAAATACCAAACTATATAAAAGTCAAATATTTTTAAAAACTTTCACTCATAGTAAAATACAATTATATTTTTAAAAATATCTTTTTTAAATAAAAACATAGTAGTATTTGTATTATCTTTAATACAGAAATGTTTAAATCATAAATTGAGTTTTAGACTCCATTGTTGTTGGTTCTTATAAATTATAATTTAAAAAATTGTTGAAATTATTGAAATTTAAATTTTATGTCATTTTAACTATTTACCTTAATAATTAATAAATTTTCATTTTTTGTGTATTTGCTTACAATTATGTATAAAAATAGTAACTGAGTAAAAAAAAACCATGTTGTGTATTCGTTTTTACTCAAATCTTAAAAGCCTGATCTCTTTCACCTAAAAATTTCTAAATTATTTGTTCCAAAATAATTGATTTAGATTTCCAATTTTATAAATGATTGTTACATGATTTTTGAAGTTATTTTAAGATTTATTTTATTTTTTTTATAAACCTTATAAAATAATTGCATACTTGGTTTTGAGGCAAAATCTTGATCACATGATCAAGATTTGAGGCAAAATCACATGATCGTTTGTAAACGTCACTATTGGGCATTTCTAAAACAATTATTTAGGTTAGCAAAATGTTGTCAACGAATCATTTAATTCAAGAAAGTTATTTTTATGAAAAAATATAGGTAAATTGTTATAATGACACTATTTACCTAAAGTGATATTAATTTTTTATATATCTCTTTACTTCAAAGAGTACCCATTTGAAGTTAAGATTTTCCCACCTTATGAAATTATAATAAGTACGTATAAATTATATTAGTTTTACAGAATAATTAATAGTTATTTCATTTTTTGAGGAAGCGTTATAAAACAAAATTATTCATTTAGTTATTTATTTATTACAAGTTTTTTTTTCCTTCCAAATTGATTTGGTTGACATTTTTAAAAATTTAGTGATATTTAAGAATACAGTATATTTTACAATTCTCAAATTTTAATTTTTAATTAAACACGACTTAAGTGAAAGTATCTAATTGTATTTTTGAAAGTCTAAAGTCATTGTGAGATTGAACTTGTGCTGCTGATTACTGATTTGAACAATGATAGACTTATTTATGACAGTTTAAAATCAGGGGGCTTTCCCCTACCTTCAAATCTTACGAAATGCTATTTTTTAACAAGATGATGCAAAAATACATGTTGCACATCATGTTTTTAATTTCCTCGATCAGGTTTTATTAGACTGTTGCCACGTCATACAATGTCTTCAGACCTCTCACCAATTAAAAACATCAGGTAAAAGGTTGTTAAGAGATTGGCTCACCACAAAATCTGCAGCAATTATAGTTGACGAAGACGAAGCAGCATGGAATGTTTGCTTGCTTCTGTCATCCAAGCTCATTTCACATTCAATTGACTGTGAATGGGTCTTTTAGCTAAGAGAGGTGGTAACCGTTTCTACTGATTTCGCAATCTCATAAACTCTTAAGTTTCCTTCAAATTTTATACTTTTGTTATGCAGTTTACGAACAATAAATGTCTTTTGTTTATTTATTTGCTATTCTTCATTGTGTTGTAATTTTATTGGTCAGCAGTGAAGCTTAATTGAATAGAATAATGATTTTGAATGATTTTATTCATTTTTTAGTGCAAATAACTAAAAACGATGTCATCGACAACAAAAAACTGATTAGTCACCTACAAAAGAGTTGATTAGACACACCTACACCTTCACATACTATTGAGAAGAATGAACTCCAAATATTAATTCCTTTCATGAAGCTACTCTGATAAGCTATGTTAAAAAATCATTATTAACCTACTAAGTTGTGTAGGTATAACATTGAATACCTGCACAATAATACTGAATTATAACTTTGAACTCGATTGTGTAGGTACAAATATGAAATACAATTAAATCTAAGATAAATCCTATCTTTTGAACCATAGATTTTTTGTAATATAAATACTTTAATTCCGTGTTTTTTCATAAAATTCTTAATTTTTCCTTGATTTTATTTATAAACATTTGTATGTTGAAAATTAACATATTCTTATGAGAAATGTCAAAATTAAAACCTTCACAATTTTAGCAACTTCAATATATTAGTTTTATGTCCTTTTTTAGAGATATAAGATTGAATTTCCTGAAAACTTATAAGATTAAAATAAAATGAATTATCAAATATAAGATTTAATGGAAGAAGAAAAACATTTTAAAATAAAAAAGAAGCGTCTGTTCTAAAGCTATTTTTATTACAAATATGCCATTTTAGTACACATATTTGAATGATATAATATGATTCTTGGATATAAGAATTAATTTTCCTAATCCACAAAACATACAAATTTGAATTACACGAAATAAAATTTACGATTTAATAAGAATTGCATTTTTTATTTAAAAGTTAAAAAATTATATTATTTAAAAGATTAAATGAAAGAAAAAAAATAACTTCTAACTTTGTGATTTTCACAACCGCAGGTGACATGCATCTAGTTTAGGCCGATATTAGATAAGGGTTTTCCAATTTATTTAAAACTAGATTAAAATAGTAATTCTAAAAATATCACTTGGATCAGAATGGAAAATTTCCAGCATTTTTCTCATTTATTCTAAAATTCTCAAATAACATCGCCGTATTTTTAGAAAAATTTCCAGACTATATATAATGACTGTTTCAGCTATCATTGTCTATGGCTACAGCTCAGAGGTTTGGAAAGGACAGTTTCGAAACCCTCACGCAAGTAAAATTCAAAATTGCATGAAAGTAATTTTTTGCCTATTTCCGAAAGGAATTTTCAAATAAACTTTCTCGCTGAGTATTTTTAATCGAATCTTGCAATCTGGTAAAATGGAAATTATCTCATTCTCAAGTTTTTCTTTTTCATTATTATTTTAGTCAAAAAGTATGATAGCATAAGAATAAGTATTCCTTTAATCCAATGATGACAGGGAAGTTGAATCATTAACAAGTTTGAAAAAAAGAAATTATCTGGTTTAGTCCAAAGTTACTTTTTTTATTACCTATTTCTGAGAATAAATGAATTTCCGCAAATTGTAGGAATTAATGATTTATCAAGGAAGAAAAATCATTATAGTTTTTCAGTGGAGGACAAATGATATATATTAAAAGCATTAATGAGAACAATTTAATGTCTTAAATACACTGCCATTTCCCTTTAATTTTTCTAAGAAAAAATTATGAAAAATTGCTTTTTTAGTATATCATAACTAATGTAATTTCTTAAAATAATTGTAGAAAA
>JAPDSC010073178.1:94964-108991 GCA_026290005.1 Latrodectus geometricus | reverse complement strand
CTCGATTAACCTTACTCATATGTACGGATACATACTGTAATTACGGGATTTCTATCTGCGCAAGATCATGATCCGATGATTAACGTATCGTTAAATAAAGCAAATAATGTATAAATTATTTAAAAAATATAGATATAGGGTTTATTTCTTATAATATGTTACTATTTTACTTAAATATTGACAAAATCAATTTATAAAGAAAAAATTAATAAATTTCTTCAGTTTCATTAAAGATAAAATTTGAATTTTCATATTATGATAATAATTGAAATCAGTGATTATGTTTTGAGTTAAAAAAAGAATCATTGAAAAGCGTGTCGTTTTGTTTCAAAGATTGGATTTCAAAAATATAGATATAAGAGAAATTACTCATAATTCAAATTAGCTTAATTGATTTGTATGCAATTTTTATATTTAAAATTAAATTTTCTTAACTTATGAAATATAAGTATAGTTAGCATTTACATTTAACTAATTCCCTTCTAATCAAACTACCTTAAGAAAAGACGTCTTTTTAGCAAGAAGAAAGTTATATGGAAGCAATAAGAAAATTATATTCAATGCTTTTTACAAAAGTACTTCTGTAGGGAATTTAAACAAAAATCACGCAGTTGTAAATTACATTATATATAAAATAATTATTATAAAAGTTTAATGTTTTTAGCTTTGCTTTATATCTTTGGGCTTATGCTACATACTGTCCTAACAAATTTCTCACTCTCCATTACATATTTATTTTAATATTTAATTAATATATTTGCTAATATCTAAAATAGTAACACTTGCGAGATAAAAGCTTATTGTTTTTTATATCTAAAATGCGCAGTGTGAATATTTTTCAAATTAAGGATTCAGTGAAAATATTTATGTACAGTACATAATTTGAGTATTCTGTAATAAAAATAAAATTTTATAATATTTTTATGATCTAAAATTTTTAATTTAAATTCATTTCTCAACTATAATTAATTATTTTAGTTAAAATTAATATAGTCAGTTACAAAAGTATATTCATCCAACATTATAAAAATATTTATTTATTCGGAAAATATTAATTTGATTAAATTCAAAAGTAAAGTAGTTACAATTTAAAAAAAAAAGTATTAAAAATACATTCCACATTTCATTAGCAGTATGAAGTAATTAAAACTACATTTATTAGAAATATTAAACAAAATTGTGATACTTATTATCTTATATTCATTCCTAATTACAGAAATATCAGATTGAGAATAAAAGCAGAAAATCAACTAAAAACTACATAAACCTCCTGAACTATTTAACAGCATTTCAGTTCTCATAAACCTCCTTATATGAACTATAGTTCCAGCATTTCCTATCAGCATACTGTAATAAAGATACAAACTTACATGTTGACTAGTTTATTTATTATATGCACACACACACAATATATTTAAGAATATAAAAATGTACGCATAATGGAAATTTGCCGCAAGCGACCAAAATGTTCTTCTCAGCTCAAAAGTGCAACTTTTAACTCAATATCTTTTAACTTCGAAGTAAAATTAAGAAAATTTAATCAGAATTTATTATTTGCTCGCATATATATTAAGAAGAAAGAGATTAATCCACACACACATCCAAGCAAATTAAATAAAAGAACTTAGTAAAATTCATGTTTTGATAATTTAAGAGCTGAAAGACATCAACATTTTTCCAAATTGTATTTTACTCGCTCATTACGGATATTTAGCAAGAAAAATATATTGCACTATCTTTTTTTTTAATGCCGCTCATTATTGCTTAAAATATTAATGTCTAGTGGTTATACCACCACTGTCTAGTGGTTAGCTTAATTGTCTACGGATGGGAAGGACCTGGGTTCGAATCACGGCTTGGGCTTGGATGTACCTTCTCTGTTTCTTGTCCTTTCCTCAGATGATGGATGAATGTGGCCCACCCTATAAACGGATTTTTGGTGGCATGGGCGATGCTACTCGTACCTCCATGACTTCGTTCACAAGTGCCCACCGGGTAACGATAAAATGAGTAGCAGTTTCCGGTCTTGTTGTGGCAAATGGGCTAATGTACTTACTTGCTCAAGGATTCCCACCATTAAAAATAATAATAACTTTTTTTTTAAATTTAGTAAATTTGAAAATATTTTTTAATTTTTTTTTAAAACAGTGTATAGTTCAATATTTTTTAGGAATACAAATGTTACTATAAAACACAGAAAGGGAAAGACTAAAAATTAAAAATAGTTTGTTAAATGCACAATAATCTTGTACATTATCCTTATTTATTCTCCTTGTCAAACGAACATTTAACAGAAATAGTTCAAAGAACCATTGTCTTTCATAAAGACAAGTATTTAATTATTGTTATAAAATTATTCTCATATTTCAGTCAGCAGAATATAATTTCAATGTAGAAAAGTATGTAATAGTTTAATATAGAATAAGAAGTGTTTGGATAAAACAGTTGTTAAACTCCATGAAACAAGAAACTCATAAATTTTATCTAATAATATGTTTCACATTTTAACTATTCTGAGAATATTGAATTAACAATAATATCTCTTTTATCTGTAAAACAACATCTTATATTTATTAAGGATCAAATAAAGATTTAGGCATTAAAAAATAGTTTTAATATTTAAATCAATCATATTAAAATTTATCCATGAATATTTAAGTGTTCAGGGGTTGAATCTTTTATTTTAATTTTTTCTCTTAAAATTTATTTCAAATAACCATATACTTTAAAACTCTTATTATCTCCTACTTTAATCTTATTAGTTTGGAGAAACATAATAAAAATAACAATGAATTAATAAGGGTAAGTCTGCTTAATTGGTTTTCTGAAAGAATTCATTAAAATCTAAACAATTTTTAGTTTGAAATTAAGAAATTTACTTCTTTCTATTAATTCTTAGAAGCAGAAAATATTGAAATTATTTTTTTTTCATTCGATAAAAAATTCAAAATTGATAAAAAAAATTCAAATTTTTGTCAAATTATTTGTGTAAGCATTTAGTTTATCATAATTGTGTACAATCCATGCAGAATACCCTACGGATTTTTGCGAATAATGTAAAAAAATTATAACTAATATTTTAAATACTTGTCTAAGGATTAACTTGTGTTAACACACACATGATTATTAAGAATGTTAAATTTGACTCTACCAAAAAATTTAAAATATGACTTTTTCTTGTTGATTAATTCGCGATCAGTTCAAGCACAGATAATTAAATGCTGAAAGCATCAAGGCCTAGATGTCACAATCGGCAATTTTTTGCACATTCACTGTTCATTTCTGTAGTTTATAGAAGTCGAAAATTGAAAAAATTCAAATTTCTATGTGTTAAACTAATAGATGTTAAAGGTTCCGAACTTAATCACGTGATACATTGTGCCAGGTATTTATCAGTTGCTCTTTTAGAACTGCAACATTTTAAGATATCTGAATTAGCTGAACTTCGCAGATTTTTTTAATGGTTAAAAGATCTGGCATCCAAATATAAATATTAATCTCATGGAGACAGATCATGGGTATACAATCCATACAGGGGTTGCACTATTTTGTGGAAAACTGTCACCAGAATAACATGCCATGAAGAAAATGCTTATCGGCCTCAGTATATTACCATATATTTGCGAAGTAAAGGTTGTCTTCAAAAGGATTGAATATTATCTTTTGTAGTAGAAAAACTCCTTCCACATTATCATGCCAGAATTAATGGTTATAGCTCACTATAAAACAAAAACTGATTAAGACTTCAAACATCAAGCCCTCCGTATTCGTGTAAAAGTAATAATATAAGTCATTTAACGGAAGATAGAAAATGGGATTCATCATTGAACCTCTTATACTCTTCTTATCTGTTGGTAGTGATAGTGACCTATCATAGCATTACAGTTGCGAATTCACCGATGTTATTGGATTAGAAAAAAATATCTGAAAAGACGAAGTGAACACATCCCTTCTCAATAAAGTACATTGAAATGGTGGAAGGATTCAATGTCATTGAAGAAACTGAAATCGTTCGAGAGAGGACAAGGAAGATCTTGGCATTTCGGAACAGACTCAATAGCAATTGAATTTCCTTGTCCCAACCATTTTTGCCAGCACTTACGTGTAGCCATTTCCTTATGGTGTAGTTTATTGTTTAGTTTTTCTATTCATCCTTTCGCATTCCAACAAACAACCACGTTCAAAATCGTCCAATGAACAATAAAGTCCTTGGCGTTAAGAAACGTTAATATTGCATTAAGAAGAGTTTCTTTGCTGTGCCTCTAGAGCAAGGAGAAAAGTTAAGACTTCCACTACAATTACTCATTGTATACCATATAAATTGTAATCAGAATTAACATTCATGGGTTTTGAAAATTTAATCTCCTTATAAAAAACAGGCATATTATGTTTCAAGATAATTTAAATGTTTTTAGAAGAGATTATTTTTATTTTATTTATTTATTTGCAAAACAATATACTCTGGTGAAAAATAAAATTCCAAGACAAGAAAGATTTGTGCTAGGTAAACAAAATTGCGTAGATGTATGCCAAATGACATTGATTCTATTTAAGAGCTGATTCAATTTCAGATATGTATGGTAGTGGCGAATGAATGGGATTTAATCTAATATACTGCCATTCATAGACATAGTAATACGAGACATTTTCCAAAATGATAAGGCTATCCCTTTCTATTGCTTATCATTAGATGACAACTCAACTGTCATTGGAACAAGCATGGAACTCCATCCCTCGAACTGACTTGCGGTACCTGTGAGAAACAATGATTGCGCATTCAACTTTCTGGCAGACAAATCGGTTATTAATGTATAATCATTTCACTTATGAAGGGATCACTCCTTGCCTACTTTTACCTGCGATCTTGAGACTATAATCAATTTAATATCTTACCAAAACCAATGTACTGTCCCAATTTCATTTTTCTATCAACATTTTATCTTAGTGCTGAGATATTTTTTGCCATTGTATTAGTAACACAAACAGAATCAAAATATAAATCTGAGAATAATTTTTTATTCTAAGGGATAAATTTTGATTCCTACAAATGTATCTATAATAAGGACTTGTTTAATAGCGATAAAATTTGAATAAGATATTCTCTGATGCATGTTCAGATATTTTCAATTCTTCTTTATGAATCTTTCATGTTGAATATATTCTTAAATATTGAAAAAATACATGCAAATAAGTTTGGAAATAAAAAAAAAATACACATTACAGATTATAAAAAGGAAGCAGTGCAAAATTGAATGTAAATTCTAAAATAAGTATGCGAGCAGGTATTTTTTATAATCAAGAGAGTTTTCCAAAGTTGTTATAAATGAGCATCACGTACAATATTATAAAAGTATAAATAAATTATTTAACAAGAGATTTCAATTAATCAATCACGAATTTTTCCAGTTTCATGTAATATAATACTCATTAATTATTCAGACGAAAATAATATTGCATAACTAACGAAAGATTTAATGAGCAATTTTGTTTTTATAAATGACTAGGAATTTCAAAAACTAACAGAGGAATAAATTTTGTATGATTTCTAGAACTATTTAAGCTTTTTAATTTAATTAATAATATATAAATTAAATTAAAATTGTTATCTTCGTTAATTCATTGGGGCTATAATATTTATAACTTTATTACTGAATAATAATTGACCAAAATATAATTTTTGTCAAATATTACTCTTATTGCATACAATTTTTGAAAACCAATTGAAAAGCAAAAATGAGAAATAAAAGAATTCAATACATTTTTCTCAAAAAAACATTTTTCTACAAATCTCATTTAAATAATTGTCAATAACAGGAACAATAAAATAATTAAGTGCAGCAAAGCGTGTTTTTTTCTTTCATTTCAAGTATTTATATGCATGAAAGTGTTATTGAACTTAAGAAGAAAGATATAACTCTTTCTGAAGATCTGCTTGTTAAGATAACATAATATTAAGAAAACTAGAACTATATCGATTCTGAATGTATACGAATTTATTAATATGAAATTAATGTGAAATCTCCATTACTAAAAAAAGCATTTTCACGTATTTCTATATTTTATATTAGATATAGTTTGAAAGCATGTTTCTCCAATTTCATTACGTATTTTTTTTTTTTTTACTTCCTGTTATATAATATAAATCAGAGAATCACGTTTTGCCAGTAAATAAAGTTTCAAATCCATTGTTAGCAAAAAATAAGTTTACCAAAGTCATGTATCTTCATTTCCAGAAAAAAAATAATAAAATAACGTATTACATTATTAAGAGAAATTATTCCACCCTGCATATTTAAAAACAGTGATTTCATATTAAATTGAAGGCATGGATATAAATACTCTTATTTAATTTTGGTCTGTGACAATTGTGGTATTTTTTAACTAGATTATAATTCAAACTAATTTTCTATAGAATGTTACTTTTCATTTTGACATATAATTATCAGGCTGTTTAAATGCAATTGAGAATAATGACGTAATAACGTTAATGTAATTCACTGAAGGTAATACACATTTTGCTTTAGTACATGTGCATTTAAGCTTTATTTATGTGTCACCCATTTATTTCTTAAAAAATATGTGAATTAATTCTAATAAAAAGCAATACACTGGATAGAAAAATTCTTAAGTAAAAGAAGAAAATTAATGTAACTAATAACGTGAATTTCACAATCTACTGTGGAGTAAATATTGTCTGTGATTAATGCGTACTTTTGAAACTGATTTTTTTCATATGATATAAAGACTATATATATTTTACATTTTAAAAATTGAGTGTTAGTATATCAGAACTGAGAACTCTTTGACCAGCAGACATAAAGTGTAGAACTGTCTAACTATGAATACTTCTTGGACTCAAATTATTATCTTTCTTTATAAAATACACTACTGGCCATTAAAATTGCTACACTAGGAAGAAATGCAGATAACAAAATGATATTTATTAGACAAATATATTATACTAGAAATAACAAGTGATTAAATTTTCAAAAGATTTGGCTGGATAGATCCTGAGAAATCAGTACCCAGAACAACCACCTCTGGCAGTAATAACAGCAGTTATACGCCTGGGTATTGAGTCAAACAGAGATTGCATTGCATGTACAAGTACAGATGCCCATGCAGCTTCAACACGATGTCACAGTTCACCAACAGTAGTGACTGGCGTTTGGTGACGAGCCAATCGCTCGGCAACCATTGAGCAGACGTTTTCTATTGGTGAAAGATCTGGAGAAGCAGCCGTCAGGGCAGCAGCCGAACATGTTCCGTATCAAGGAAGGTCCGTACAGTACCGGCAACATGCGGTCGGGCATTATCCTGCTCAAAAATAGGGTTTCGCAGGGCTCGAATAAAGGGTAGAGCCACGGGTCGTAACACACCAGAAATGTAACGTGCACTGTTCAAAGAACCGTCAATGCGAACAAGAAGTGACCGAGACGTGTATCCAATGGCACCTCATACCATCACGCCAGGTGTTGAACCAGTTTGACGATGACGAATGCACGCTGCCAGTGTGCGTTCACCACGATGCCGCCAAACACGGATGCGACCAACATGATGCTGTACACAGAACCTGGATTCATCTGTAAAGATGACGTCTCGAAATTCGTGGGCAAAGGTTCGTCGTTGATCACACCATTGAAGGCGCTCTTGTCTATGACGCAGCGTCAAGGGAAGCCGCAGCCATGGTCTCGGAGCTGAGAGTCTATGCTGCTGCAAACGTCGTAGAAACGTTCGTGCAGACACTTATTGTCTTCCAAACGACCCCGTTTCTTGACTCACGGCTCGTGACGTGGTTGCACGATCCATTACAGCCATGCAGATGATATGCCTGTCTTCTCGGCTGCTAGTGATAGATGGCCGTTGAGATCCCGCATGGCGTTCCGTATTACTGTCCTGAACTCATCGATTCCATATTCTGCTAACAGTCCTTGGATCTCGACCGACGCGAGCAGCAATACTGCGATAAGATAAACTGCAATCCCGTACACCAAGAAGGCGACATGCTACAGACGTGAAATTTATACGAAAGGAAGAAGGTGCTGGAATATGCAAATGCTGGTACGCATTTATCCTTCTTACACGAGGCATCACAACAACTTTTCACCAGGCAACAACGTTCAAATACAATTTGTGTATGAAGAACCGGCTGAACAATTTCCTCATTTAAACACAATGTAGGTGTCGCTACTGGCGCCTGCTTTGTCTGAATGCGCTGAAAAGCTAATCCTTTGCATATTCCAGCACCTTCTTCCTTTCGTATAAATTTCACGTCTGTAGCATGTCGCCTTCTTGGTGTAGCAATTTTAATTGCCAGTAGTGTATCAAAACCACAGAGTTGAAACAATCGTAACAAAATAAATTCAGAAATTCTTGTTTAGCTTTTAATTCTTCAAATTTATTAATAACTTCTTGGTAATTAATATTCTCTAAAGCATTTTGTTATATCTATTTGGCAGTTGAAGAAGTTAATTTTTTTACTTAATGAATTTGTAAGTAGTTTACACCCATTTTAACATTATTTTTAGTATAAAACTATTTTTAGTGTTATTTTTAGTATGATTGTTCTCCAGTGGATTTGATATGCACAAAATTAAAATTATAGGTAATGTGATTTCTATAGTTGGGAATGTTGGTACAATATTTGTAGTCTTAACAAATCATAGCATGTCAGAAATCTCAACGTTCAACTTTGGCATCTACACACAAATAGATATGTAATTGTTTTTCATCCAGTTTTTTTTTTGTACAAATATCTTCAATGTACTATTCTTTTATTAACAGTGTATCTTTAGTTTCAATTTATACTTTGTCATTTGAGTTTGTATGATACATTTTAAAACTCTTATCAATGTCTTGATAAATTTCACAATGCAGTTTTATTTCAGAAGATATTTTATCACGTATTACGTAGAAGAAATTTCACTTAAAGTATTCTTGATTACGTAAATTGTAATCCAGATTTTTGTGAACTTTATGAAAAATTACTTTCCTTCTTTAAGACCTTTTATTAGCATCATAAGAAATTTTTATTTCTTACATGTTTAACAACGTTGCTTCTATTCTTGGAACTTAAACTATTTTATTCATTACTGTATAGTTAAATAAATAAAGAAAAACATTTGTATGAAATGAAATTGCATATTAGGGCCCTTGTAAGGATGTACTGTTTTATTTTGCAAAGAAATTTATCCTAGATAATTGTTAATAAATTAAATTCTAAATTATTAATTTCGTTCCCTTTTTTTCAAAATTTCAATGTTACCAAATATTTCTGGCATTCATCTAGAAATATATCAAGTAGAGAAAAGCATTGAGCAAATTACTTTAAATGTATCAGCTGTACAAAACCAATTAGTGTAGTAAATCTGATTAAAATAAATGACTCATGCAGTATGAGAGTGTATTATTTTTTGGATAAAGATTTAAAAAATAATGATGATATGAATATTTTATTTGTGTTAGTGATATCTTACTATTTTTTGGGAAATAAATGCTGAACAAGAAAACTGGTACAGAAGATTTTTATAATTAAAGCATATTACTTCCATTTTGAGAAATTTTGCATACATTGTATTTTTTTTAATTTACCTCAGACAAGATACAATAAATTTTAGTGATAGAAAATAGTATTCTTATCTATAATAATAAAAGCAAGTGTAATGTGTCTGTCTGTCTGTCTGCCTGTCTGTCCATTTGTCTGACCGAGCTCTCCAGCCAAATCTATCGCACGCAGGGACCTGGAATTTTTTACACGGAAGCACAAAGGGGCTGGCCACCAGACCTCGAAGCCCGATTTTCGATTTTTGAATTAGAAAAATTTTAAAAAAATTATTTATAAAACTTCTTCTCGAGATCGCTGCTCGCCGATAGCTGATTCCGGGGTTATAGATAGATAATAAAAGCAAGTGTAATGTGTCTGTGTAATGTGCAAGTGTAATGTGTCCGGATTATTATAGTTATAGATAGATAATAAAAGCAAGTGTAATGTGTCTGTCTGTCTGTCTGTCTGTCTGCCTGTCTGTCCATTTGTCTGACCGAGCTCTCCAGCCAAATCTATCGCACGCAGGGACCTGGAATTTTTTACACGGAAGCACAAAGGAGCTGGCCACCAGACCTCGAAGCCCGATTTTCGATTTTTGAATTAGAAAAATTTTTAAAAAAATATTTATAAAACTTCTTCTCGAGATCGCTGCTCGCCGATAGCTGATTCCGGGGTTGTACCAGCTCCTTTTGAGAAACAATTCTGGCGACCATCTTTTGGAAAATTTTCCGTTTAAAATATTTAGGATATATTGTTCCTTTTTATCGACGGGGAATGTTGTGTGTGGGGGGGGGGAAGAGAGAGAGACAGTCTACATGTCCTACACTACTATTCCTGCGCTATTCACTTATCTGCATTTTCTAAATGCACGGGCAACGCCGGGCGGGTACAGCTAGTTAATATCTAAAATTACATACAATGAAATATTCAAAGGAAAAATTTATCATTTTCTTTTAAAATAATATAAAATATTTTGAGCATAAATTTTTTTGTGCTTCTGTTTTTAAGCATTAGCATATTAGGTTTATGAAACATGTGTTTATTTTTCTTGTGAATGAGAAATGACTTGAGAATAACATGAGAAGAAATTATTTGTGGTGTCATTATAATCGTTAAGATTGTAGTTTTATCTTAAACACACACAAAATCAGTCTTAATTATATACACAAAAGTTTAATGCTTTTTCATTTAAAGAAGCCACAAACTAAACCGTCATCTTTATATGAAAGGATAACAGGACTACAGATTATCGAAGTTACTCTGAATAAAACGAGTGGGTAGTACACAGTTATAGTACTTCCATTAATCTAGAAACAAAATATAGGGTTGCTGAACTAATTGTCAATAGATTCCTGCTATTTTTAGAATTCCTTTAAAATTTATCTGTGATTCCTTTTTCATTTCCAATTGACAATTTCTTATTCAACATTTTTCGAATAAGACATTTTTCATAATTCTTCTTCAGTCAAATTTAATAATCAAAAAAAGTGCAAATGTTTTCATTCAATCCTTTTATTATAGTAATTACACACTAAGTGCATAATATTTAAATATAAACAACTGTGCAAATTCAGTAGTTACACGATAAAAATCAGCCAAAGCATTCGAAATGAAATTATTTTCCTATTACTAATAAATGTAATAGTAAGTGAACTATCGAGCATAAAAGTAGGTTACAAATAATAATTTTTCTCAAACACATTACACAAAACAGCTAGGATGTGGGATAACAAATGTACCTATGCAATATTATTGATTCATAAGAGTGAGAACACAACAAGAATTTATAAAAATTCATGTATAGCATGGAAATAAATGTTCGTATTTATATCACTTTCAATCGAAGTTCAGTTAAAAGTTTTATGACATTGAAATAAATGTTATTAAGGTAATACGTTTGTGAGAGAGATCATATGAATAAAAATAAACATAGTCGGATCAATCATCTGTCGTTCGAATAAAAAAGCTGTTACGGACAGTCCTCGGTCTATTGCAACAAAACAATGCTACGATTAAGCAATATTTATTATTTCTATTTCCCAACCTGAGTTAAGCGAAATCTGTGTTAGGGAGTACAATATAAAATTATATTGTACTCTTTCACAATCTATGGCTATCAGTTTTCAGTTAACATTTCCAATTATTAAAAAATGATTTTTTTGCCTGGAATTCACGGAAATGTATTGTATAATTCCAGGATAACAGTATGTCGCTCTACACATAAAACCAATGTTCGACCATATTGCCAATTTAACTGGATCATGTTTTTAGCGAATTTTATTCATTGGTACGAAGAATTCAAAAAGTGCCCTGTGAGAAAACGCATGATCTTATTCGTCACTCCTTATATGAAAAAAGTATTTTTACGGCACTGAAATTATGTGTTCCTAAGTAGACAAGCATAATTAATTTCATTTGAACACCTGCTATTAAATGTTTCATAAAAAGTAGCAATTTATTAAGTTGTTATTAATATTTATTAAGTTTTTATTAAGAGTTAATGAATACATAATACCAAAATAATTTACAGCAATGTTTACAATATATATTTATGTATATGTACAATTGATATGATTGAATTTTTAATATGACAGTATCTTTTTAATATTTCATTGATTATTCTGGTCCTACAATAGAACATTCTGTGAGAATTACACGTAAACTGCTTCAAAAAATGTTTAAATTTCCCTAAAAATGCAAAAACAGATTAACGTGTGAAAACAGTTGTTAATTATCTTTATATTCAAACACAAAATCTGTGGTATTTATTTATTTAACAATGCGGGGTTCCTCCTCATTGCTAAATGATGAATACTTTATAAAGATTTAACAGAAAATACAAATTGCTTAATAAATAAATTTCTATTTTTAGATTAATCTCAATTTCTCTTCATTTTGAACTCCAATTCTTTTTATTGAGTGTTATGTACATGAATAGATAAACATAATATTTCAACAAACATGCATCCAAAGGACTCCAATGTTATTAGACCAATATAGTTTAACTTTTTCAGTTTCCTTGAAATAAGTCAACTCATAATATTATAACTAAAATTCTATTGATTAACCCAAATTGTTAAACGAATATATTTGTCATATTTTAACATAACTTCTTAACTTTACTTGAAATTAAATTTTCTAGACTTGAAAATTATGCCATTTTATCATTCACTGTTTTAAATAAACGCTTAACCCAAACGGAAAGTTTATGCGATTACCATTTCCTAATTAGTTAAG
Organism: Latrodectus geometricus; assembly: GCA_026290005.1. Classification (NCBI taxonomy): domain Eukaryota; kingdom Metazoa; phylum Arthropoda; class Arachnida; order Araneae; family Theridiidae; genus Latrodectus; species Latrodectus geometricus. The sequence continues at coordinate 96,210 of JAPDSC010073178.1, read as the reverse complement.
CATCAACGGTAGGAAAAAAGAAAAGTTAACATTATGCTAGAAGATGTAGTCATTGAAAATAACGCCTTTTAAATATCTAAGTAACTAAAACAAGCTCTTAAGCATTTGTTTGGAGAAGATTAGGATTCAATTTTAATTTCACAAAGTTTAAATCATATTGATTTATATTCTAATTTCCTGACAACAAGTTTCCTAATAATTCTAGAAATTATAATTAATATAATAGTTTGAAAGAAGTAAGATTTTTCTCCATTTATAAAAATAACAATTTTTGACAATTCGTGATTTTAAAATTAACTATTATTGCATATATAAAGTTTCAATGTAAGATATTATTTAGAGCTTATGAAGTATATCTAATGTACATTTTAATCAGGAAAGTTACAAATAGAATACAGCTAAGAAATAAAATATAATTATGCAATTTGCATGTGAAACAATTTTTTTAAAAGTAAACTTTATAATGTTAAAATGAAATGAAATTCGTTAATTAAGAATTTGACCTCTATATATATTGTTTGCTTTTCATTCGATCCTATTTTAGTGCACCTCTAAGATGATATATCATAAAATATTCTCAAATACTTCATCTGGAATTTAGTTGAAATAATTTTTATTTTAGTCTTACCTTCTTAATAAAATTATATATATATATACGTTAATACATAATATATACATATATAATACATACATATTAATTAAACTGCTTAATCTTTTAATAAATTGAAGTATGTGTATTACTTAAATTTAGTTTCTGAAAGTTTCCAGGAAAAGACTCAAACAGATTTATAACCAAAGGCTAATAAAAATTTTGGAAATATAGAAACACCTGCTCCCATCCTACAATTTCCAAATATTATTTTATTTACAGTGATTTATGTGGCACCTACATTTAATATTCCCAGCACTTCCTTTTAAGAAATTATTAATTTTTTTATTGTTTATTTAAATCAAATTACAAGTAAAGTAGGTCTTGTACAAACTCTCAGCCTCCGTAATATGTCTTTAATAATCAAAAATTAAAATAACTATAGGAAAAGTTCTTTAAAGTATTTTTCATTTTAGGATCATAAAATAAAGGTGGTCTGGAAAAATTTGTTTTCTTAATGTAAATACTTTAACTGGAAAAAATCGAGAAAATATTCTTAACTTTATTGCCATTCATAAATAGAAATGCTATGAATTTTTTTGTCAACTGAATATATATATATATATATATATATATATATATATATATATATATATA
>JAPDSC010073178.1:60148-94954 GCA_026290005.1 Latrodectus geometricus | reverse complement strand
TATATATATATATATATATATATATATATATATATATATATATATATCATTTCTCTATTCATTAAGTTTTCTACTTATCTTGATACTTTTATAATATACTATGCTTTAACATCAGTAGTTATAAATGAAAGTAATTACTATATTATTGATGAATAAAGTTAAATTTACATGTAAAATATTTTGATAAAAATATTTTAGAAGCATATTGTTCTTTAATTCCAAATTAATTTTAAAAAGTTTTTCCTCAGTTAACCACTTTATATCAGCTTTAAATAATATACAGTGCAGTTCAATTAAATTTTAGTTTCTTGCATTATATACAGTTTCCAAATTAAAAGAGGAATTCTAGTAGCAGATATTTTAAAATATATAACTATTTTATGTTTGTGAAACCTGAAACAGATCATTTAATTATGGTATGTTTTGACTCTATCATAAGGGACTCCAATGATTATCACATGGCCTTATTATATCGTAATTAGAAGTCAAGTTAATTTGAAGATTGTTGTGAACACCGTTCTGTAGAAATCTTTGATGATTAGAATAGAGTGTTTTGTTTTCGAAATTTATTTTGAGTGTGCATCGTTTAAAAATTGAAACTAAAAGGATTCATAATCTAATGTACATAAATAGCTGTTCCTGCAAAAAGTGCTGAGCATAAATTTATCACCAAGTTTAAAGTAACAGGTTCAATTCTTAAAATCAAATATGATTAAGGAAAAAAGTTTGGGCTCTGAAAAATATTGAACGTCTTCGATATATATAATATATTGAACGTCTTGAAGGCTAGACATTTATCATCTCTATTGAGCATCAAACGAGTGTGATGACATATCATTTTGAAATCATTTGCAATCTTACAAAATAAGGGTGACGTAATCTTTAGAACCTAAGGATTACGAAAAATGACTAAAATATTGCGAAAGGTTACTCAGGCAGGTCAGTGAAGGTTTCTGAATCCATATCTCTACTTCATCACTCAGGAAACATGATTTAACTTTAGTGAGTACGTACACTCTGAAAATAGACGATGTAGGTCAATTTACAATTCCAGGGACGAAAGATTTGAGGGACGAAAATAAGGCATTTGGTGTGTAGTTTCAAACAAATGAATAATGGAATCTATTTTCTTTTAGAACACTGTGAGCTATGACTCATACGAGTATTTAACTGAAAACTAGCTACCATTCATAGCACAACTATAAGTGAATAAAAGAAAGAACATGGTTTTCAAGGAAAATTGAAATGATTACTTATTATTTTCCAATGTCATGTAACCACTTTTGCTTAAGTTTTTATGGAAGAACATACTGTTTTTCACAGATACATGACACTTCAAATAATCTAATCTGGCTTAACGTGTTTTTTTTATTTGTAGGATGATTTTAGGGAAAGGTCAACAGTAATAACCAATCTACAGTTAAAGATTTGAAAACAAACATTCGCAATTAAATTACAGGAATCTTACCAAATCAGTTGAAATATTTTCTACGAGCGTGTTGAGACATGTTTTGTATAAAGTTTTATACTGAGTACTTTCGGCATCGCCTATCCTATTTTGAATATGGCTGTTATCAACATACTAATAATATTAAATAAGAAAATTATTTTAGTATATTTAGCTAGTAATAATTTTGTATACAATAAAATAAGATAAGGTATCTAAAATAAACTCAAAGGAATGAAATTGGAAGCTAAATTTTAAATAAAAGTTCTTATACAGCATGAAAACAAAGTTACGATTTGAGCAATCACCTCATTATTTTTGAATTTTGAATAAAGTGATTTATGTAGTTATATTCTCTCGAAATACAAGTTATTGAGAAGATAGATATATAAATAATTCATTTATTTATTCAAAAATAAGAAAACTATTTTTTGGCCCAAATGAAACACTTTTATGTGCATTTTTTATAGAATAGCTTTTTAAATAAAATGCTAGTTTTGAAATGAGTGTGGAACGTTGACATGTTTATTTATATATTAAAAACTTCTTCCCTTTAAATATAATAAATGGAATATATATTTAAAAAAAAATCGTATTCATTAAATATTAAAGTTTAAGAAAAAATTGGTTTTATGCATTAATAAAAATTTATCTTATACCAATTAAACATCCTCTTAAATGAAGATTCCTTCTAACTTTTCTCTCATTAGTTATGGAAGTGTTCTTCAAAATCATGTAAATCTAAAGAAATGTTAAAACATATCTGATAAACTTTTTAAATTGTCTACAAACAAGAGAAAACAGAGAGAAGAATTTCTTGAAACATTATTATTTTTAATTTTATTTATTTTTTTTGATTATATAAATAAGAATTTCTGTTATAAAATACTTATGAGACAGAGAGAGCTTAACACAAGTTTTGTAGAAATTGCACTGTCTAAGTGAGATACTTTACAAACTAATTTACCAATAAAAATCGAAAAAATGTCGGTTAAACTTGGTAAAATTTATCCATTGAGCTAAATTTAATTAGCTTATGCAGATTTAATTCATTAAATACTTATAATTATTTTATGACATTCCAATATATATATTTGCGAAATGCTTTAAGACCGTGATTCTACTTATTTTATTTGGGTATTTGCCTATAAAAGAGTGAATTTCTTATTCATTAACAATTCATTCATTACAGAGATTTTTAATATTTAAAAAAGTTAATTAACAATGCACTTCCTATATAAACAATCGTAAAGGAATTGAACGAGCAAATCTTATTGAAAGCTTTTTCCACTTTACTAATTATAATTATGTCTTTTACTTTTTGAAGTGGATTTCATTTCTTGTGGCTTTGACAAGATAAGTAATTTTGAAAATTACAATGCCTTCAGTCTCAAGTGGTGTTACGTAGTTAAGAATACATACTCCTTTTTTCACCTAAGCATTTTACAAAATTACTCAATTTATTTTTAAATTATTGACATCCACATAGCGGTTAAATTATTTCAGAAGAAGATCTAAGGACCCATTCTAAGACATTTAAAGAAATTTTTGATTTTATATGTATTAAAATATGTAGTTAAAAGCTTTCCTGTGAGTATGGTATATGAATGTCAGATGATTATATATTAAGAGATTCATACCATTCAGTATTGCATCTCTTTATGTTTGAACCTAACTATAGGTTCATAATAGTTAAAATTGTGATAGTTAATTAATTACTTTTCAATAAGTTCTATTATAATTTTTAAATTAAATTTGGTAAAATGTAATTACTCTTTCCAATACAAGAATTATATTTATTTCAAACCCTGCCTTTTAGTAAGTATAATAATGTATATATATATATATATATATATATAGGAAATATCAAAACAATAATTAAATATTTTATTTAAATGTTTTGGTTTTTATATTATTTTTTACTATAAATCTTCGATAAGACACTAATAGATTTTAATCAAAAATAAATTATCTCATAATAAGATATTTTCAAATGTATTGATGAGAAGGCGAATTGTTTCATTTATTCTAAGAAATTGGAATTAGCAGTTTAAAATATTTTATTGAATGGAATTGTTAAAAACAAAATTTATAAATTTTAAAGAGTAAAGTTGTGGTAATATTTAAAGCTTTAAACTAAAATATTAAATGTAAATCAAATATTTTGCTTTATAAAAACAATTTGTATTTATTTCGAAAGGTTTGGGAAAAAAACTGAATAAACTTACTGTGTATCTGAAAATAGTTTTCAAGAAGAGCTAGAAAAAATTCAGAGAAAACATTTATTAACTAAATGGTTCTAAATCCTTGTCAGATTATAAAGAGAAAAAAGAGAATAAGCACTTACTAACATCTTAAAAAGGTTAGCTGTATTCACAGAAGAGCAACTAGCAGATGTCAACCAAACTGAATGCAAAGGGAAGAGGTAAGCAAAGTTTGTCTATTATTTGATGGCACAGAAAGATCTTGGAAAATTTTTTCCAAAGCAACTAGAAACTGGTTTTATGTAAAGTTGGATTATGTGGAAAGAATGAGATACAAAACGTCACACTTCTTTTTACAGCCTTGTTTGTAAAAAGAAACGAAAGGCTGAAACTTAAAAAAAGCAAAAATCGATTGGAAGAAACTTAAATCGTATAAGAAAAGTTTCAAGCTGAAAATAAATCTAGAAATAAAATCACAAAAGAATCTGAGATAACTAGAAGAAGTTTCTTTATTTAACTATTGCATGTGTAGTAACTTTTGTTCTCTCCCCCTCTTATATCTTATACTTTTACTACTTAAAACCATAAGTAAGTTTGTTTTTTTATATCTCAGTAACTTTTAAGTATAGTAACTTTCAAATAATAAATTTATGCTTGCATTTAAATGAAATTTCAAAATTTAAGCTGAAACTAAGAAAAAATGATGCTATTGAATAAACTGCTCCAAATTGTTATAAAGGACTGTAATTTACATTTACCTGATTCATGTCAGAAATTTAAAAAAGATTCTTTCAATTCAATTATAGTTCCTACAAAAAATTATAGTAGATATTTTAATGTTTAATATTCTATGATACCAAATTTTTACATTCATATGTATTAAGCAATTTGAATGTCTTCAATATTTGTAAATTATATTCCAAAATAATAAGTACACTCGCATATTTAACACGCTTAAGCCGAGAGCATCTTACTTTTTTTTTCTTCAATCACACACATCTACTCATTAATTTATATAGTTTTGTTGAATAAATATTTAAAAAAATTGTATTGTATGCAATGCATTTTCTAACTGAAATATTTTTTCTAAAGAAGATTTTAATCACGATTATTAATAAGTTAGTACAATTAAACTGTTGTTGTTTGAAAATAATTTCATGTTTTAATTATAGAAAAAAAAATTAAGGTGTGAGGTAACTTTTTGGTAGAAAAACACAAACATTTAAAAGAGCTACATACTGTTTTCCTTATTTCTTGTTAAATGGATTTAGTAAAACCTGGAATGTAATTTGAAATACACATAGTACATTGGCATACTCATTAATACTGAACTAAATTAAATATAATATATTTTTTCCAGAGCCCTTTCATCTGACATAAAATTCTTGAATATCATGTTATGACTATTAAACATAAAATAAGTGAATTGCTTAAAATTATTCTATATAAACGAAATTAATTATGTAAATATATATTATATATAAGTGTAAATTACGAATAAGATTTTTAATTGGTATAATAAATTATAACTTGATATTCTTTTATAAAATTTATTCTAGATTTTTTGTAATTTATTTATAAAAATATGGACTTACAATTAATAATTAGTAGTGTTTTTTAGAAATTTCTTTTAGCGATAAAAAAAGTAGTAGACTTCTTAAAAAATTTGCTACCAATTTTCCTATGACAAAAGAAAAGATATATGCCTATCCACATATGCTTATCTTATTACTTACATTTTAATGTTGATTTCAAAAATAAGCTATTTTAAATATTATTTAACAGCAATTTAAATATTATTTCATTCATATCTAAAAAAAAATATCCCAGTTGACTTGAGACCATTCAAGATTACTAAGTAAACTAAGTAAATCCACTTTTCAAGAAAGAAAAAAGCAAACCTTTATGATCACCCATTATATTTAAGTATATATAAGATTCTTTATTACTTCCTCTTATTTTGGACGCATCAAAAAAAAATTAATGAATTTATGTGTAGAAGTTTTCAAATTAAAATATAAATTCTTAAAACTTTTATAAAATGACAGCTAATACCCACTGCAATATTTTATAAAAATAACAAATTTGATTCTTGATGTAGTTTCTTTATGAATCATTAGTTAGAGAAAATAAATTATTGTTTAATCAGCAGAGTTCGATTAAAATTAGTTAATATTACATTGCAAACATATTTGTGTAAAACAATGAGGGATCTTTGAACATTTTAATAAACAGGAAATATTAATTACGCACATATCAATGTTTAAAACTAACTTAATTTTAATTGGCATACGATACCTGAATTTCTCACCATTATTAAAATAAATCCACAAAAGGAATTTACCTTTATGTTCAGTATTTTATACACCAATATTTTTTTAAATTTTAAAGAAATTGAAAAGAGATTATGTAAACTATCACTTTAACTGTCTGAACTTCAGAAAAAAAATCATTTTTGTAATTTGCATAAAAATTTAGTCTAACTCAATCTATATAAAAGGCATTCAATTAAATAAAAATTTGTAAATGTATTTTAACAGTTAAAAAATTTTAGATTATCATTTTTAGGGGAAAAAGAAATTGAATATCATGGATGGAAAACAATAAAAACCCTCAACAAAATCATAAACATTTAGATAACATTATTTTTTTAAAAAAAAGAATATGAATCCCCTAATCATTTTCTTCTCAATACCATTATGTATTTAACGAGGATTATTTGTGATAAATTATATATAAAAATATAATTCAGTTTGTGCAATAGAAGTACCACGTGAAATTTATCCAGGAGGAAATAATTTTATTATTTAAATATCTTACACATTTAGTTTTTAATAAAATGCTTAAAGATTTTTATAAAATATCAAAAGAACATACAATATTTGAAACAAAATTTCAAATTTAACAAATAGCCACAATATATTGATCTCTTTATTACTTTATGAAATACTTTCGAATAATACTATCAAAATTATCAACAAACGCAACCCCATTAAAAATTGAAATCCTCTAATTAAATTATTAACACTATGGATTGACCACCTAAGAAATTTAATAAAAAATTAAAAACAAAATGATTAGCTTTATTGATTGAACTGGAGAATCTAGGATTTTTGGTAGATAAAAAAAGCAAATAAAATAAGGCAAACATTTGTTGATGGCGAAATGTTTTCCAAAATCCTTTTCTTAGAACATGATGAATTCTGTAAAATATTTTATTTTTTTAACAGAGAAATGGTGGCTTTCATAAGCTAAGTATTAAATAAATTACAATGAATCAATAGTCAGTCCCCAAATATCATTATCTAATCATTAAGTGCAAATTAAACATATAATTAAATCTAGAATTTTAAAGTATACGTACTCTCAGGTTTGTTCTAGAAGTGTTCTAAATAGAAATATGTGCAACTTAAATACTTAAACTTTATAATTCGAAGAATTTCAGCATTACATAAAATAGAACAGAAAACTAAAAGTAATGTCATCATTCTTTCTATAATTTATATTTTCTCCACCCGGTAAAAACTCATATGGGTATTAATAGAAATAGATCTGAACTGAAATTAATCACAGCAAAGCACATTCTTTCTATAAGCGACTAAAAAATATTTTCAAAATTGCATGTTAACAAAAATGAAAAAGTAGGAAAATAAACTTCTTCGAAGCTATTTATTGAAGTTCCTAGTTTTTAATCAAACTTTTCAATATTTAATCAATTGAAAGTTTGATTTTGCTATGACTCTCATTGTTCATTCTTTTATTTCCAGAGGCATTTTGTAAATTAGTAAGTTAATAAGAAAGTGTTTGAATTATTTTATTTCAGTAAAAACTCAAAATGAAAATGATTAAAAATCAAACAAATGAGATTACGTGAAAAAAAAAATTATATTTACAGTTATAAGACTACCCGAAAGTAATTACAATGATATCACGATGGATAATATAAGGAATAGATGTTACAATATGTACTTCTTGCCATCAAGTCATTTGGAATTGTGGCTGATAAAATGAGTGTGTTAATAAAATTCATCCTCATCTATGCCTATTTTTATGGCCCCACGACATTTGTTTGCATATTTATCGGTAATGTGTAAGTAAAAGTTGAAAAATAATGTTATATGAAATATATCATATGAAAACTATAAATATTAAAATACATTTAATTGGATATTGTCAGCTGATAAGAATAAATATTCATTTAATCAATCTGCCAAGGCTTTGAGGAAGAGGTGCAATCGTTTCTCAAAAATATTCAAGCTTTACAACGAGTATCCTGGCAAAAAGAGCTGGAGGAAAAAGAGATATTTTTTTATTTATAATTATATTTACATTATTTTGTGATACCATTCACTTAGGTAATTTGAGATGTTTGAAGAAGTATCTTTTCTCTCTCTTGCACCTGTTCGGTATATTTATTTGATTTGATTTCTTATAAAAGTAATGACAATAAGAGTTTCACTAAGTTGAAAGGAACATTTGACCTCTGTTTGACTCCGGAGTTGCAGACTGAAAACAAGAAAAATTCCAAATCGTGGTCGTCATATACATTGAAAAGAACTTCAAGTTGAGACCTACGCAATTGTGTGTTGTGCTATTTTTTAATTTCATAAATCTTAAGAATTTCTATTCTGAGTTTCTCCTTGCCATCAAAAAATAAGCAAATTATATATATGCTACTTTTCTTAAAATGCTTACACATTATTATTTGAATATGTGTAAAATTCCATTGACAAAGAAAAAAATGATACCTAATGATTCGATTATTTACCAACTATAAAAAACTAAGTATTGATTAAATGTTTGCTATTTTGATACATAATTTGTGTTCTCAAAGTAATAATTCATTTCTAATTTATTTCTCTGTTTTTACACCACAAAAGGATAAGCATTTGGAAACTACCTATTACAGAATTAAATACAATAATTTTCTCTTCCAGTATAATGTTGTTATTCTTTTAAAGTTTTCCATTTTAAACATTTTTTTGTTAAAAATTAATTTAAGAGGGTATAATTTTATAATTAGTGTATTGTAGTTAATATTAATTAGTTTAGAAAAACTATCAAATAAACTGTGCCACAGATGTTTTCATAGTAATTTGAAACACTTATTAAAATATTTTTAAATCAGCTTTTTGATTTAGTTTCTATTAAATATGCACGGAGGGGAAATATGAAACAATTTGGTGTGAATTCGATAGAATATATGCCAAATTTTCTGGTCGATGGAATTTCACACATGTTCTCTTTAAATGTCTCTCGAACAGTGAATATGTATATTTAACTATTGCACAAGATTTTAAAGATTCTAAAGGATTCATACATTTTTTAAAACTAAGTAATTACAGTAGACTAATCATTATATAATATTAAAGATAAAAATTTATTTCTTTAATAGCAACTAATATATTCTCAGTAAATTATTTTAAAATAAGGAATTTTTGAAGTAATTAAATATTTGTTTTTGTTGTTCAATTAACATTTCATTTTGAAAAAATAGAAAAAGAAAGCTCATGAAATCCTTTATAAATCAGTTGTTACCTCCCCAAATATTTCCAGCCTTAAATAGAAACACTCTTACTCTGTTTCCAAAGCATGTCCTATAAAATAATGCCACTCTTTAATATATACACACTCCGATGAAGCAACAAACGTAACAAATAGACTCCCTGGTATATGAACAAACTATTTTCTTCCCGCTTACACATAACTGATCCCTAATAAAACTGAGTATAATAGATATTGCTAAAGAAAATATTTCATTACAGTGTGTTTAGCTCTCCATATTTACTTTACTAAACTACTTTCAAATGAAGTTAATATCTGAAGTAAAGTGTATTTAAATTTAAAAAGCAAATTGCAACTATTTGTTCCAAAGATTGGTTTTGAATTTATGATGACTTTAATTTTATTAAATGATGAGTTAAAATTTAATTTATTTAAAAATACAACAGACTGTGTGTTATATAAAATATTTAAGTTTTTGAATTTTAAATGCATGGTAAATAAAATATGTAATGATATAATGAAATATAATAGAAATGAAATCGAGCTGCTTACATAAGAGAGCAAATTAAAGTAAGAAAAGTTATACATTTTTAATTTAAAATTACTCTTATGATGTTTTTTCTTAATATATATAATATATTTCTTATTATTTATAAAAAATATTTTTTTTAAAGAAATGTGTCTTATTTTAAATGTTTATAGATGTATAAAAAAGATATTTTATTTATGGCATATTCAACAGTTTCTTTATTAATATTAGTATTTTCATGAAGATTCCCAGCTCACTTAGAAATAAACAAAATGATCATTGATAATGCATTAGATATAGAAATTATGTATACAAACATTAGCGATACAGTAGAAGGGAAACTTTGCATAAATATAAACAAAAACTGCTGAAAACTGGTTTTTGTGATTTTTTTTAGAATATAGCATTCAATTTTGATAAATGGCTGATAGCTGTACCACTTTCTGAATTGTTGGTCTGTTTTAAACCTGCTTAAGAATATGGTACTTCTTTTTTAAATATTTAAATTGAAATTTATTTATTGAAATAAACTATATTAAATTTGATATTTTCTTATTATTATGTATTAAATTGATGGTTATTAAAGTTAATTTGGCTGCATTACAAATTCTTTAATACTTATACAAAATGTTACTAAAATTTCTTTTACAATGTAAAGAGTTTAAATATAAAGTTAACTGAGCAATGATAATCTATTACATGTTTAACATTTTCCTGTATCCATCTATATATTATCCATTATTGGAATAAATTTTCCATATATTACCATTGAAATAAAACTCATGAGGTTCTATTCTTTTACAATTAAAAGCAATGAAAATGAGAAATTCATCTTCAAATTTACGAGTCATGCTGGCAGCTGAATGGTTAATCGTCTGGTAATCAACTCAGCTGTTTGTGGATTCAACAACCTTGGGTGTTCGTAGTTCTTTGGAGTTCCTATTAAACTATAAGTTTCTATGTAATTGGTCATTTGGTCCAAATTTCTCAAAGAGAGGCAAATAAACCAAACCAAAAGCTTTCAGTTTTAAAACCAAATTGCTTAACATATAAATGTGTTATAGCTTTTATTTGTGTTTTATTTATTATTTTCATGTGAGTATCTGTACCCAATCTCAACATTCATTCTTATTAACAAAAAGATGTTCCAAAAACCAACCAATGTAAATAACAAATGAAGTGTTAATAGATATTCTTTGTATCGCAGAGCTTGTTCAGCTATTTTAAATCAACAATAAATGTACACTTTATTATTTCTGGCACAGAAAGCACTACTAAGACTTTATTTTAATTTATTGCTACTTTCAAATGTTATACTTTATTATCTTTCACAATACCTATGCTAATTTTAATTTCTTTTGAAATGTACTTATTTGCATTCTGTATTAACTATTAGCTCAAGTGTTACTCTGATATAAATATGAATATTTATTTTAGAATACCAAGGCAAAACCTAAATAATCCAGTATTAAATTAGAGAAATGATAGAACTAATCTCACACACACACACACAATTTTGAATAAATTTTGACCAAAATGTATCGAACTAATATCATGTGGTATTGGTGTATGTGTGATGTGTTAAGTAATATCCTACTCTGTGAATAATTGTTTTGTAGTCCTGCCTAATGAGTTAAATCAAATAATTAATCCTTAATCTAATCCATTAAAAATGGGTAATTTTTTTAGGGAAAATAAGGTAAACTGATAATCAGAATGAAATTCATAATTGACATTTTACATTCATAGTTGACTGGAATTAATTTAGTATCTTTGGAAATAATAAGAACATTTTAACACGCTATTACTAAACCTCTAACACATTAGCATGCTATTACAAGATAACAATAAATCAGTATTGTTGGTTACAGTTCACTATTGATTATTCCCACAATGTGAACATGAACTGAGGCGTTAATGTAAATTAGAATGTAAAGCGAAATCAAACTATATTTGCAAGAATATCATACAATTAACATTAATGAACAAAATTTAAACAAAACTTCAGACTAATTTAAAAACAAAAAATTCATTTTTTTTCCTTAAACTAGCAAAAGTATAAATATATTTAAAATATGTTTCATATTAAAAAATAGAAGCATTTACCAAATATTCGTGATGGAGCGATTAATTACAATTTTCTTGCTCTTAAAGCTGATACTAAGATTTAAATTCAATATAATTATTTAATAATTTCTAAAAGTTAAGAAGCAAATTTAATAGCCAGTCTTTTTACGTTTGTATTAAAAATGCAGCTTTTGTTACAATTTATTTAATTAATTGAAAAACTAAACACTCACTTTAAAGTCATGTTTTGTGCTTTCAAGGAGTGATTATTTATTATCTATTGAGATATAATTCGGCCTTTCGAATTTTTTAAACATATTTAAACATCCTTTTTAACTATCACAATAACAAATACAATTACACAATAAATTTTATTACCACTATAATTTATTAGTAACATTTTAATGTAAAGCAATAAACTAATTTAATAAATACAATAAATGCAAAATCTCTTACAATTTAAATCTAAATTGTAAGTAATTGATTTCAAAATCATTACAAATCCTAATTATAAATTAAAGCTCTAATTGCAATGTTAAATTAGTCTATAAGGAAAAGTAGAAACATGGTAAATTCAAGTAAGGCGTATTACGAGTGTTTTGAGAAAACTATATTTAGAGCAACTTCAGCCAAAGCCCTCCTTTTTCATTAGGATTACTTCAATTTGTTCATTAAGAAATGATATAATTAAAGAAAACTCAGAATGATTCTGCATTAATTTGAAGAATTATTTTAAATGAATTAACGTTTCAATGCACGCTTCAATAACTTTTAATGTTTTGTCTGAATGTCATCTTTAAATAAGGAATATCTTGAATGTTGTCCCTGAAACAATTTTATGCAGCAAAGGATGTTGTGTCCTCTTTACCTATTAAAATTAATCTTAAAAGTAGTAATTATCATTAACATATTGTATTTCATTGGAGCAGATACCATTGAAATATTGTTAAATTATAATAAATGTATTTGTGTGTGTGTGATAATTTATTTTTGATTTAGAAAAGTTTTATACTATCATTCATTTATTTATTTTCGAGAGAAGCATAGTACTGCAAACTACTGAAACTTACAATACTAAAAAAACATTTATATAATTCATTAACCATAATATACGTTATTTAAAAAAAGGGAGCTATGTATACATAGGCCCAAATTTTCCTTTAATTATTCACTGTTTTGGATTAGTTATATTAAAACCAATAGAACCATAGACTTATTTTGGCAGCTATTATAAACTTTTTGTTAACTACTTAAATCAGAATTATAAGCTAATGAAAAGAAAATTGAAATACAAGGTGATAATATTTGTTATTAAATCTTTATTTGAATAAAATGTATTTCACTAATCACATAAATATTTAATTCAATATTGGCAAAAAAAAAATATTTTCATCATCCGTTTGTAGATTTCTGTTTTGTTTCATTTTCATGGTTCTTAAATACAGCCGATCAAAACTTTTAAATTAGCAAAATATGTCTTTCTGCAATGAAATAGTAAAGAATACTAAAATTATGTTTTTATCTTTCTCTTTTATATATTATCCCTCCACATCACAGTAAATAAAGTAATCCTTCAGGGAATACTTTTATATAGTTACTTTTATTCCAACGTAAATTTTCACACATAGAATATGAGTTTCCGAATAACTAATGAGGCTTTATTAGTATTTGCTCAAATTCTTGATTATTTTAAAATATAATAAGCAAAAAGAGAGCTCCGAAATAAATACTATATCTTCTATCTAATCAACTGTTAAGTTGGCAACTGAATTGATAGAATTGACTTCTTCAGATCAAAGTTTGTTAATTCAATTCTTACCTAAGGCGTGGATCCCTGTGGTAGTTTATAATTCTTTTTATAAATTGTAGATTCCCATATAATTAGTCAATATAAGTGAAGAGTAATCATTGAGTGATAAAGAAACAAAATATCATCGAATCAACTTTAGTTTAATGGAAAGAACTGTATAATTTAAATTTAATAAAAACAAGTCAATAATACTAATATTTCATGCTAGAAAATTATAATTTAATGCATGTTATGCAGTTATAAAATATTTTCAGTATTATCGTCAATAATTTTAAATTAGAAATATATAAAATAATAAAAATATTCAATGCATTAACTTCATGTAAAAAGCACAATTATCATCAAACACAGTAAAGCTTGTATTCACTGTAAAACAAGTGCAGTCAGAGTGAAAACTACTTTCTTATTCAATTCAAACAAATAACTTAAATCTTTGAATACAGGAAAGAAATACGTGTCCCATATAAACATTTGGAGATATATGCATAAACTTTTAAGAAAATTATATTAACTGTCGAAAGATTTTAAACAAACAAATAGTTAACATTTTTAAAGTAAGAAATTTCGAAGATATAATTAGTTTGTATGAGAACTGTTAACACAAAATATAATTACCTGATAGGAGACAATTATTAACAAATTAGTAACAGAAACTAACTTATAAAATACTTATAAAAATTTTTATTTTGATATTATATTATGTAAATTTTGGTGAATTTCAAAATATTCTTTATGTTATAACTTTTCTAAACGTTAAAAATTATTTAAAGTTCCCTAAACAGATAAAATTTTTTAAAAAAAATGGTTAATGAAGATATAAGTTAAAATTATTTATACCAGCGTATATAACAAAATATTTCACCCATATGTTTCAAATTAATAATTACTATAACCCTAAAGATATCAAGCTCACTCTTTATACTAGAAAAGAAATGCAATGAAATATTTCTCATCAATAGTCAAATTTTTTACTTTAAAATAAATGTTATATAGTTTGCATAAAAATGTTAATCATAATGAGAAATAACTAAATGTCAAGAAAACTGTTGACAAATCAATAAACATTTTATGAAAATCTTCAAATTTATAAAAAATGATGTTATACATTCACTTAATGCACAAAAAAAAAGACCATTTAAGTTGATTTTTTGTAAAGATGTTATAAAATTACCTAAGCAAATAGAAATCATAAAAGTCTATATATAGCTTTCAGAAATCTATATACAAGTCAAATAGCAATGTATAATACATAAGAATCTTACGAACTCATTCGTGTTTGTATCTCCCATAAATAACTATCATAAGACATGCATTAAAACATATGTTCAAAAACATTTGAATTGGTTATATTAATTAACTGCTTGACATTCTCATATAATTGTTATACGTATTAAAATTTTGATTTAACGTGATTAGATGACAGTGATAAGTTAAAACATTAATAAATTTACAGAATTCATACGAATTTTAGAAAGCAATAATCGCTGCAATTATGAAGCTGTTTGAAAATAAGATTCACACCTTCTATAAGAAATCTTTTCTAATCATACTAACACAAAAACCTATAAATATTTAAGTCCTGTATCTGAAGACTACCTACTATTAGAAAATAATAATTTAATATTTTAAGATATTAAAAATGTCTGAAAATAAAATTTGGTATGATAATATTTAAACTTATCCAGCGTATTTATGTAGAAAAAGAACTGTTTGGATGTAGACATGATGTTATCAAGATCATGACAAAAATTCATATCGAAATGTTTTCTTACAATTTATCTTTGAATCCTTATCGATTATAAATCATGCAGATAAAAGTTGCTAATTTACTATTTATAATTCCAAATATTATATGATATTTTTTTTAAATATAGGAGATTCTCATATTGTATTAATAATCTGCACAGTATAAATTATAAGTAAATATAATATTTTAATGTATGATTTTCAGACACTGATAAATATGCTAAAAAAAGTCAAATAATCGTAGTAATTTAAAACCAAAAGCAAAAATAAATAGAAAAATATATGAAGTTTTTTATAAATATAAATAGGATTTTTGTATTGCTGAAAATTATTACTCCTTAAATCCCTTAAATTAGAAGTTAAAATCCCTCCCTAAAATATCCAGTTCTGTACTTTTGTATTTCAAAGTAAAATAGACGAATGATATAAAGAGTAAATAATTTTCATTAATATTTATTATTTTGATTTGTTTCTTAACTCTTTACTTCGTTTAAATAAAACCGTTTATAAATTTTATTACGTGTACCAAAAATTTTTCAAATCTTTAACAACACAAATCATCCCAAAATTTAATTCGAAAAACTGAAGTAATTTTATTCCTCAAACTAAGTCGGTATTTCTAGCAATGCACTTTCTACGGGCATTTATTAAGACAACAGTTGTCCACTATGAACATTGATTGAGAATCCAATAACTTCTGAAATGTCACTGGAAGAATTTTATTGCTCCATCCATTTATATTAGAGCCATGGAATCAATGCGATACAAATAGAAAGATTACAAGCAATGAGATATCATAATGACTTGGTGGTCTTTCAGCATATTTAATGTTGTTTACGTGGACTACCAATTGTTAACTGTAACTTTTTAAGTGATTAATTACCTTCTTTGAAAAAAAAATGAGGAGTTTCTAAATTTGCTTCCACAAATAACTTGCAAAAACGAAAAAAAATAAAATTATTAATATAACACAATATTTTTAAGTAAAATTTTAGTAAAATATTGTGTTAACTATATATATATATTTAATGTCATATACTATTATACTTAAATTACAATTATTCATACCAGTGCATATAACGAAATAAATCCCCTTTGTATCTCAAATTAATTATTACTATAGCCCTTGAGATATAAAATATTCAATTTTTTTTCTAAAAGAACAATGAAATATATCTTGATATAATTATACATCGAATTTTCTACCTGTGAATAAATGTTACATAGTTTGCATATAAATGTTAATTGTAATAATTAAATGGCCAGAGTAAACGGTTGACAGATTAATAATAACTTAAAATTTTATAAAAATCAGCAAATTTATAAAAATTGATATTATATTATACATTATTTTTTTATAAATTTGGTGAGTTTCATAAAATTATGTTTAATAAACATAAGAATGTCAATTAAGTTGATTTTTTGTAAAAATGTTATAAGGTTACCTAAAGGAAGTTAAAAAGCAATTTATACTACTTAAATATCTTACGAAATATTTTCTGTTTATATCTCCCATAAATAAATATTATAAAACATGTATTAAAACACATGTTCAAAATTATTTGAATTGCTTACACTAGTTAGCCGATACATGAAGCTATGAACAATTTATTCAATATGATACACTATTTCATCGATATTAGTTACTGCCGCATATTGATGAACCAACCTTTTAAAACCTTTTTAGATCTAGAGAACGTTCCTCCCAGTTTAGAAGCAAACTATTTTCTGCATCATATTAAGTCTGCACAATGTTAATGATAAGCAGTAGCATATTATTCTGCTAAAATATTGTATTTTGTAAGATTTGAATATGGGATAGAGTCACTAATATTAAAATAACAGGAATATAAAGGCCACTATTCAAACTGTCGTCAGTGTGAACAAAAGGTATATGAGACATGTTATCTAAAAGTGACCCATAACATGACATTTGGTCATGGGCCAATTTGAGGATGTAAAATACATGCTGGCAATAAGTATTCCATATGATGCCGCCATACAAGAATATGAACATGTTTTAAATAAAGTCAGAGATTGTCTGAAAACAAGACATTACGTCATTCCTGTGTCCCCAGATATTTCTTTATTTTAACATAAAAGACGCGCATGTTTGAGACTTAAAGTCATTAAGCTATGCATCTTTAAGCTATGCATCTTTAGTCATAAGCATGCATCTTTAAGCTATGGTTGCGACGTTGTCAGTCCATGTTGAGGGAAACACCGTCCAACTTTTCTTGTAGATATTTATTGTCTTAAAAACGAACTCATTTTTTAATCATGGCTAGAAGTGTGACTAGTATCTTTTTAGGTCATTCAAGTTATATCCTTGTCTTCTAGACTATTTGTAACTATTGGAAACTAAGGTCCAAGACAACATTCCGTATAACGATTCTGAATTCATTTACTTCATATTCCGCAGACAATTAGGGAATCTCGGCCAATGTGATTAGCAATACTGCTCTACAAGAAAACCACAATCCTGATAGACTGCGATTCGGCCTTTATCAAAGTCAAAAATGTACTGGACAGCATTTCTCCTACTTACAAGGCGCATCACATCAACTTTTCACCAGACAATAACATTCAAATGTCATTTAATTATGATACACTTTCTGTACAATTTCCTTATTTAAGCACATAATAGGTGTCGCACACCGAATATTTGATATGAAAGCTTTGAAAAGCAAATCGTTTGCAAATCAATGCATATTTTTCTTCTCATGTAAATTCCATGCTTGATATGTGTCGTTTTTATTGTGTAGAAATTTTATAGGTTAGTATATATTGCTTATGAAGTATATAATAATGCAATTCAATTCATGCTGTGAGCTGATAATGTTTATTAAATTACTGCAAGGATTTAAAATTCAAGGTTAGAAATTCTCTGATATATAAAAATCTTAAATACAAACATGACCTATAACAGCAAATATATTTTTATTTGAACATTAAAAAATATTATTTTTTACGTGACATCACAGATCAAATTTTAATTTGTTGATTGGAAACTAATATTCCAGTCGGAATATTTAGGTATGAAACAAAAACTGCTCAGAATGTTGCAATTCTTCATGAAATACAATTTTCGGTCAACAGAATTTTCTTATAACACAATAGACACTTTAAACTTGGAACATTTAATTTAGGAACCTTTTTTGAAAAATTTATAAATTTCCCAGAAATATATATTATATTTTTTCTCAATAAGGAAGTATCAGCATGTATTGCTTTCAACTTTTGAAGCACTTTTAGAAAATATAATTATTTAACAAATATATTTGTGATGTTTTTACTGAAAATGCATTACAATTTCTCAATCAACAACTGTAACTATAAGTTTTATATTGTAAAAATTTTGAAATAGGACTTACTATGTAGTGCACTTACAAGCATTTAAAGATAAGAGTTGACTACTTATTTATAATATCATATTGCATACAAAGGAAAACATCACAGAAACAAAGTGGTTTTCTTTTGGAGTTAATTGATTAAAATTATTTGCTAAATGTAAGCTTGAAACATTTTCATTAATCAATATTTTTAATTCAATTATGACTCTAAAATTATATTTTCCATTGCGAAATCATTTTGTATTAACATGAAAGCTTGACAGCATCCTAATGAATAAAGAAATGAATATTTAGTTTCAAATTTAATTAAAAATATCTATTTCAAAATTGTTCCACAAAAAAAGATTCTAAAAAATATAATTTTGATTAAAACAAAATATTAATTACTTAAAACTCTTTATGAATATTTTCTGATGTAAAATACATAAATTAAGGACTAGACTTTTTATAGCTTAACCTCATTGGGAAAATTAATAATGTATTTTTTTAGTTTTCCACTTTTTCTTAAACTTAAAATTTTTTCAAAGTTTAGAAGCTATGAAACGTGATGTTATTTACTAAATGGATTCTTATATTAAACTAAACTGAGTATGCTAAATTTCTAACTTCTGGAATAAATGTAAATATTACTAACACTTTTAATTTAAATATTACTACAAATATTACTCAGTGTAAACTTTTAAGTCATTCAACAGTTTATATTTTAAAACTAACACATTCTTTTGTATTTTATTAAGAAAAGGTCTGTAGTTATAACTTCCCAAAGAGGTAACAAGTTGTTTAGAATTTCTTTAAAGGTAAAAAATATCTCTCTTTTTGAAAATCTTGCCAACAGTATAAACTTTCACGAACCATCGATTTTTTATTTCTTAAAGAAAAAGAGCTTTTAACTTACTTTTTACATATATTGGGGCATTTCTCAAATCCCTGCGATTTCTAGATTTTGAGTAATACCTGAATATTTTATTTATTTGACATCAATGTTTCAATACACATATTAAAATAGAACAAAGCTTTTGACACTGTGACATAAATATCTTATAGCTTGTTTTCTGCCTCAATTTCTTTTCAATCATTATTTTTAACTAAAAAAAGCTTTTAAAATATCTTGAATATTTCATTTTTTCTATGTTGTTCTTGATGATAAAGAAAAGTTAGATATGCTCTTCGAGATGGATTTATTTTTCTCAAAATAAATGTGATGAATGCTTTGGTCATGAAAATCCAAAATATTATTTTCCTATACGTCAGGGATACTTTCTTTTCTTCCATAATTTTAGCTCTGAAACCAAATAGCTATTAAATTGTTAAACTAACAATTTACTGGTTCTGTTATATTCTGTTGGCTTTTTAAAATTTGATTTTGTTTAATATACATTCCTAATTACATATTGAAATTGTGTTGAAAATTCATGTTACATTAAGGTTGTGAATGTTCTTTAAGATTTCATGTTGCCTTAACAACTAGTAATATTTACCGTAAAAATATAGAAATATTCTCTATTTAAATGTGACTGGAATTATAGTTAGCTCTTTTCTCTTTCATAAACTTTCGGAAATTATTCGTATTTGTTTTTTTCATTAAAGTCTTTGTGAAATTTTGTATAATAAAGTCTGGTGAATTAATGGGCATTTTAAGCTGCTTTGGATATTTTCATAGAATAATTAAATTGTGAGTTTTAATTTTTACAATTACTTGTAAATATATAATTTTCCTATGTTATTATTGTCTGTTCTTTTTATTCAATTACACTTGTATTCATAAAATATTAACTGAGAATATGTATATTCTTCACAATTTCTAAGGAAAACATACAATATTTAAAAAAATATTTCCTGTGCAATTCTTTTTTTCATCTCAAATATATTATTTTATTTAATTATATTATTGGCTTTAAATATCCAACTTTTATAATAAAAAGTAGCAAATATTATACATTTATATAAAAAAAAAACATTTTACTCAAATGAAGAGTTTAAAAGATTTCTTTGATGAGCAAATATTTTTTATAAATTGCCCGTACTATTATACGAAATTATTTGTTTTTAATGTTACAAAAGTTTTTCACTTAGGTTACACCACAAATAAATGAAAAACATTATTTGTTTCTGATTTTGTTCGGCATTTCTGTCTCCGCAAATTAAGAACTTTTACTGTTCTTTAGATTATTCAGATTTGGCCTTACGATGCTTTATATGAACTTTCTATCAATTCTGATCTTGTTTATTATCAATAGTTGAAAATTGATAATCATTAATAATTAGCCTTTGATACTTTTGAATAGATCCTTTATGAAATGTTTCGAATAGATTCACACTATTTCTCATCATATATAAATGCCAAGATTCAACTAGGAATCATAAGATAGCCTTAATAAACACATTCGATTTTTATATTAATAAATTAAAACCCTTAATAGAGAGTTAATTATTTTGTGTTATGGTACATTTTATCCTCCTTTCACAATTTTAATTTAGAGTCCTTACACTTTCACGTCATATACTTAGATTGTATATTGTTTTCTTGTTAAAAACATTCTTGCTGAACCTTAAGTATTCAAAAAAAGGTGCACATTAACTTTTAGATTTAAAAGTATTCAAAACTTTTATTTTTCCTTACAAACCTAACCAACAGCAAAATTCATATTTTCCTTACATTACTCTTACATTTTCTCAATTTATAAAAAATGAATAATAAATAGCAGAATGAAAATACTGAGTATTCATTTAGAACACTCTATTAGCAAATTTGTTTTTCAATTCACAGGTATAAGCAAAGCTTAAAATACATTTTTAATTAATTTAAAATTTCACAAAAGTTTAGCGAATTTTAAGTACTTTGAAAAATTTCCAAAGAAATTGGCTAAGGTAATTTTTCAGCTTTTAAAAATTCCATTTTCCAAATTTGAAATTCTCATATCATTTTATAAAAAAATAATGAGAACAGTTTGTCAATTACATCTATTTATTCAAACGTTTTATTTTTACGCAAGCAAAATTGTCTTAATTTAGGAATGTGCTCTCTAAATTGCATATGTTATTTCTTAAATACATAAATTGTTAAACAAATTTACAAATAATTGATCAAATGATTAAAAACATAAAGAGTGTACAAATTTTTAAGAAAATTGTGTGCTCAAAACTTTAATCACAATATTTCGTTTAAAAGCATATCAAAAAATTCACCTTTCATTTTATAATTTTTAAATTTGAACACATTTTTAATCCAATTATTTCTGTAAAGTTACACAGTAAAAATTAATTTTTATGTTATAATTTTTTGAATAATATGTACGAAATATATCAAAATATTTTATTCATATGTCCAACTAAGCAAATTAAATGTTTTTTATAATGTGTCTGATAAAAAAAAATAATGGAATAGCTTATAATTGAATATACAAATTAGTACTCGATTTCATACACAAATTTCATCGTTAAGAATTTACAGATGGTTGTCAAAATAATAAAAAAAACCTTAGATTTATAAAAACATTTTTATTAGTAGGATTCATGACCACTTTTGTCACAAAATACAGCTTGGATTAGTCTAGGGATCAATTAATACAGTGGTAGTGTTTAGAAGAGCATTGTATCATTTTGTACAGTGATATTGTTAAAATTCTGATAGAGAATTCAGTGGAGGATATCGATTCCGTGTTGAACGCTCTAAAATATTATCGCTGATCTCAATGTTATCGAACCGTTATGATCATAAAGGTTCATTAATATTGAGGTCAACTGATTATGTGGACCAATGTAGATAATCAGTTTTATTCTCATATTAATTAAACCATGATTGAAAAGATTAGTCCATTATCATCCTGTAAAATTTTATCTCCTTCAAGAAACAAAGTTTGAATCATAGAGTGGTATGGTCAGCTATATTTTCTCTGCTTCTTCCTTTTCAGGGATATGGTAGGTCCATCAATACCACGGTAAGGCAGCTCATATCCTGGTCGATCCACCACGTTGTTTGACATTTGGATAGATCATACGTTTATTCAAATGCCCCTCAAACGTGCAGGGATCCTGTTCTAAAGAAAGTGGAAAAGACCATTAGTCAAACTATATTACTTTCCTCCTCTTATCAATCTAACAAGTTTTGGGAGTGTGACACCATCAAAGACGACGTTTGGCATTAACATGTATGACAAGTGGCTTTGGAATAGTCACCCTGCCGTAAATGATCTGCTTATGAATGCGCCTTCTAGCTGTAATCATTGACACTGGGGAATCTATGTGTTTGATTGCGCCTTGCGATCCTATTTGATGTAATTGTTCGATTTTTAAACCTAACCGCTTCAATGCCCATCTGTCTATCAAACTGAGCTTCTCTTTCCATCCACTATTTTGTTTCACCAAGTTTATCTTGTCACGCTCTGTGTATGCTGTTATGACACCAGGCACCATATTTCTGGAAATTCTCAAAAAGTTAGACTTTTAAGTATTGAATTTAAATTTGAAATACTGGATTTTTATTCCTAGGTGTTTCTATTATTTGGGTAGTCACCTTTATATAAAAAATAATGTATACGCATGAACCATCATTTTCAATTTATTTTTAAAAAATGTGAAGTTTTTAACTTTATAAATCGAGAGGCTTAAATTACTTTTATTAAATAATTTTAAGAAGTTTCCAGTAAAGATTTTATTGCTTATATTTTAATTTCTAGAGTATTTTAACTAATTAAATAAAAATGGTTCCTTTAGAAACATATTACTTGATAACAACAAAATCATTTTAAGAATAAAGCGTGATTGAATAAGTTAGAACATTTATTTTTAAACTACACATGAAAAGATTACATAATGCAAATGATTTCTTTGAATAATTGTTTTAAATTCCAACAAATTAGAATTTTAGAATAATTGTTTTAAATTCCAACAAAAACTACTTTTTGTTAATAGTATTGAAGTTTAACCATGAACATTGTTCATAATTTCAAACATTAGACGAAAGAAAAAAATTATCATTTGTCTAAACACAAATCTGGATCACACCATCAATTTATAATTCAATATTTTACTCAATTATTTTCACTAATTAATTCCAATATTTTAAAGTTGATGTTATTAATTTTGATCTTGTAAAAGCATTATGTTATTGTTAGTTTAGGAAATTGATTCGTTTTAATATTCAATATTGTGTATACACTAGCACTCAATATTACTCAACTTCCTGATTGTTTGGTAATTCAACAGCTTAGTACAAAGTAGAATTACTGCCTGGGATTTGGTTATTTCAAACTTATCAGAAAAATTTTGGGAGTTTATATAATAGTGAAATTCTACAAATCTCTTGGGAAAATTTATAAATTTTAACTTGATATTTTACTTTAAAAATGAAAAACTCTTCTAATTTAATTAATTTTGTTGAATAAATTTAACAAGATTTTAATAATATTTTTTTTTACTAAAGACAAGTAAAGTGTATAAAATTATTGTAAATAAATTAATTGAAATTTCATGGTACAGACTTTTCCTATGAACGTTAAAAATATTGCAGTAGATTTAACTAATTATTTAAATAATTTTAAAACGATAACTGTCCCAAGATACTGTAATAAGGGGAATAAATGATCGTACCAAATCATCGTATTTTTAAAAAAAAATATGCTCAGAAGAATTTACACTTCACTAGAAAAACAGCTTGAAGGGGAATATAAAATAATATATATTATTTGGATGTATAAGTAGAATGAAGTATTCTATGAATGGAAAAGGAATTTGTATTTCCTTAGATCGAAACAAAAATTTTAATAGAACAGAATGAGACCGAATTTATAAGATAAAAAACAATTTATAAATTAAATTAAATCTCATAATAAATTTTTGTAGTTTAATGAAATATAATTTGTAAAAGGAAATAACCTTATAAAATTATATATATAATGTTCATATTTATTACTAAATAAATATAAATGTTAGATAAGATGCTGTACAAATTGAATAAATTTATTAATTATCTTGAAGGTGGCTTTCTCTAGTTATTTCAATTAGAAATCCATTTTGTAGTAAGTTTGCAAGGTTTTAGAAACATTTGCCCAAAACATTATTTCCTATAGTCTTAAATTATAAATTTGTATGAAATGAAATATCATGAATGTATAGAAAACTATTCTTTACCTAATGTTTGGGAATTTTATTAAAGAATTCTATAATTGCAATCAGTCATCAACAGTAACAAAATTAATCTTAAAAAATTAGACATTGATTTTCAAACATATATATTAAATTTTTAATATCCTGTGTACATTTTTAATACCTATTTTTCTTCTCTTGCCTGTTTTGAATAAAAATTTGTGTGTACCATATTTATAAAATAAGTCCATAATATTTTTCATTTGGCATTTCAAGGTATAATAACTATTTACTTAGAAATGAACGTATTTTTTACTATATAATAAAATATCCTTTGAGAATATTAAATTTACATAGCTTAGAAAAGTGTTTTAAAGTTTAAAAACAAAAATATTTATTAAATGCAAAGAAATACCTGCTTTGTTCTAATATACTATTTTCTGTTGAAATTTAATTCAAACGATGTGACCAAAACTCAGACTAGAGCGATTAGTAAATATGTCATTGTCAATATCACTAATGCACAACGCTGTAAATTGTTCATTAATCAATTTGTTAAATGATTTTCCGTATCATGTAGAATCGAATCTTTCAATAAATTATCGAGTATAGGAAAGACAAATTAATAATCAACCTATACCTTCATATATGCATGCATGAATCCTAGGTAAATTGTTCATACGAAATGAATTAAAATTTTAATAAAAAAGAACCAAACTTTCCTTGAATGCATATATTTCGTATACTAAATTTAATTAGTTATATTTCTTAACTAAGTTTTTTTTAATAATGGAAATGAAATATAAACTGATTTACTTTTATTCTTTATTTTCTACTATTTTTATTTATATAATTCTCCCATAAAGTTCACAATGAGTTCTGAAAATCAATATCAATTCTAAATTTTAAGGAGCTTCACATCTTTTTGGGAAATGAATATGCTGAATTATTTAATGTGCATATTGCGTTAAACACTTTTGATCGCTTATTGAAAAAATATAATTTTAACAAATGAAATTACAATTCAAAATACAATTCAATATATACATCAATACAAAATTAATTAATATGAAACTTGCTATATCTTATAAATATGAGTAAAGTGTATATTTGGTCGATAATACATTTACTTCTTTATTAAAGTTTTCAGTTATTGAATAAATTTGCTATTAATTAAATGCAAGATAAAATTTGATTGTAAAGTGTTCGACGTATGTTTCTTGAAAATTTTTCATTGATCGTGAAACGTTTAAATTAATTTTAGTGTAAAATATTTTAAATTTTGTATTTACATTTTAATTGATTGTACACATGCTTGAACAATTTAATTGTTTGTGTTTTAAGGAATCTAGCATATCATTCAATCAATGAAATTTTAGAAGAAAATTTCACATTTTAGTGATTACTAACGTATTTATCAGATGAAATAGAAAGAGGGAATTTAATTAACTGGATGCATAGAAAATAATAGTATTTTGATAAACAGGAGGCTTTTACAAGTGTATCGAAATAATTTAAATTTAAAGAAAGCAAGTTAATAATTATGTAAAAAACAAATTAATATAAATAAATGTAAAATGAAGCAAATATTTTGACTAGAATATTTTAGTTTGTCTGGAAAAGATTTATCGTTTTCAGAAGATTCTCTTTACAGAAGCATTAAACGGATCATATGATCAACCATTTTTATAAAATCAACGTCTACACATTGTTGATAATGAAATTTACCTGAATTAATTAAATAACATAAAAACTTAAACGAAATAATCAAATAATAAATTTTATTTACTTTAATAGAAACTGCATATATTTTTATTTATGTACGCACAAATGAATAACAAATATTAGTTCAACTCATTTTTTGGTAAATTTTATCTGAAATAAATAAAACAAATTCATTAAACTTAAGGTTTGTCACAATTAAACAATATAAGTTTTGAATTATATTCAAGGAATATAATTACTCAGTTAATCAAGTGAATAGAAGGAAAAAATGTAATGTAATATTGTATACTCATCATACTTGTCAATTTATTTTTAAAAATATATGCATATTTATAGGTGTGATAACAGACACACACACAAAAAAACTCTGGTTAACACTGTTTAAGTTTTTCAAAATATTTATATAATTTAATAAATGCAGATATATATGATTACTATTTTTAATTTGAGTAATTTTTTATTTATTTTATGACGTATTATGGATAGCTGGATAAATTAAAAAAATAATCTATGAATGTGTCAACATCAAAAACCTAACATTACCCCACATATGTATTAAAATATACAAGCTTTTACACATAATAGTGTTTTGCTGAATTTTATCAACATTGATTTTAATTACTATATTTTACAAATAATCTTTTTTATGTTTTCTACTTGAAAATATTTTTATTGAGATAAATTGCCTTCACAGATGTATTTATTAAAAAAACACAGGTTTTCCAACTGTTTTCAGATTGACATCAGGAGTCTACCAATTATATTCAAATAAAGCAATTAGTATATTCAAAGAGTCCATCATAATTTTAAAAATGTTTCTATAAATAATTTGTACAATAAAAAATAAATAAAGAACAAACATTGTAATTGAATTAATAAAATATGTATTTCCATTAAATGCAACTCATTACGAAATTTTTAGCACATTTTTACTTCAAATTTTAGCTACAATTTTTGATAAGAACAGACTTATTTCGAGGTACAATTAAACCTAAATAATAACTCCATTTCTTAAATTCCATATTTCTTTGCAAGCAATACAACTATTTTTATGCCTTTTGAAATATTTTTCATCAATTCTATTCACGATAACAATCAGAGTATCAAACAGCTGGATAATTGATTGCTTCAAGACAAATAACGAAAGAATAAAAGGTCTTTCAAATTTTTGCCAGGAAATGTGATGCCTGAATAACAATGTAATTTATTTCGTTGGAATTTATTGTTTCCTAGAAAATGATGTAGCACATCGCGTAACATACTGCAGAGCGTTAAGTATCTATCCGTTTCGAAGATTCTTAGATTAGGTATTCCCAGAGCGAAGTCATTTCTGGAATTTAATTGGTGCCGTGCAGGCACAGTGATTGCCAGATTATTAGGGAATCAGTAAATCAGGGATTACAGTGTCAGAGTAATGAACACCAGGAGCACTTGGAATTTTGAGGACGGTGAGATACGCGTGGAAAATTATCTCCGACAGTTCTCGATTCATGGAACTTGCCGACAGATAAGAAAGGTCGATTCTTCACTCTTCGGAAAAGTTATATTTATAATTTTAAATTAAAATGCATTGCAGAAAAATTCGAATTTTTATTTAATATTTCTTGTGATGCATTTTATATATTCTAAGATTGATGGTATATTTTTATAAAATTCGTTTATTTGCTTTAAAATGTCCTTAATTTAAAAACAACTAATTCTCCATAAAAATCACTCTCTTGTAAGACAGCAAAAATAAGTTCAAAGCACTTCCTCCAAACAGCATGAAAACTAGTTAAAAAAATGTTACTTATGTTATCTACATTTAAGTTACTTGCATTATTTACTCAAAAAAAATCATATCTCACACAAATTTATTTTTAAAAGTCTGTGATAAGTGGTAAAAATATTTCGTTCAAGAATTTGTGATTTTTCTCTGTTTAATAAAGTCTCATAGTTAAATTTAAATTTTGGAATATCTTACGAAATGCCCAAGACTTGAATATTATTAAAATATTTAAAAGCTCCTTAAGGTTTTTGTGATAAATATAAATAAAAATTTCAGACCAAGTTTTTTTTATTTACAGAAGGACATATGTTATGAATTAAGAGTTTTTTCAACTTTATGTCAGAATAAAATTATTGTCTAGACATTACTTAATACTGATAAAAATATATAAAAAGAATATATATATAACAGATATATGTATATATATATATATATATATATATATATATATACAGAGAGAGAAAGAGATGTACATTATCTCAGATTACCCGATTTTTTTATTTAATCGAAAAAACTAATTTATCGGTGTAAACATATATGCAGTTATATAAAGTAAATTGTTAAATAGAAGAAGACTAAATATCTGAATTAATTTGCTGTATATTTAGAAAGTTTGAATTTATTTTAAATAAATTAAAAAGGGAAACTTAGAATATGAATGAGGAAACAAAAGTATATGACTATTAATGTAGACAACTTTCAAGGAATTTTAAGATACTTATGAGTGAAACTTTAGTTCTAGAAAACCTGAGAAAACTTTCTAAATGCAAGGCATTCATGTCTTCTATTAGAAGCATACATTAACTTGACTCTTGGTATATATATAGGTGTTGGATATACTTACACAGAACTTTAAGTAAATGAACTTTAAAGGGAAACTTTTTGCATGACACAAAGCTTTGAATCGTTATACTTTACTTGGTTGACCTAGAATAGAAAACTAGAATGAATAATGTCGAGAATGCTCTGTGAGAATAATGTACAGTTATTTAGTAAAATTTGTATTAAATGTGTTCTTTTAACCTTTTTTTGTACTCATTAAATTTTAAAGATTGTTGTTCTATTATAATCTGTAAATGTCAAGCATAAGAAGGTTTTAATTGATGAAATTTATTTTCAAAATTAGTTTCATTACAAAGCAGATTTTTTTTAGAAATAAAATTTGTAGAATGTTTTTTACTAGAATGTGTTTTTTTCAAAATTAATTGTTAAGAAAATGCTTATCTTAATCTAATTAAACTGATTATTAATTCTATTGAAATGCTTTGAAATTAATCGATGCTATGTTACTAATATTTTATAACTAATCTCAAATAAAAATGTGTGTCTTTTTATTTATTTAAAAAATTTTAAAATGTATAACTTAAAGTAGACCCAATGTACAAAGAGGATACATTTCTTCTTAAAACAATATAAAGATTAAAAGACTCTTTTTCTCTGAACATTTATATAAAATATTAAATTCTTATTTTTATTTAAATATTAAAATTTATTATTGGTTAAATCATATACTTTCATATTTAAATAAAAGTAAGAGTTTAATAATTGTATGTGTGCTATATATCTTAAATATTAAAATATCATTCAAAAGATTTAAAACCAATTTAAAAAAAATTTATAATCATCAGAAATTTAATTGTTATAAAATTTATCATTGCATTATTCGCTATTATGAAAAGTCATGAACTTAAAATCAGGCCACAAAACATTGAGAATCGAAAATTTAGCAAAAAATATTTATATTTTACATTCGTAGAAATTTAAGGATGATTATTAAATAATGATTTCAACATATGCCTTAGAATATATATATAATAAAAAATATTATTTAATCACTTCAAAAAAATGAATTTAAAATAAACACAACCAATATACCCTAAAATTCGTATGTTTAAAACTCTGTTATATATTAACCAATAAAAATATTTTCAAGAAATAAAACAAACCAACAATTATATTATACTTCTATGTCCAAAACTAAGATTACAATTATAAAAAAATAAGAGACATGTCTCTATAAATGGTTTATATGCAGAAAAGTTTGTGGCGTATTGATACGTTATGGTATAAGTCAAGAAATGAGTATAAAAAATTTATGTAACAGTTATGTTAGTTAATATGAAAATGAAGGCAACCATCACCTCACTAAGGTCCGAACTCCTCTACTTATTGCTACTACGATTAAGAGGTGCAACTATATTATACAAAAATAAAAGTCTTATGGTAAACTTTCCCACTGTTGATGAAGCTCTTTATCAATAATTGTTAAGCATTTTCTAATCTTCCAAAAGCATTGATCAATTACTATGTCTAGAGAGTTTGGAGAGACAGTTATCCATAAACATTGGCTCTTCTTAGGGAATCCCTAAGAGTCCCTAAGAATATCATCTAAGAGTAGTATGCACTACATAAAAATTGATGTGTTCTTCTGTGAAACTGCTTGACAGTAACATGCACCATTGATCCCCAGATGTAAAGAAACACATTTCAATTAACCGTCTATACATGGCTAGTCACGATATTATTCTTTCAGATGCTGCAGCAAAACTTTGAGATAACTGCACTTCAGTTTTACCTTTATAGCACAGTGCATTTAAAGCTAAAAACGAGTCTCCAGAAGCATTGTGATTCGTGAGTGATACTGCCAGTTTTTCCAACAAACACACCTGATATCTCAACTCACTGACCCCCGTGCTTGACACTTGTAGCCAACGAACAAATTTCATTTATGACTGTCAAATCCCTATCCTACCAATGGCTCAACACCGCAATTCATGATTTAAGCAATTCAGTGCAGTTACTTTAATTGTAATTCATAGTTTTAAGATTGTATTCTTTAAAAAAAAATGGTAATCGAAATGCAAATTTGGTAGAATCAGAAAAAATACAATTTTAAGTTTTATTTTTTGTTGAAAAAGAGACTTTCTTCATTATTAAACAGCCAATAGACCCATATATTGAAAATATTTCTTAAATTACAATATAATATCAGCATATTTAAAATAATGCTGTTAGATATTTCTATTTAATGCAGAAATCTGGTTGTAAATTTGTACACCAGTGTTCATAATGAGAAAATTCATTTATCTCTCAACGGAAATGTGGTCATAGAACGAGGCATGTACACAATATTAAAACATTACAATAAATTTATTTCACTTCTAACCATTTTTAAGCTGTGTGTGTGTGTGTGTGTGTGTGTGTGTGTGTGTGTGTGTGTGTGTGTGTGTGTGTGTGTGTGTGTGCGTGCGCGCACTATCTACGAAAAGACTTCTGTTATGGTGGTACGTTGTGAATGTTCATTCTTGAACTGAATTTTAACATATAAATTTTGATTATCTTGTGATAAACCTTACTGCACACATATTTTCCTCACTGACATGAGAGGATTGTTAATACAACTTGCAACTCATAAAACTTTAATTTCTTTAATATTTTTTACTATTATCAAAGACTTTCTTCATATTGATTATTTTATATTAATATCTCTTCATCTTGGGTTATACGTTTAACTTTATTCTTGCTTTTCCTTATTTTCAGCTAATTTTCAGTTTTTTGTTCCTTTACGTTACTACAAATATCTTAAATTGTTTCTTCTGTGTCATAGTTTTTTTTCTGTAAATTCAGTAAATCAGTCTTAAGAAGGTTACACTTCTGTTTGTGTATATTTTATTCTTGATTTCACGTTTAACTGGAGTCTTCGAACGAATCAATGTATATCCTGACCATAAAACGAGTATGCCTTTTTTCATAAATAAAAAATACAAGAGTATTTGTTTTGTTTTTAGATATTTTAATAATATGATGTTTAAAAAAATTTCTTTGCATGGTAAAGTATACATGAAAAAGAAGACTTCATCAAGAATAATTTTAAAATGGTTAGAAGTTATTTATTAGTTTTTTTGTTAAATTCGGGTGCTCTTTTTTAATCTGAGTTATACTTTCATCTAAGACATATCATTCTTTCTTCATACTATTGAATTTCGCGAATCAGTCAATATTAATCATTTTATTTTATTCCAAATCTATTTCTTCCACACTATCAACGAAATCAAATAATGGTGTAATCAAATCTAAATTCTTATTGAAGATTCAGGAAAGAAAATATAATGCATCTTAAAAGCATGGCTTAGAGACTTTATCATGCTATTAAGAGCAAAATATTCTAGGTATGATACTAAGTGCTATTTAACGTTGGAAGACAGTTGTTGATTTGCTTCTTTCTGGAAGTGTATTCAATAAAATGGGTGTGTTTACGAGACAAACATTTTTTCTCTTTAAGGACAAACTAAAATTATTCTATATTTATCAAATCTTTTGCTCTGCAAATGCTCAGAAAAAATTTTTAAACTTAATTCTGTACTCAATACAGGTTCAAAATTATCATCACTGTATATCTTACCTATCTTTGGAGTTACACAAATCTTCTAAGAATGGAGAGACTCAAGTTGAATTAAATTTTATAATGTCATTAGTTACAAATCCTTTTGAAAGATAAATTTTATTTGTTTAATATCTTTTAAGATAAAATTTATGGTGTATTTTCCTTAATAATTACAAGCCATATTTTTGTTTTCAAGAAATATTATGTGCCTCATTTTTTTTATTTATTTTCACTTCCCTATTTATATTTCAAACTGTTTGAATTTCACAAATTAAAATTTACATTAACGAAATTAAATTCTTTAAATGTTATTAAAATACAATTTGAAACAGCTAGACTGATTTTAAATCTCAGAAATTTTCGAGAAGAGACGAATGTACTGAATCACATATAACATTGGACAAAATGTTATTTCTCTAGACACTAATAAAATTAATTAACCAAAACAAATCGGTCAATAAAACTATTTGTTGGGCAGAAAAGTTAATTTAACTTAATTAATTTTATTATAAGGGATTTTCCCCTTCCCTTAATACTTTATTGTACAATTTAATTAAGCAAAATAAGGTTTTTCAATGCTCTGAGCAGGAAACACACATTTGAAATATAATGAATTCTAAAATTTAAGCATTAGTTATTAAAAATTACTGAATATTATATTACAAATAATGATACAATTTTGATTAATAAATAAAAACTAAAGAAAAAATGAAACTTTTGTATGCCTAAAGTAATACCGACACTGTTACGTATGCCTAAAGTAATACCGACATACGATAATTTAGATTGCATTTGTATTACTGTATTAAAACTCTCTTACCACTTATTAGAACATAATAATGATAAGGAAATGATGATTAAAATTAAACTTAAATTAATGTATTATGTACATTAATTTCATTTTAATTTTGTATTAAATGAAAATTTTAATTTTCCATTTAACCATATTAAAGTTTAACATTATTCACACAAATCACATTTCACTTAAACATTTTGTAATTAATTAATTTTTAAATATTAAATTATGTGTTGTGAAAAATATTTACTGGACAATTTAAATATAGTATACAATTTTACTTGATATATTTAAATTTTACTTGAACTAATTCATGATTTAAACTTTACCACGCAAAATTTTATTGTATTTTCATATACATTACAATCATTTTAAATTTCCATATATGAAACAAATTAAGCAAATATTTGTTGATCTTAAATTAACTAAAATGCTAAATAAAGCACTTTTCTTATGCACAAAACTCATCTGCTACAAACATTGCGTAGGTGGCTTTATTTGCTTATTTCTATTTAAAGAATATAAATAAAATTTTAATGTAAAAAATGTTATGTAAATCTAGTTAAACTTTAAAGTTTTAGTGTACGATAAGAAATGCGTATTTATTTATTCAAATGCACAGGATTTGCGGATGTACCATTTTTCTTCCAACTCATTTTACTATTTTTGTTCCTAACTTGTAGGTCTAAATAAAGCGATCACTGTATTATTTAACTTTTATAATGTAACAAATAAGACCTGAAGATATTATAATATATTAAAGTTTATGAAATATTGATTATGCTTAACAAAACATCTGATATGCCAAACAAATTAAATGACTCATATTTTCATAAATTTTAATAATACAAACCCACTTTTTACCTAATTCTTAAACAGCATAGTAGAATTGGCTCTGTTAAACTAAGTAAAAAAATTCCAAATGCGTTTGTACATACGTTCATTTTAAATTGAGTTTTAATTTTTAAAAGATTAAAACACACTCAAAAGCTTTTATGATATATTATAATGTGAATCATTTCAGTACATTTCTTTCACAACTAAGTAATTTAAAATTTTATAGGTATGGACAAAATTATTTTACTTGCAAAAAAATTAGATTTTTTCGTTAAATGGTACAGAATCATAATTTTAAAATAATAATTTTGTCTTCTTAATAAGATTTATTAAAAACAATTTTACGATAATAATTACTAAATAATTTAACATACTTTATAATAAAAGAAAATTTAAAAAACTCATCAAAATTATCTTGGCTCTTTATAGTATTTTTTAGAAATTTTACTTTCGGTGACTTATAAAATTAAAGGAATTTTTCTCTTTATTTTATAAATATATACAATATATATATATATATATATATATATATATATATATATATATATATA